>CM049309.1:57964925-58564925 GCA_026874595.1 Sipunculus nudus
GTCTACTTTCTCTTAAGAATCCCAATGTCCCAAAATTCCAGTGTATGGAAATAAGGAAGATACGTAATCGAACACATCTGGCATTTATATCAAGCTTTTATTGGTACATGTTTGTAAATATTTGTATGTCTTCAGATCACTTCTTTACAAAAGGCGAAGGTCAAAGGCACATGTAATGTATGGCAAACATCGTCAGATTACAGGATTTTAGTTTGGTGGAAATTCAATATATTACATAGAAAAAATAACTGGGAAATTTGTCTTAAACTAATTATATCAACTTTAAATCAACTTATGTATATCATGTTCTGTCAACTGAAAATATACATGTGCAGCCTCCACCTGTTTTACAGTCCAGTACGTATATGCGTTTAGAAACGAACCTGTGTCTTAATTACACTCCTTTCGCATTGGTCTCCTTACACTACATAGCGAGATGGTGGTTTCTACTTTGTAATCTACTTGGTGTACCAAGATGAAATAAAAAAGTTAAATAGTATTTATGCTTCACCCGAAGCTGGTCGGGTTTCACACCTTATAGCGAGAGAGCACAAATATTTACACTATGCAATCACTCTGAAGTGATTCTCAGTGTATAGCGAACTTTCACATGTATATGACACCAAACCAGCATGACGGCGTGTAGGCACAGCCAGAAGAATAGCCATGATTTACGTCAAAGAGAGTAAGAATATAGACATTCATATTACACACATACTAATATATATCATGCCCCTGTCGGCACTCCACATATAAGAAAACATTCAAACAAATCTTGCATTTGATGATGCACTAGTGTTATAAGTACAGCTAAGATTCGTTTACACGCCGTCAGTGACATACATAGTGTGTAAATGAATATACAGTCCATTTGATAAATGTGTACACATAAATGAAAATAGCAACAGTACACTAGCAGAGTGCACTGCAGAATCATACTCCCTGCAGCTTTAAACTGGCACAGAGTTTTACATCTTCGGCAAAGATGTTCCAGAGGGTTTGCGCAAAACGTGAATCTTAAACTCGGACGCAGGAACGAAGAGCTTGGTGTGTCGAGCCATGACTCGAGCTTTTCCGGAGTGGATTGGTGTTCTAATAATGGGGTAAGTCAATGCATGATTTTTTAAGTAAGTAACCAAACTTTGTTCCAGAGAAATCGTGCTGGAATCAGGCAACTGTGACAGACAGTTTTGCATCTTTGACAAAGATTTTCTAGAATTAGGTGCAAAACACGAATTGCTCTATAATCTGGTGAAGTTTGAGCTCGAACGCAGGTATACCTGAAGACGACAGTTTGTGTTTGATGGAAGAGCACAGTTTTCCGAGTTTTTCTGGAGCAGATTGGTGATAGGAGGGCTTACAAGATGATTAACCACATTTTGATATAGGGAAATCGTGCAACACACTGACATGTAAACGTGAAAGTGACCATGTCAGTATCAATATGACAGAAACTATATCACTATATATATCAACTTATCAACAAGACAGCAATATATGTCAATACCAACATTACAATAACTATGTCAATATATATATTTATATGTGGAAGAACATCAGATTTCTAGGATGAATATAAAATTTCCCTTGACATTCACCACGCATGTTACACATATATAATTTGCCCAGTTGCAATACCAAACATTCGAGCAACCCAACCTCCCCCCCCCCCCCCCTACCCAATCCTTGGATTATATTAAATATTAGAAGAATGGTCTTACCTTTTGAGAAGTGCTTAAACCTCTAGTTGAGTGTAGTCAGATATTAGAAAAGCTGACCTCGTATACTTCTTACCAATATCAACAGGTAAATCGTAACTCCCATCTGCCTGTAAGGGTTTATATAGACATATACACACATATTTAACTATAGGAACGTGCCCTGAGACGCGAAATCATAATCGACGTGTCATGCACGTGCTTTAAGGGCTATACGCCGATGACCGGCCCAAGGCTGTCTTCTACGGGACGTTTTTTTACCATATAAACCCAACTGTCATATGAAAAGCTCGTAGTGAAATTGTGTAAAAATATCTATATGAAGGTGAAATGTGTCACCGACCTCTATGGAAACTAACTCCGTAAACAAGTTAGATTTATGGCCTACTGAACAGGCTACATGATGTTTTAAAGGTTCCCGGTGTGGTAACATACAAGCGTGTACACAAGTAATGATTCGTTCCATCGGTCAACAAGTGCATAATGCAAAACACAATTTTATTTAGATAATTTAACACTTCCTGAGTTCTTGTATGTTGTGATATTTTATTTTTTAGGAAAAAAAAGAAAAGAAATGGAAACATAAAGGAATAAAGGAAAGTCACCACAGGGAAATGAATAAAAAAAACCCCGGAAATCATGAAAAAAAAAAAATAAATGTGTTGACTGAACTTTACTCTGTATTTTATATTTATATATCATGATGCAATAATTCCCGGAGTCTTGTATTTTGCGATACGGTGTTTTCTTCTTCTTTTTTTTTTGTTTTGGTATAAAGAGAGTGTATCAGTATACACAGAAACACAAATATAATTTAAAACATTAATAAAAGCCAGGGGCGGATACAGGATCCTAGAGAAAAAGGAGTGGTACTAAACACCCTAACACAGGTTAGCAAAAGTGGTAGTGTAATCTTTACACATTATTCTCGCATACAGGAATATATAGAAGAAAACGGTGCGAGACGAAAAAATCCAACACTGCGTTTCCGCGTTACCCTTATTTTTCTTTTTCTCAGACCATGTATAGGTCGAAAAAGAGGGCGGTGTGTCTAAATACGCCAAAGGAGGCAAATGAAAATCTAAATTTCTTCAGATTTTTCACAAAACCTGTTTTATATTTGACAGGGAATAACTTTAACTGGACCAAAAAGGAAAAGTTTGCATTAACCCCCATAGATAGCATTCAGTTATTCAGAAGCATTTAACTGTTCGGAGAGTAAATTTGCTTTCTGTATCATCAATATAATTAAATTATATATATATATATATATATATATATATATATATATATATATATATATATTGCTGTCAGGTGGGGAATGGATTGAGGGACCAAGTAGCCATATGCATTCTTAGAAAAAAAAGAGTTTAGTTGAAGAACTTAAGGACCTATGACAGAGTTCAAACTTTGAGTCACAACTTAGTGACAAATGGGGACTTCTTGTTAATTTTAGGTGTTGTTGGGGTAAAACTACCTGCTCTTTCAGATTTTACCACTTGGAGGTCTCTAAATAAGATGCAAATGCTTGTTTCTTTTTGTGTTATACCATAAAAATACCCCTAAAATAGGCGTTTTTTGTGACAAATATTTTCCAATGTGTGATTTCCTCAAGCAATGGATAAGTGAATACATGTTCTGAGATATAACATAAACTATTTTTCAAGTTTATATGTTGTGTTCTTTTGTTACAACTTGAGTTTTAAGCTTTTCAGGCAGCAGACAGATCATCTTTCATGATTATTTGTCTAAAGGTTGAGTGACAATTTTGTTTGCAAAATTTTGAGTTTTGTGTAGGACGTAATATTTATTTAATAATTATGGTGGCATTTTAAAAGTTGTATTCATACATTATATACCAAAATAATCAGTGGGTCTTGTGCAATTCACTAATACCTTAAAACAGAGAGTATCTAACTGTATTTAAGAAAAAATTCAATGTCCCTTATATTTAAGACGTGTGAAAAAGTTATGTGATGTTGCAAAAAAAAAATCCCATTCCATCAGTTTCAAAGCTAGGCTCATGACACTTCAACTAGTAATACCCATGTATATAGGTAACATGTGAGTAGCATCAGTATGGGTTTATATGTGATAAAAAAAGGGCAGGATTTTTTTTTTTTTTTTTTTTTTTGCAGCAACAGATTTTTGTGATTTTACGAGCAGTTGTTAGCAAGGTAACTGAGCATTTCTCTCAGTCAGGCTGGGGATACGTGTCCTTTTGGAGACAAGAGACCTGATTAAGCATCCACAGTCAGGAATTCTTTGTTAACTTAAACTTTAAAGTACCCTTTTCATTACTTTTGGCAAGTAACAAATTAACATATCATCCCAAAGAAAGATAAGAAAGGCTAAATCCGAGGGTCATGGCCACCCTACTGGTGCTTATACTTTCAGTTGACTTCAGGGCAGAAGAGAGCTTACCGCACTCTAGCAAGCAGAGTTTCCAGGGACAATTATAGGGATACCTCTGAGGATGTTGAGTCTACTGTTCCACAGACACCTAAAGGAAAAAGGTCAGCAGGGCCCCCACCATGAAATGAGGCTACCATGACTCCTAACATTTTGAAGGCTGTAATTGCTAACTGCTGTAAGAAGTCAACCTGAAAGGGTGACAAATTAGACAGAAAGCAACTAAAGTTAGGTTACAGCTTTCTGCCTCCGAATTGTCCAAGTACAGTAAGCTGTAAATTGTAAATTTGGATTATTTGTCTGAAAACAGTGGATTCAGCAATAGCGTCCAGGTCACATAAAATGCAGTTGTTGTAACAGCAAGCTCTGGCTGATCTTAGTCTTGACTGACCATGCAGCAAATTCCATGTGTGTAGAATGTGGACTCTGTCTGGTTTAATTTTTAAGATTAGTTCATCTGCAAATCCTGGATGCGTATTAATGGTTTTTATGCAGCGGTGCTCTCTATTTTGTTCATAAACGTGATTAAAAAGTTTCATAAAAGTGTATGTATAAAAGGCTCGTAGCAGCTAAATGGTTAGAGATTTTGCATTTTACATTTATCATAATTTCACATGACACAATTATGTCATAATTTGTATGAGGATTTATATATCAGAATTCTACAAAGTGTCCATAACATCACAATAACTTTGCCTATTAACAGTTCTAGAGATGCTGGCTTTGCTGAATAAACCCAACTATTTTAAGATGGCAAACGAACCATTTGACAAGTTTTTTTCTCCTTATACAAACTATACACACAGGTACAATATATTATATACATTTTATTTATTATCCAATAACATTTTCAGCAGTGACGGACATAAGGGGGGGGGGGGGTGGTCAGGGGCGAATTTGTAAAGTATTGAGATATAGCAGGACGACTTCACCAGAAACGTCCAAATTCATTTGTTCAAATTGGGCTGTTTTTTTTTTTTTTTTTTTTAGTTTGGATTTGTAGTTTTTGGTATGTTTCCGAACCATGACAAAATTCCATCTTCATAAAACTCAGTGTATCTAATCCAATATATAGAGGGCTTATCTTACTGACCCCATTTCATGTGTTCCATGCCTTATTATTTAAACAATTGAACCAATTAAATGACTCGCGTGTGGTCCTTTTACGCAGGTTTCGATGGAAACAATAAAACACATCAGTGGTCTTTCGTTGTCAGAACTTCATCGAGATTCTAACCAGTCATATAAAAGCATGTGTATCAAGGGCGCACACTGGCAGAAATTCCTAGGTGGCCATTTACCAGTAAGAAACACTACTTGAAGACCCCTGTGCCCCGAAAGGGAGGGCGTGAGGGCAAGGGGGTACACATTGTGGGGAAAACGTTAAATATGAAAATGAATAAAGTTTTCTTGATATGTATTAAGAATGGCTATCCCTGCAATGAATTCACCAAGTCAAGATAGAATTATATTTAAAAAACTTATATTTTAAAGACCTAAATCATTAAATACACCAAAATGCCTCTTGCGTTTATCCCAATGTTCATACAATAGTCACGCAAGTATTGCACTATCTTGTATATCGGAAGGACGACCTGAATTTCTACTATATCTGTGTATGTGCCATTGTGATTACATCTGGTGTTTATATGACCTGACCATTTATTTAAAGTTAATAACCACAATCTTTCACCAAGACCTGTGTATTAGGTATTTTATCTTTAAGGTGGCAGATGTGATTGTAAGTGAAATATTTCTATTCCAAACGTCAAGTGTGGCTCCCTGGCCGCTGTTCCACACGTTCAATATAAGCCTTTGTATCAAGTATAAATACTTCTTCTAGAGTTCATAACTGAACTAAAATATATTTGCCTGTACTATTATGTTATTAATATTTCAGCTGATCCACTAAAACTACCGCCAACTGTTTGTGAAACAGCTTCAATGAAAAACAAGGATATGCTATCTAAATTGGTACAATTACCTGGAATAAATACGTTACTTTGATGATTACTGAATAATTATTAGTTTTAAAATAAAACTGCGCGAAGTGCAGAAGCAAACAACTATTTTAAAATGAAATCGCGCGAAGCGCAGATAAAAAATTTGATATGATTGTCTTGTTTTTTTTTTACTTTATGGAAATATAATTAAACAAGCTCTTTTCATAATTTATATATCATATATTTCACGTATTCACTTTTCAAAAATAAAATTCTATGCACATATAGCTCATGCTATAACCTTTCGCCGCACAACCACCAAAGAGCCAATTAGGTGTATATATCCGATATTAAAGACGTGGAATTATACGTTACAAGATGTCTGTGTTCAGTTTCTGAATTCAATAATGTTTCTCGTCAAATAAGGTCTTACCATGGTTAGTTTTAAGTTAATGGCAGATCGTGTGTACACGAATAACTATGTTACCACAGCATATGTGAAATCTGCAATATAATGGTATTTCTCCAGTTATTTTCTCCCTTGAACAGCGTAATAAACATCCTTGTTTGAAGTAAGTCAGAGATGATCTTTCGGTTTTCATTAGCAAGAAGGTAATTTTCCTTCTGACTGGAGGATGTTCTTTCAGTGAATTACATGATATAATTGTATTGTCTACAAAACATTTATAACGAAGAAAAAAAGAACATGTATTCTTTGCATATGTTTCCAGTTTTATAATGTTGTTAAGAAGGGCAGCAAATGCTATGGAAAGAAAACGCCAAAAAACGCTACTACATTTTCAGACAAAAAGTTATGGACATATATAATGTTCCGAGTAATCGTTTCTGGACATATACTCATCCCAAACCCTGTTTCGGTATGAACACTGTTTCATTTTGATGCAGCATGCCCATGGCTTAAAAGTTTAAATTAAAACTAGATGTGTCGGAACGACACGAATGCCCCCGCCTTCGGCAAATTAGAAACATTTGTAAAATTTGGAAAGTTCAGGAGGTGTCGTATGGTCAAAAGTAGGTCAACAAGGGCAAAATGCAAACTCGATCTGTAACGGGTCATTATCAAGCAACACACCAAAAATCATGCCAGTATATGCAGGCATTGTGAAAAAAAGTCCATACATGTGCATTTTCCATAAAAATTTTTGTCTTTCATGAAATTTTCTATGTTTAGGAGCTGTAAAACAATCAAAAGTAGGTCAACCGGGATGAAACGCAAACTCGATCTGTAACTGTCATTATCTGCCCACACAAAAAAAATCAGGGTGGTATCTGCAGGCATTGAGGAAAAAAAGTCAGTACATATGCATTTGTTATGAAAATTTATGTTTTTCATGAAACTTTCTATGTTCATGAGCAGTCAAATGGTCAAAATAGGTCAACTGAGACAAAACAAGAACTCGATCTGTAACTGGTCATTATCTGCCCACACACCGAAAATCAGTCAAGTCCATACATGTGCACCTTTTTATGAAATTTTCTATGTTAGAGCATCGTCAAACGGTCAAAAATAGGTCAACTGGGACAAAACGTGAACTTGACCTGTAACTGGTCATTATCTACCCACACACCAAAAATCAGGCCAATATCTGCAGGTATTGTGAAGAAAAGTCTGTACAAGTGTATTTGTCATGAAAATATATATTTTACATGAAATTTTCTATGTTCAGGAGCCGTAAAACGGTCAAAAGTAGGTCACCGGGACGAAACGCGAACTCAATCTGTAACTGGTCTATATCTGCCCAAACACCAAAAATTAGGCCAATATCTGCAGGCATTGCGAAAAAAAGTCTGTACATGTGTATCTGTCATGAATATTTCTATTTTTTATGAAATTCTCTAAGTTTAGGAGCCGTAAAACGGTCAAAAGTAGGTCAACCGGGACGACACGTGAACTCGATCTGTAACTGGTCTATATCTGCCCACAAACCAAAAATCAGGCCAATATCTGCAGGCATTGCGAATAAAAGTCCGTACATGTGTATCTGTCATGAATATTTCTATTTTTCATGAAAATTTCTATGTTTAGGAGCCGTAAAACAGTCAAAAGTAGGTCACCGGGACGAAACGCGAACTCGATCTGTAACTGGTCTCTATCTGTCGACACACCAAAAATCAGGCCAATATCTGCAGGCACTGCGAAAAAAAGTCCGTACATGTGTATTTGTCATGAAATTTCATATTTTTCATGAAATTTTCTATGTTCAGGAGCCGTAAAACGGACAAAAGTAGGTCAACCAGGACCAAACGCGAACTCGATCTGTAACTGGTCTATATCTGCTAACACACCAAAAATCAGGCCAATATCTGCAGGCATTGCGAAAAAAAGTCCGTACATGTGTATCTGTCATGAATATTTCTATTTTTCATGAAATTTTCTAAGTTTAGGAGCCGTAAAACGGTCAAAAGTAGGTCAACCAGGACAAAACGCGAACTCGATCTGTAACTGGTCTATATCTGCTAACACACCAAAAATCAGGCCAATATTTGCAGGCATTGCGAAAAAAAGTCCGTACATGTGTATCTGTCATGAATATTTCTATTTTTCATGAAATTTTCTAAGTTTAGGAGCCGTAAAACGGTCAAAAGTAGGTCAACTGGGACGAAACGCGAACTCGATCTGTAACTGGTCTATATCTGCCCACACACAAAAAATCAGGCCAATATCTGCAGGCATTGCGAAAAAAAGTCCGTACAACTGTTTGATTTCGGAATGACGGAAGGACAGAAGGACGGAAGGACGGAATGACGGACATGGGTAAAACTATATGCCCCGGCCACTTTGTGGCGGGGGCATAAAAAAAAGGTTTCTTCTGTAGTCTAGGGGAAGAGCACAAGACTCAAAGCGAGATCGGGATTTCGAATCCAAACCGAGGTGCGATGAGATTTTTCACGGCCTGCCAAGTTAACTACGCGAGTAAGAGATATGCAGGCTTAATATAGTGGGAACGCCGTACACCAAAGACGTGTTTCACTCACAAACGAGTGCGCATATCGGAGGTTCCTCGGTATTATGATAGCAGGTGTAGCTGTCTCCGGCTTCGGTTAACTACAGGATATAAATTAAATAAAAGCATGTTTTACCGCCCTGGTACGTGGTCTGAAACAGAAAAGGAATTCTGCAAATTCAGCAATTATACAAGCTAGCGTTTGAAAATGCAATGGAAGTGTCACCAAGATACACAGAAATTGACAATAATTATTAATTAAATGTATAAAGCTATATGATCAATGATGCAAACACTTAAGACCCAAACAGCCGTCTGTAATTGTTCATGTAACCACCAGAGGGCGTGCCATCTGCAGGTAAAAATCACATAACAGTGAAATGATTAAATATGGTTCATAAAATAAAAGGAAAAAGAGTTTGTCATATATTTATAACATGTGAAATCAGAAAATTTCGCGATCAGCAAAAGTCCTATGGAAATATCTGCTGTAAATAATTTTATTCAATATAGAATTCCTCCCCCCCCCCCCATGCTCCATGAAATCCTTGCATATGATGTGAGCGCTATAGTGTTCTTATATACTGACCTATCAGAAGGAAAGTGGCAAAGATCATTTTGAAATGCAGAATGTTGTTAAACTGAGGTGCACAACTTGCAGGTTTAAATTTCATACGATTCATGCAATCAATATGTCTAAAACATTTGGTTATTATTGGTGAAATTGTTCATGAGATAATAGACAATAGATTTTGCACCATTTATGGAAACATGTGAAATCAGAAAATTTCGCCATCAGCAAAATTCGAGGCCTGTGGAAACATGAGTCTAATGATTTATAGTATTCACTGAATTCCCCTTGCTCAATGGAATATTTGGGCTAAGATCTTTGACCTCATAAAGTCGCTAAACAGAGGTGGCGCCAAATGCAGGTTATAATCACATGTCAGTCATGGGCGGAATGTGTCTGTTACATTTGGTGAAGAAAGCAGCAGGGGTTTTAGGGATACTCTTTAAAAGGATGGGGCGGGTTGGAAGAACAGACGGATGGACTTACTGACAGACGTGGATCGTTTAAGTATAGTCCTGCTTCCTTACGGCGGGGGAATAATAAAATAATACATTTACTAATACAGTTTATTACGAGCTTCCAAATCGCTTTCATTATGACATCTTATAAACATTGTGATTTCTTTCAGATGATTATTTTCAAACTATTACTGTGGCGTGGGGGGGGGGGTAATGGCTCCTCACATTAAACGCAAGCCTTCTTGTATATATATATATATATATATATATATATATATATATATATATATATATATATATATATATATATATTAAGGTTATATATTGAAACTGTAAGGGTAATTTAGAACATTTTTGAAGGTTTAAATGGAGAACCATCTTCTGAGATCTGTAACTGGTCATTATCTGCCCACACACCGAAAATCAGGCCCGTATCTGCAGGCACTGAGAAAAAAAGTCCATACATGTGCACCTTTTTATGAAATTTTCTATGTTAGAGCATCGTCAAACGGTCAAAAATAGGTCAACTGGGACAAAACGTGAACTTGACCTGTAACTGGTCATTATCTACCCACACACCAAAAATCAGGCCAATATCTGCAGGTATTGTGAAGAAAAGTCTGTACAAGTGTATTTGTCATGAAAATATATATTTTACATGAAATTTTCTATGTTCAGGAGCCGTAAAACGGTCAAAAGTAGGTCACCGGGACGAAACGCGAACTCAATCTGTAACTGGTCCATATCTGCCCAAACACCAAAAATTAGGCCAATATCTGCAGGCATTGCGAAAAAAAGTCTGTACATGTGTATCTGTCATGAATATTTCTATTTTTCATGAAATTCTCTAAGTTTAGGAGCCGTAAAACGGTCAAAAGTAGGTCAACCGGGACGACACGTGAACTCGATCTGTAACTGGTCTATATCTGCCCACAAACCAAAAATCAGGCCAATATCTGCAGGCATTGCGAATAAAAGTCCGTACATGTGTATCTGTCATGAATATTTCTATTTTTCATGAAAATTTCTATGTTTAGGAGCCGTAAAACAGTCAAAAGTAGGTCACCGGGACGAAACGCGAACTCGATCTGTAACTGGTCTCTATCTGTCCACACACCAAAAATCAGGCCAATATCTGCAGGCACTGCGAAAAAAAGTCCGTACATGTGTATTTGTCATGAAATTTCATATTTTTCATGAAATTTTCTATGTTCAGGAGCCGTAAAACGGACAAAAGTAGGTCAACCAGGACCAAACGCGAACTCGATCTGTAACTGGTCTATATCTGCTAACACACCAAAAATCAGGCCAATATCTGCAGGCATTGCGAAAAAAAGTCCGTACATGTGTATCTGTCATGAATATTTCTATTTTTCATGAAATTTTCTAAGTTTAGGAGCCGTAAAACGGTCAAAAGTAGGTCAACTGGGACGAAACGCGAACTCGATCTGTAACTGGTCTATATCTGCTAACACACCAAAAATCAGGCCAATATCTGCAGGCATTGCGAAAAAAAGTCCGTACATGTGTATCTGTCATGAATATTTCTATTTTTCATGAAATTTTCTAAGTTTAGGAGCCGTAAAACGGTCAAAAGTAGGTCAACTGGGACGAAACGCGAACTCGATCTGTAACTGGTCTATATCTGCCCACACACAAAAAATCAGGCCAATATCTGCAGGCATTGCGAAAAAAAGTCCGTACAACTGTTTGATTTCGGAATGACGGAAGGACAGAAGGACGGAAGGACGGAATGACGGACATGGGTAAAACTATATGCCCCGGCCACTTTGTGGCGGGGGCATAAAAAAAAGGTTTCTTCTGTAGTCTAGGGGAAGAGCACAAGACTCAAAGCGAGATCGGGATTTCGAATCCAAACCGAGGTGCGATGAGATTTTTCACGGCCTGCCAAGTTAACTACGCGAGTAAGAGATATGCAGGCTTAATATAGTGGGAACGAGTGCGCATATCGGAGGTTCCTCGGTATTATGATAGCAGGTGTAGCTGTTTCCGGCTTCGGTTAACTACAGGATATAAATTAAATAAAAGCATGTTTTACCGCCCTGGTACGTGGTCTGAAACAGAAAAGGAATTCTGCAAATTCAGCAATTATACAAGCTAGCGTTTGAAAATGCAATGGAAGTGTCACCAAGATACACAGAAATTGACAATAATTATTAATTAAATGTATAAAGCTATATGATCAATGATGCAAACACTTAAGACCCAAACAGCCGTCTGTAATTGTTCATGTAACCACCAGAGGGCGTGCCATCTGCAGGTAAAAATCACATAACAGTGAAATGATTAAATATGGTTCATAAAATAAAAGGAAAAAGAGTTTGTCATATATTTATAACATGTGAAATCAGAAAATTTCGCGATCAGCAAAAGTCCTATGGAAATATCTGCTGTAAATAATTTTATTCAATATAGAATTCCTCCCCCCCCCCCCCCTATGCTCCATGAAATCCTTGCATATGATGTGAGCGCTATAGTGTTCTTATATACTGACCTATCAGAAGGAAAGTGGCAAAGATCATTTTGAAATGCAGAATGTTGTTAAACTGAGGTGCACAACTTGCAGGTTTAAATTTCATACGATTCATGCAATCAATATGTCTAAAACATTTGGTTATTATTGGTGAAATTGTTCATGAGATAATAGACAATAGATTTTGCACCATTTATGGAAACATGTGAAATCAGAAAATTTCGCCATCAGCAAAATTCGAGGCCTGTGGAAACATGAGTCTAATGATTTATAGTATTCACTGAATTCCCCTTGCTCAATGGAATATTTGGGCTAAGATCTTTGACCTCATAAAGTCGCTAAACAGAGGTGGCGCCAAATGCAGGTTATAATCACATGTCAGTCATGGGCGGAATGTGTCTGTTACATTTGGTGAAGAAAGCAGCAGGGGTTTTAGGGATACTCTTTAAAAGGATGGGGCGGGTTGGAAGAACAGACGGATGGACTTACTGACAGACGTGGATCGTTTAAGTATAGTCCTGCTTCCTTACGGCGGGGGAATAATAAAATAATACATTTACTAATACAGTTTATTACGAGCTTCCAAATCGCTTTCATTATGACATCTTATAAACATTGTGATTTCTTTCAGATGATTATTTTCAAACTATTACTGTGGCGTGGGGGGGGGGGGGGGGGGGGTAATGGCTCCTCACATTAAACGCAAGCCTTCCTGTATATATATATATATATATATATATATATATATATATATTAAGGTTATATATTGAAACTGTAAGGGTAATTTAGAACATTTTTGAAGGTTTAAATGGAGAACCATCTTCTGAGAGTTCTGTTTTAAACCTGAATAAATTTACCCAGCGGCACAACTATTCTTTGAGTCAGGGGCGGACTATGATGGGAAACATCATATAAATTTGATTGAAAGCGGTCCAAATACAATACTATTTGCCCACCAGCATGAATGTTAAGTTCATACCACCGGCTCGCAGGCATATAACGTTATATCAATTTTCGCCTTTGGCCTATATCGGGAAACTCTTGGTGTCCCGGTTGGCCAGTCCGCGAAAGTTGGATATAGGGCTTATATACCTGAAATGAAAAATTAATTAAAGAAATAAAAATATACTCTCACTGCTGATGGCAAAACATTTATACCGATTGTCTCAACCTGACATCTGGTAAACTTTATAATTGAAAAGGAACGTGGTTTGCGTTAAAATCGCGGTTCACACTATAAATGCCTTTAAAAAATTGCAAAATTACCTGCAATTTTCATATAGTTGATAATTAAATTCTGCATGTCATACAGGAAAATGAAGTGTTTTATTA
The DNA here is from genome assembly GCA_026874595.1 of Sipunculus nudus. Lineage (NCBI taxonomy): Eukaryota > Metazoa > Annelida > Sipuncula > Golfingiida > Sipunculidae > Sipunculus > Sipunculus nudus. The sequence continues at coordinate 57,978,820 of CM049309.1, forward strand.
ATATAAACATTTTAATATTGAGGTCCAAGCCTCCCTGATGCGTAACATGTTTCACTCTGTAAACAAAACTGTCATAAGCATGATTAATCGCAATGGCCTTATTTTCGAATTTCTATATGAAGAGGAAACATATCACATGCCTCTTTAACCTCAAGTAACTAACTCGGTAAACATCCATATATTTGAGAACACCTGTCAGATTTACTGCCTACTGAGAGGTCTACATGCTAATTATAGGGATTCTGATGTAGTAACACATACGTGCGTGTGTGTTATCGGAAAGGTAATCGAATATACATGTATATATATATATATATATATATATATATATATATATATATATATATCAGACTCTGTTACTGACTTTTTAACTGTGTGTATTTATTGTGTATATCGACGCAAAAAGTAAAAATAACAACAATCTGTTATATACGCGTATTAATACTCGCGAGTATTAAGCAGACAAGGGATCATTCATGAACGTTACCTATACTTTATGCGACACTTGTATTTTTAATATTGTTATGTTTGCTCGTGTTCATCTGATGAAAATGTAACAGAGCATCTGACGTGATTGTGTGTTCGTCTGAACCACGTGCTCGTGCAAACACACACCCACACAAAGCTTACATTAACGACAGAAACAAGAATATAAGACTAACGTAAATTTGGAAAATACATCAGTCAGCCTGCATATATTTTATAAAACTGAAGTCTGCACCAAAGACTAAATTATAGACAGAGACCGACCGACCATATTTATAGGAACTTACCCCTTGCTCTACAAAATTTTTATTAATATGTGTAATATAAGTGTTATATATATATATTGGGAATTATTAGTTAAAATTGTGCTTAAGTACCTTAACAAGCATGACTGGACATTGGTCGGGTTGAAGTGTATTAGGGTAGGAAGGTGTACTTTTTATACCCTAAAAGTCAGGGCACGAACTGTGTATAATAAATACGTTTCATCAATATGTAATTATTATCAATACTTATTTATCTGATTTTTTATTATTATTTTATTTTATATTATCTATAATAATTTCACGAGTTGCTGCTTTTCTATACATTTTAATGTATGTATGTGAGTTTTATTCGTGTTAATTGTATACTGTTGCTCTTATTATGTTTGCATGTAGAAACAAGATCATTTGCACTTTCTATTATTTTTCTCTAAGTACCAGAGGACTTTAACCCAGAATAAATGATTCATTAATTCATGTCCATTCCACGAATCAAAATTTATCAAAGTCGTAGCAAGCTGATAAAGCATTCGGGAGGTGACACGTGATATGAAGTAAACAACCCTTGTCATGATACACATTCCTGATTCATGTCAACACGTCTTGTTATTAATATTAAATCTTTCCTAAAGCAAAACATGGGCAGAGCATTGTTTTGAATCGTTCTCAATAAGCGAAAAACAAGGCTGTTTGTACTATTAAACCGTAAATAAATCATTCGCATAACACGTTGGCTTGAAATGTAACACGCAACAAGCCATTCTGACCCCACAGCATGCGGAATAACTTACATTTTTATGCATTATATCCTAGAATATCACAACTATTGCGGTAAAAATTGTTTGATAAGTTTTGTGTCAACTTATTTTTTATGAATTTAGACATCTGCAAAATACTTGTTTCAAATATCCAGTTGGCTTTATTGAGAGTATTTAAATATTAATAGAGTAAGATCAGATTTCCTTCTAGTGTGCTTTCTGGGTAGTCTCACTCACGTCAAGTTAGGGGGTCACGGATAAAAATATGACATTGACACAAGGGTTATTTAAAAAAAAACAGTACAGACTGTACATCATGAATTTATCATTTATTTTTGCTATGAATATAAATACTTTAAGATTTTTATTTATTGAAAATACACACCAAACACACTAGCAATTATGTCCACTTTCCAATGTTAAAACTTTTTCATCTTGAAGCTTCAAGTATTTTTTTATCAAGGTAAAGATTTCACAAAAACGACCTACCCCAAATTAAGAGCACTGCGCCAAGTCCCAAGTTGGTCGTAATTGCAGGGTTCGACAGTACTTGAATTCAAAACATTACCAAATATCTTTCCTGAAACCGAAATTGATTAAATTTTGTGTATTAGACAGTTGAAAATATGTAAATATGTTGACAATATGTTTACCTTAATGTCAGTATATATCTAAATCTAAAGGAAGAGGATATGCATTATTTTTTTCTAAAACTTTTGACATTATAAGACATAACAATCTAATGAAATATTTCACATGCATGATAATGCAGTCTAGTTTCGCCTTAACCGAAGAAATGCCAAATTTATCTACATTTATCTATACATTTATCTACATTTATATATGTATGCAGATGAAATTGTTTTATTAGGAGACACAGTTGGACTTTATATTTTGAGTCATTCTGCCACCAATGTGGGATGAATGTGAATCATATCAAAACAAATGTCGTAGTGTTCGGGAAAACTGAAAATAATTGAAAATAGAAATACTTGGGTTCTAATGTTGAAGCACGTATGCATATCTTGGGACTTTATTTGTAAGTTTTCTGTGCTGAAACTGAGCCCATCAGCTTCCACGTACTCCTGCTGGTTTATGTGAATGCGTAAGTTTACCATTAAGACAGATTCGGCACAAGATTAATCAGATATTGGTTCAACATACTAAACATGCAATGCTTAAGAATTGTAAAACAGGCGTACTGTAGCATATACCAGCTAGAAACAGCTGGTAGAAACAAATGTGTAACCTAACTGAAAAATATTATTTTTATTTATGGATTTGGTTTTGCCTGGATCATCCAGCATATTGGTGACGTAAATATGTTCTTGAAATTTTCAGTAGAGATTCCATGACATACGTTTACAAAAAAGCTATATGTAATGTAAAGCCTGACTATGATTGAAAAAATGAATCCGACTTGTGTAACAAGTATGAGATTAGACAAAGTCTGTCAAGATTCACCTGTATACAATATGGCCTTCATGTACTTTCCGTTTTATCCAAGGGTGAATGTTATAGAGACTGAGTTTCATTTTATCATGGAGTGTAATTTATATGTGACTCTGGGAGCAAAGAAATTATAAATGCAATATGAATAGTTTCATTCGGCTGATGTCCTTTAAAAATAGTCATGCAATAAATAATCTTGCTTTATTGATCAAGCTTTGGGATAACAGCGATAACTTGTCTTACTACGTATTCACTTTATATTGATGGTAATTAGTTCAGCGGCTAAGACCTATTTTCACCGGCATTGCTCAAATTTTGCAGAAAGAATGAAACTTTGCACAGGGATACTACCGCCCCTAATCGTCTTAAAAAAATAGATCCCACAAATTCGTGTTTTCTGAAGGACGCCATCTTGTTTTTAAATATGGCCGCCAAAATATGCATTTTCCCGTATCGATATGAAGCTACTTTCAATCAGGCAAACATAAAAACATGACCCGTCAGCAAAAAGAGGAGCAAATGCTGTTGGGGATTTTATTCAATCATATTTTGGGCTCTTAATTAGAAATAAATGCTCGACTGCAGTACCAGGGTTGTAACATTCTGTAAAATATGAACTGGTTTCAATGGCAACCTTGGTTAATTAAGCAATCACGTTATTAAATTAAGGAACCGGTATTTAAATAAATGGAAACAACTGTGTTAAAATTTAACATAAGAAATAAACAAAATCCAGCAAATCGCGAGGAAATTTTTACATGAAATGTTTTCTGACACAACATAATTTGCATACTCCGGTATATTCAAATTTGCAAATATGCAAATTTAAGTGTTAAGGTGACAATTTTTACTACTTATATATAATTAGAATCCTGGTAATTTTAATTTTGTGGCTTCTTTCAGCTTACAATTTAATCTCTTGAAAGGTACATAAATAAAATCAATTTTATGTATTCTGCTATAGCCCCTGCAATTAATATATATATATATATATATATATATATATATATATATATATATATATATATATATATATTAATTTTAAACACGAAACACAAAGTATGTTGCATATACGAATATTATTGTATAATGTTCCTTTATTCCCCCATTCATGTGGGATATTTGAAATGGGCCTTTTTTGATCGCATTTAATTGTAAACACAGCAATGTTAACAAACAAGAAAACATGTAACCTAAGGTGGTAGGTTGCATATATGTGGAGCTAGGTAGAAAGGTCACTTGTTACAAAACGCCATTTGCAAATCTTTTGCTAGTCGGACATGCTGTCAGATGGCCATGTTCAATTTGTTTTGATTATTTTGGCCCAACAAATTATAAAAACGTTGATATAAACAAAACAAACAGCCTGTGTGCATGTTTTCTGAGCTATTTTTTTAAATATAAGCTCCATGGGATTACCTTTAGTTTATAAAGGTCAGATGGTGGATTAGCGCCCTTTAAATAGACAGACTGCTCTCCCAACTGCGCCTTTAAAATATACACTATCCCAAAATCGGTGAAATATAAAAGTAACGGAAGAAATAAATTACAACATGCTGGTGATATATGCGTTAAATACCATGTCACGACAAACCGTGGGAATCAGATCATATTTGCATTGCATCAAGATATAACAATATTCTTTCTCAAATATATTTGGCCTTTCGATAAATTAAGGTGTTTACGAAGAACAGACAAACATATCTAGGAGTTATGACCGTAAATCACTTCTATTAAACCATTTCAACCAGGATGGCCATTATATATTGCTGAAATTATTGTACAATGTTTTGATATGTTTTTGTTAACTTGTCTTTAGCGAAAACAAATAAGAAAAGATACAAACGGCTGACATACTGCATGAGAGTAGCACATTTAGTAAGTATGGCTTACTTGAAGTATATGTTTGGAACTGTAGCTCACACAAAGTAAGTGTATGCTAAGTGAAAGTGATGAGATAAAACATATGCAAACTGATAACAGATGGATGATATGTGTAAAATCATTGACAATCAATACAAACAGAGAGAGAGAGAGAGAGAGAGAGAGAGAGAGAGCGAGAGCTTGTTGCATAAATAAATTACTCATATGTTCGATTTAGCGTATTTATAATTATGTGCATTGCAGATGTTGTAATGTTAATGTTACATATTCACACGTATTTATCTTTGTGCTTTTCTTGTTGATCATATCAGAGTTTATTTGATGACTGGCCCATTCATGTTTGTACAACTAGAAATCCTCAGGTTTCGGCTGCACGTAACAGCAATACAGCAACATTGTCATACAAACGGGATTTCTCTAGGTTGATCCGATTCCCTGTAACGAAACAACCACGTAAACATATGTAGGTCGCAAAAAACAACAATATAATTATGGAATTTTCTATTTCTTTACATTTTTTTTTATTTTTTATTAAAACGATTACCCATTTTATTTGTCCGTCCACATCTATGTGTGCTGCATGATACAAAGCCAATCATTTCCCGAATACGGATGCTATGGCATCTGTTCAAAAATCCTTGACAAAATATAAAACGTTATAATTTTAAAACAAACGTTATAATTAGAACATACTATGCCATATTTTATATAAAAAAGAATGCTTAAACTATGGCCGTGATGGCCTTATGCCTGTCCGCTTGGAGCGTCGCGGTTCAGTGAACACACATAGTACATAGTATTGGTGATCTATTTCACGGAACCAGTCGCAACAGCGGCGTTCGCGCTGTGGTCAAAATTCCTCATTAAAAAAAACAGACCCCGTATTTTAAAGTTTGTTGGTGCTTTCGTTTATGTTTGTTTTCTATGACTGTGGTACGTGTGAACAGTGCATGGTTATTTTTGGCAGAAAACGCTCATAATCACATATCAGAGCGTACAGAGGCTTACAGATTTTGGGTTGCGGATATCTTGGGAAGTCGATAGCCGGGCGAACAGCATCTGCAGCTTCAGTAAACCATATCGTTTTTTCACACGCATTTATTCAGCAGAGGACACCGTTACTGTCCGATCATTTAAACAAAGGTGGTCAGTACCCTATAGCAAACACTTTGTGTACTTCCGGAGAACTCATTAATCACACTTTCATGGTCATTTTCTGTGTAAATATTTGGATCATCTTAGAGGGACGCTGTTCAGGTAGATGCCTTTGTATCAACTGGATGCTGTTCATTTGGACGCTATGAAACTGGACGCTGACGGGATAGACGCTGTCGTATGCTGAGTGAGTATATTTGTTGTAGCTCACAATCCAAGAATTACCTTTGTTTTAACCCCTGCTCAATAAATGACGTCAAATGCCAATCTTTAAGGTATCTGTGTGAAAGAGAGCACCTTTGGGCAACAGTGACTGTGGTTAGTAATTAAACATAAATCTTGATATATATTGTTGGAAATATCTCAAGTGAACGAATCAGAGTGATGGGGATACTTTCTGTGTTGATAATCTGAGAGACCAGAAAAAATGATGCAGAAGATCGTGAGACATTTCATAGACATACAGAACTGATCGTTCATGAGCATTTGATCATTTGTTTTTTTACCAAACGTGAATTTGCTTGCTGTAAGCATTGGCGAGACATTTTACCTTGATCAGTGTTGTATGGAAAATAATAGAATTCTTTGAGACAAGCCCACGTACTCGGGAATCCCTGTGAGAACTTGGAAAATGCTACGTATGTTTCATATATTGATAGCTTTCAGCATAAGCTCTGTCGTGCAGGGTGAGTAACTAAGATTTACTAGCACTCTTAACAGCAAAATTACCACTGCTACTACTCCTTCTATGATAATAATAAATATAATAATAATAATAATAATAATAATAATAATAATAATTATAATAATGAAATATTTTTGCTGCTGGTACTACAACCTCATTCTACAACAACTAATACTGCTACTATTGCTACTACTGCTACTTCTAATACTACTACGCCACTACTACTGCTATTAATACTACTGCTACTACACTACTACAACAACTACTTCTACCACAACTTCTACTACAACTGTTACTTTGACTACTGTTACTACTACAACTACAGCTACAACTACTGCAACTACTACTGTTACTATTACTACTGTTACTACTACAACTACTACCACTACTACTGCTATTAATACTACTGCTACTACTATTTCAGCTATTACTGATATTATAACTACTACTACAAAAACTACAACAACTTCTTCTACTACAACTTCTACTACAACTGCTACTTTGACAACTGTTACTACTAACTACTACAACTACAGCTTCAACTACTGCAACTACTACTGCTACTATTGCTCCACTACTACTGCTGTTATTGCAAATGATAAAAGTACTGAATTACACTTAATGTGAATATTATTTTTGTGTTATTGAAAAGTTATCTATATAAAGTTTAAAACAGATTAAACAATCAGTTAATTTAAGGTTTTCCGGAGCTTTAAGTTCCAAATGGTGTCAGATAGTTTGTCAGATTCACAATAATTTCACCTTGCGATATAATGTATCAAAATAATCAATATATTAGGCCAAAAAAATAAAAGGCGTGGTTCTCAGGCACCGCCCGCGTCAATTTTAACCCCCCCCCCCCCCCCCATCAATTTTTTTTTTTCAATAGAAACTTACCTATTTAAAGCTCCAGCCTTTTGGAAATTTCTTTCAAGAAGATAAAATATTACAATTTTGATAAAATTTCCTTTGTTACGTAGAGTTTTTACTTGTTTAGCAAAATAATTTTGTTATTTTCATGATTTTCCCTGATTTTTTACATTTTTATCGAAACATACAATAAAATTAAAAATAAAAATACCGCCCGCCCGCATTGATTCATGAAAATAAGTGACTGAGAACCAAACCTTATTTTTTTGGCCTTATATTTTCGATTCAGCACCCATACACAGGCTGATGCACGAAAGATATATCTTTACATAATCAAATACAAAAGAAATTAAAATTAATGTAATGAGGTAAACCGTTTTCCTATGTTTTTCCATCATTCCATACCCGATCAAGAAAATATGTCACTCCGTGTTCATTCTTTGTTTTACTTTTATTTTTAAGGTGTCGTGTGGAACCCTCCCTACAATGGTAAATATATACCGATACATAATATAGGCAGTTCATTAACTGTGGCCGATGTCAACGCGTGTAAGCAACTGTGTCTCAACCAGGTGGCGCCTAAGTGCCTGTCAATTAATTTTAGAACAAGTGATAACAAATGTGGCATGAATGATGTCAAACAAGGTGGAAACATTTCTTTGACGTCGAGTAGTATTATGGTTCATTATGATTTCGTCGATGACCCCTTGACTACCGTTACACCTAACACAGTCCAGATGACAACTGTCATGGAAACTACTTCAGTGGCCATGACAACTGTTGGCATGACATCAACAGTTTTTCCTTCATCCGCTGCGCCTGCGCGTAAGTACTGAATATCAATTCAACCTCATCCATGTAGGGGGGTCATCAATAATCAAAGGAAATATGGCAGTGCTTTTGTGAATTATTCTTTTTTTCAATCTTGGAAAACTCGCTAAAGCATAACAAACTTCGAAAACTCGCAAAGGCATAACTCAGCGAAAATATAGTTTATTAAATATACGTAATAGCCTATACAATCTGAGTTCGCATACAAAAAATGGAATTTTTCACAAAACATGAAATAGTCACATTACAGACATGAACTATTATACGACGCAAAATCAACAAAACAGTGTGAGGGAAACGCGAATCCATTGAATGATTCTTTGAACGTCCAAATTAATTTAATTAAAGGATGATAGTTCTAAAACTACAGATCTGACTTTTTAACTATTCAAATGTTGCATATTACGGCAGCATGTTTGCTTACATCAGATTCAAATCCCTTTCTATATATTATGCTGCTATACTGTTGTTGCTATTATTTATGAACTAATGCTCTTATCTCCAGCCTCCCTTCGGAACGTTTGGACTCTAATGAGGGCAGCTGCCGCGAAGGTCACCGCAAGGCAGCGTGCGCCCTCTGGTGTGCCCCGGATGCGTCATGCTTCGCCATCAGCTACAACCTTGAGACAAAGACCTGTCAACTTTACGATGCAGTGGACACCGTCAACTGCTTGTGGGTGTCACAAACCTATAGTCATCCTATCACGAAAGAAAATTCATTTAAAAATGTGGATTTTAATAACAAAGTTTTTGTGGCTTTAAGTTGTAGCTTTTGTTCAGTTTAAATATTTTTTTGGAGATAACCGCCTCCATTTTTCAATGCTAGCTTAACTGTAAGTATATGTACAGATGCATGCGGTGATTATAGTTAATATACTGGTTTTATTACAAGTATGTATACATCAATGCAAAAAAGACAGATTTCCATTAAAATATTGAAAATTTTATCAAATGATTATTGCATTTGGCATCTAAAGCCAAACAAATAGAACAAAATGTAAAACTCGAAAAAAAAAAACAATCGGTCTCTTATGGATATCTTGATAGGATCAGTGAAAAGCAGATGTAGAAAACTGGTATTAAAGTTTTCCACCATGCATATTCATTAATAACAAAATGCAAATGTAAGATATGCTAATTAGATCATAAATTTGATTTACATATAACAAAATGCAAATGTTAATATTGCTAATTGTATCCGCCAAAACAGAGTTTTGCGGATACTATGTTTTCAGTCGGACGACGCCGCTGCCGCCGCTTAGGTTTCCGGAGAACTCCTCCGTAACCACTGGGCGGATTTTTTTTTTCAAATTTGGGATTATGATCGGCTCACATGTGAACTGCTGCGCCTTCATTTTTGAATGACCTCTGACCTTTCCTCTCTGCCCAGCGTCCATTTGTGCGTCTGTTTCCACACATAAACCCACATATCTCGGGAACCGTTTGACCGATCAGGCTAAAAATTTTGCACAAATGTAGCCCTTGAAAAGCTTTATAACATACACTAAAATGTAGGTGCCACCTGCAACCATTCTTGCACAGCGTCCATCTGTTCATCTGCCTTGGGATAAAATCACTCATATCTCTGCATTGGTTAGTCTTATCCACCTGAAATTTTGCATGTGTATACATCCTGGACAGCTTTCTTCATTTTATGACAGGTGGCGCCACCTACATCTACGTTGACGCTGCAGACATCCAAGCTCATATCTCGGGAACCGTTTGACCGATTGGGCCAAAATTTTGCATGTGTATAGATCTCACATAGCTCTGTATCATACGCAAAACTGGTGGCGCCACCTGCAACCATTTTGCACAGCGTCCCTCTGTTATTTTGCCTTGGGATAAAATCACTCCTGTTTCGGCAGTAGTTTGACTTATCCACCTGAAATTTTGCATGTTTATACATCCTGGATAGCTTTCTTGATTTTATGACAGGTGGCGCCACCTTAATTCACGTTTACGCTGTAGACATCCAAGCTCATATCTCGATAACCGTTTAACCGATTGAGCCAAAGTTTTGCATGTTTATAGATCTCACATTGTTGTAAATCATACACAAAACTGGTGGCGCCACCTGCAACCATTTTTGCACAGTGTCCTTCTATTTGTCTGCTGTTGGATAAAATCACTCATATACAAGTAGTGGTTTGACATATCTGTCTAAAATTTTGCATATGTATACAACTTGGACAGTTTTCAGGATTTTGTGGTAGGTGACGCAACCTACATACATATTTCGGCTGCAGACATCCATGCTAATATGCAACACACTTCATTCTGTTTTCCCTTGTCACTCAATCCATGCCTCACTTCACCCGTCCCACTCTGATTTCGGCGGATACACGTAGTCGCTTGTCGACTACCCGTGTTCTAGTTAGATTATAAATTTGATTTACATATAACTGCCCTTAAAAAAATGTCGGAAACAATTGGCTCCATTTCAGTGCCAGGGATCTCTGTGGCTGATAGACTAAATCCTGACCATTTTGACGGAGGTACTGTGGTGACCGGAATGAATAATATTACACTATTTTGAACTATATTATGTATTATTGTGAAAAATATGTATATTCTGTATATAATCCAAATAATTTCCATATGGTTATTTAAATACTGATTGGATTGGGAATACTTCCGTTGTAAAAAATGGCCAGCTGTGAAAAAATCCTCAAACTGTACATATGCTTGGGGGGGGGGGGTCTTTTTCGTTTTTTTAAGCATTGAGTATATTATTGAAAATTCCTTTACTTTGTTTTTTTTAATTTTCCAATGTTATAATTGGATTTGTATTTTTATTCTCTCTTTTCCATACAGGATAAGGGTATCTTAGCTGTACAACATATATAGTTCGCGTCTTCTAACAATAAAACATTGAAACGCCAATGGCGTCTAGTCCCCAACAACATAAACAAACTAAAATCTATCAATACAATTATTTTAAATGAATATCACCTATTCACGCACCTGCTATAAGTATTGCATGAACCCTCAAATATATTTTGCATGAAATTTTCTGCCCCCCGCACTATTCACTCCCTTCAGCTGGCTTGTTGACTCCACAAAATGGACTGACATGACCTGTCCCGGAATTATGTCATTCTAGCCTACGGCAGGATAAAACAAATTCTTGTACTTCGTCAGATAATCCAATACATTGTTCAAGTGTTAAGTCTAAATACGTGAACAAAAAAAAAATTCTCTGCGTGCTATTGTGGTTAGAATAATGTTGTAATGTTGACTTGACGTTCATCACGATAAGCTTGAACAGCCAAAATTGTTTGCATGTCGTATTTAGGGCATTCAAGAAAAAAGTCACTCTTGTCCATTTCTTACGGTGGCTGATTTAGGACACAGAAAAAAAATATTTATCTCGAGATCTCGACATATAATTTCGCAAAAAAATTTAGAAAGCAAAGAAAATATATCTCGCAAAAAAATAGGAAGCAAAAAAAAATATATCTTGCAGAAAAAAATTTAGGAAGCAAAAAAAAGTTTGTATATCCCCTAAGATAAGGCGAGGTGAAGAAAAGTTCAATATGAAATTCAATATTTAATTATTCAAATTATTCAGATGTCAAAGCCTAAAGAAACTGAAACATTCTACCAGAACGGCGGATTCGAAGCCATGGCTGAGAAATCACTCAAATTGAAATGTTTAGGTCTGCATGTATGCATTGTGGGTACCTTATTATTTTAAAAATACAAGCAAGCTTCGTATTAAAACAGGCTTTTTGTATAATATTTTTCAGCTTTTGTGTTTATTGAAATTTTGTGTTGTTTTATGGAATATGTATTTTACCATCATAAATGTAAATATGCTAAAAATGATTACTGTGATTTCGGGTAGGTACACTGGGGGGGTTGGGGAGTGCTTCAGCCCCTACAGCCCCAGTTTTGATCCACTATAGCTATAACTATAGCTCAGATTACCTTCAGTCAACCTATCTTCATGAATGTTTATATTCATAAATAAACGGTTTAAATATTTTGATCATCTCTCATCATGATTTTCCTTCAGCAAAATGCTCTGCTTTGGTCTTAAAGTCCCTATTCACCTGCTTTATTTATAGAATATTTGTGAAACCGGCTTACTCTGTATAAACATATTAAAGAAGTGAAGGTAATCCTTGCAGGGAAAGAGTCTTATAACGCCACTTTGACGTATAAACATTTTTTCTACAGGCTACTTGTACACAATGTACTTTTGAGCAAGTGTTAACATACAGATAAAAACAGGTAACCGAGTTACTGAAAGATCACTAGTTGATGTTCGTTAGAGCATGTGAAGCAATGCAATATTTGTTATATACAGAACTCTGTACTCTCTGAATTGAAGCCAGATGAAGTGGAAGCGCGTGTCTCTGATTAATTCATGTGGTCACAGGCGCCCCCTTTCGGCAGACATGCAGTCACACTGCGCAGAATCAAACTGACTAAAATACCAGTCTGCTAGGCAGGGATTGTACGTAAAGAAATTCTTGCCCCACAATGCACTGGGGCTTTTTAAATACACGATGCAGGTGAATCTAATCTGTTTAAATTTGTGAGATAAGAATTGTTTCAAGGCACATTACATGAAAATGGATGTTTTTGTGGTAGGGACTTCATGGATTGTGAGAAGTATTATTTTATAAGTATGTGAACGTGCAACAGATGATGTTTCCTTGAACTGTGACGTATTCTGATTTTGGAATTTGTCGGTTGAGACAGGTAATCCCGGCCGTCCCACAATTCCTACCTAGGAGAGGTTCGCTTTGAGTATATACGAGCTCTGGCGGAAGGGTGATTTGAAGTCAGAATAATATAGATTGGTACTGTGTGTTAATATGGTCCTTTTTTTCTTCATCGGCCACTGGAACGATTCAAGTCACAGGCGCTGCAACACTTCAGCGCCTACATTCTCTTATTACCGCTCACATTGCCAATACACTCGTTCTCTGCCAATACATAAAACAAGACTTACAAAACAATATTAATTTGTAAATAAAGCACTCCATGCTTCCGAATCGCAAGAGTTAATAACCTTTCTTTATCTTACACCGCTTCATAGATTTAATTCTGAAGGTAGATGCAAGGACTATTTTATATGGACTTTTATTTGAAATGTAATTTTAATCAGTTTAGAGCATCTTATAAATGTCGTTCAATGTTCTGTTATATTATTCAGGTAAACGGAAATTTATTCAGTATTAACGATAATTGGGGTAGTGCTAGTCAAGCGCCTGTGCTTCAAATGCTGTGATTATAAGTAGTTAAATAATCACTGTTAATGGGGAAACAATTGCTGATAACGTAAAAAACTGCTAAAACTTGCATAACTGGAAAACCCGGTTAAAACGGTCCAAATGGCCGAAACTGCAAGTACAATGGCGATGGGTCTCGAAACAGTGTCGTTCACAAGATCGAGTTCGGCTCTCGAATGGCATGGCTGGGTCTCCGCTGCTGGGATCGGTGGAGGGAATGTGGGTTGCTTCTGGCTTTGTGGCTGTGGATGCTGTAGCTTTCTGAAAGGTCACCGGCTCGGGATGGACGATGGCGGCCTTTGCGGCTCCCTGCTTGGCTTGGCGTGGCACTGCGACTGTTGGCTCGGGGAACATGCTTAAGGAGCGCACAGGGCTGAGGTCTTGACCGCAGCAACCTGTAGCTGCTCGATGAGCGTATACCTTCTTTTGGCTTTTGGAAAACTGAGTTTAGGCTGATAGATGCTCTGATAGTGTGTTTACATTAATTATGTGTACCTTTCTGAGCATCATCTTTCCCAGGTATCTTTCGTGTGGTCCCGATTCTATGACTGGTCGCCGATCCGCCGTCGCAGGCAGTCGAGAACGACCGTTGACTTGCTGTGAAATAAGTCGAAGCCAAGTTGCCAGTGGGCGGCAGGCTTAAATGTCTTCAAGTACCTCCTGCAATACCCAGATGGCGCCTCGGTGTGGGAAAGTTTTGAACCTGCTCTGCACTTGCAGAAGAATATCAGATATAAATACACAGGTTTTAAAACAGAATGACCTTGTTATTTTTTGTTTAACAAGTGAAGATGACTATGATACATGGCATTAAGAAAGTCAGATAAATTATTGAAAGTCCACTTGTTAAGTATATGTAAACATGAGACATTTCTACATTCAATCACAGAAGAACTAATATTTCGTAACATGGTGAAGTTTAAAACATCTTGATTCTCAATCCTTTCAAATACAGGAAAGATTTTTCTAATCAAGTCTTTCGATTGACTCTCCATGCTTTGGGATTTTGGGTTAATTCATGAATCCTATAGGAACAACCATATGCCCATAAAAAGGTGGACGTATCCAGTAGAAATGGAAACAATAGAGAAATCAGAATTATTCTTAAATGATGACCGGCAAGGTATTTTGTGAGGAATCTGAATAAACTAATTGATCTGGCGTGAAATTTTGCCGGTTTTAAATTAAATATTTCATTGGAGTATACGGAAATTAAAATAGACTCCACATTAATGACACATCAGTCAATCATTCACCGTTCCTTTAAACCGTCCTATATTTTGTCACTCCTTAGATTCCTGACAGAGGTCGCTGTCATCATGCCATGCAAGGGACGAGATCTTAGAGTGCATGGGTTTTCACACTTACTGCCAGAGGCTATACCTGTGCTATTTACATTACTGCGCAAGGTCAATTAATGGCATATCAGAAAACATTACAAGAAAAGCACACGCGTCCAAAAGCACCTTAATCCAACATTGAATCATGGATTAACTAGGCTTACATGTTTTAAATGTTTTGGTGTGACAATTAAACATACATGCATACCTATATTTATTTATATATATATTTATTGTATATATTCAAAAAGTAAATAATAATAATAATAATAATATGGCCAAATACATTTAATGTCTGTATATATTCCGTGCAGCGAGGAATACAAGTATCTCTCAAAGTCCTAGACACATGATCAAAATAAACTAACAACAACTCCATTTTATGTAAACAGAGTATGACAAAATACATTTATTGACAGACACCGACTGATAACATTATTCATGATGGTTAAAATACATAATCCATTTATAAAATATAAGATATTTGCTTGTAACAGAATCTGCATCTTCTAGGATAGGATAAATTTCTAACATTTATCATTTGAAATGTGAAAAATAAGATGTTTCCCTGTCAATGTCCCGAACCAGAACATTTAGTGTCTGTCGACGACAACATATATCACTAGTGTGGGAAGATGAGAGAGAGGGAAAATAAGACAATGAAGACAAAGGTGGATGAATGAAAAATAGTAGATGCATGAGAGATGAGGTGTTATGACGGAATGATAGAAGAAAACGATGGACTTAAGAACCAAGGGAAGATTGTGGAAATGAGACAGGCATGGGAGAACACAGAGCAAAATCATCAACAAAAAAAAACCTGAAGTGGAGAGACAGAGATGCTGACCGAGGAGAGATACCTGCTGCCATTGTAACCATTTGCGGTGTATCCCAGGTTAGTCTTAATGAGAAGAGTCCCCCATTCATAAGAAACACGTACTTGGTAACACTATTTCTTTCGATGTGCATAAATCTTCTTTGATGATTGTTTTTGATTGTGCAAAAATGCTGTCAATTTAATCGATTACGAGAAAAAAATGACCATTCATCGGTATAATCGATTAATTGGCACACCATTATTTATAAGTATACCTCATATAAAGTATATTTAGCAAACCCTACTCTCTACATATTATGAAATAAGCTGAAAACTAACCTTCGCCCAATCCACTGATATCATCACCATGATCAAATTTACATCTAGGCTGTAACTATCACTGCTTCTTATAGACTGGTTTTTTAATTATACCAAAGTACAAAACATACACCATATGTAAAGACCTAATATATTATTTATACTATAGTGTAACGGATAAAGACATAAATGCATTAAAGGTTACGTTATCTGGTGCTTTCATGTGTGGGTAGGATGGCTTTCTTTGTTAAGGAGATTCTGGACCATCACCAGACATGGTCCGTATGAACCCTGACATCGATTACGATCTGTACTTATTCTGGTACATAAACTTGACCTCCAAAGCCAGGTTGCTTTATAATTAACAAGCATGTACATTTCACCGCGTCCAGAAGGCTTTAAGATAAATACAATCTTGCAGCTTATAGGATATATTTGTTTGTAACGAAGCTCCAATATGGATCTCCCTATATGACAACATTTTATACATTTAATACTGTCCCGGTAAAGACAATGTATAGCATTAAATCGTGCCCTCTGATAAAAATTCTTTGCTATGTTTCCTGAACGCGTAGCGCCACCTTACGGACGTGCTGGTGTGAAAGACCTCAAACCAGGTGGTTATGACGTCATGAGATACCAGGTTCGTGATCAGATACTGCTGGTATTGTCTGTCAGGCGGTGTCGCTCCTCACTTGTTTTACCATTAGAGAAGTTGTGTCTGGTTATCTGGGAATCCTCAGCCGGTACCAAACGCTGTACCGTGTCCATCAGCACTGAAAGCAAGACAATATCAATGTAATAATGTGTGAGCATATTCGTGCCTCTTCCGGTAAAAGTGAACATTTTATAAGGTCTGCAAAGTTCAGAAAAAAAATCAATGGCAAACGTTTCGCAGCACATCATCTGCGGGAAAACACATGAATATATTTTTACTTTTTATAAGCCCCCCCCCCCCCCAACCAGACATATGGAATTTGCTTCTTATGAATAATGTCAATTAGGAGATACTTTGCTAAAAAAAAAGTAAAATGAGCGGATAATAACAATTATTGAAAAGTATGCAAAAGTTTGTGGTACACTTCCCAGAAATGAAGAAACAGAAGGAACACTTAACCATATAGGCATTACTGAAAGGGGTGCCTAGCTACTACTTAATCACATATATGTATGTACACAAGTTGCATCATAAACAAGTGGGTCATGGACTATGACACTCAACTGAATTTGACATAAAGGCGATTCATGTATTAATTAGTGGTGTTAGGATCTTGTGACAAATAATTGCAAATGAACCTTGAACAATGGAAAGAGTGACTTCCAGAGTGCTCAAAATCATGTTTTTTGACCATAGGCCTTACAAAACAGAACGATGACCTTATTTAGGGTTCCAAGACAATTTGACCAGGAACTCTCGAGAAGCAAAGTTTCCATGTCTAATTTCTACTATTTGTTTCCATCCAACTTTTAGAGTGCTAAATGTACAATATAGTTCATACTGACCATGTTTAGGGGTTAAAAGAAAGATTTTACAGGCCCCTCACCCAATTAATTAATTAATCCGACATATAGGGTACTCACATCATGTTCTTTAACATATCATGTAGAATATAGGTCACAGTGACCTTATTTTGGTTGTCCAAGGGGAAATTATAATGATCTCCATATACAATAAGTAAGACGTTTCTGGATCCAACATTTAATATTTAAAAATAGGTTATCTACTCCTACCTCATACAATATAGACCGTCATTAGCTAATCACAAGTAATGAAGGAATCTTGCCGAAGTTAGAAGGTTCTTAGTCCAACCGAATTGATTTGTGCCCATCTGATTTTCACAGTATAAAATCATTGGGTTTTCCCAATAGCTCACAGAATATAGGGCACAATGACTTAAGTTCAGGATTAAAAGGAGACTTGCCTAGGACCTCCCTGGATTTTATAAATAGAAGGTTCTAGATCAAACAGTAAAGTCTGTGTGCTAAAAGTTATTATCGGTCCATAGCTCTCAGAATATAGGCCACCGAGTTATAATTTCATGTTTCAAAGAACATTTTCCCAGGCCCTTCCTGAATCTTACTTTAGAATATTCAAGGCCAAATGGATACAATTTATGCCCCGTCTGACTGTCTGAGTGCTTATTATAATAATTTCAGCCCGTAGCTCGCATAATTTCAGGTTTCCAAGGAGATTTGCCTGAGACCTCCCTCGATGTACAGTTAGAAGTTTCTAGGTCTAAAGCCCAGCGCACATGTTCAAAATTGGGATACGATACGATTTTGTAATTTCCTATCGCAATGTCGTATTGTAAATACCCAAGATCCATGTCGTATTTCTACGTACATTATACGAATGTCGTGCAAAAGGGGACGGGATAATTACTTCGTATACTGATCAGCAACATGGCTGCCAATAAAACTATACATCGCAGAAAATTGGCTTTATACGCTTCGTAGTCTGATTATTTGGTGGCGATGAAGAGAATCTACCGGACGGAAGAGGAGGAGATTATTTGTATGGCTTTCACTCATGCAGCGGAATTACGATTGCCAGTTACGATACGAAAATTTTCGATCTCAACATACACGTTGCGATTAGAAGCCCAGAAGCCAGGATTTCGTGTCGTATCCTGCTTTCTATTCCATCGTATCCAAATTTCGTAACGTGTGTGCTGGGCTTAACGGTTACAGTTTGTGTCATGTTAATAATAATATATAGTATTTATTTAGCGCCAATTCTCCGATGATCGGACTCAGAGCGCAATTTACACATACCCACATACAATTTCATTGAAATCTACTCCCTATGCCTGACCCAAGAAAAAAAATATGCATTTTCATTTACAAAAGAGATACGTTTTTAAGATTAGTTTTTAATGATACAAGAGTCGGAGGTTTTCTAAGTGTAATAGTAAGTGAATTCCATACTTTTGGGGCTATGGAATGGAAGGAACGTTCACCGACTCTCATATTACACTTTGGGGCTATAAGAAGATTTTCGCCAGCCGAGCGTAGCGTAATCAAAGTCCGATAGGTTAATAATTTTTCAGACAGATATGATGGAAGTGAGCCATCAAAATGAACACAAGAACAGCAATTTTGTATTGTACGCGGTACTTAACGGGAAGCCAATGGAGCTGTTTGAGCAGTGGCGTGACGTGGTCGGTCTTACACTTTATAGTAATGAGACGCGCAGCATTATTCTGGACCATCTGTAGCCGCGAGACTTGCTCTGCCGATAACCCAGCAAGAACTGTGCGGCGTAATCCAGGCGAAATATAACTGTGGCGCAAACCGCACAACATATACTACTTATATAATCACGCATTGAAAGATTACGATCAATCTTAAAACCTAAATACTTTACTGAATTTGAAAAGGAACAGTGCAGCCCCTCATGCTAATGGACTCACTGTCAATCATCCTTAGAAGGGGCTTAGATCCGACAGGCATAATTTCAGTCTTGCTTCATTTAAAGGTATAAAAAATAGAGTGGGGGAAATCGTAAACATTTGAAGAAAAAAAATTAAGCCAGGGCCACCACTCTAGAGGAACTAATGAAATTCTCCATGATCATTAGTATGGAAAGAATCATGGCAAGTTAAGTATTGGCAATTCAGATACTAGAGCTTTTGTATCAATTTTTAAATTATTCTGGGGTACACGAACAGGCTCCGCAACTCAGAGAATATAGGTCGCCGTGTCCTATTTTTCAAGTGTCCTAGGAGCTTTTTATTTACCTCCCTGGGTGTTGAGTAAAAAGTTTCCAGTGGATACGATTTGTGCCCTGTTAACAGACAGACAAACAGACGGACGGGCAAAGAGTGATCGCAAATGCCCAGAAAACTTTCATTCAGCTGAGATAAAAACTTACAGTCAAGTTGTTCTTGCTTTGATTTTTGCGGTGTTCCTTTGAACCTCGCTGTCAGCCAGTGGAAAATATATTGATAAACGACAGCACCCAAAACAGCACCAGTAGCATCGCCGACCCAGTATATCTGAAAAATAGGAGTATGGTAACTTTTACTTGTCCGCTTGCTAAAATAAATTGTAGTCAATTTTAGTTGGAAACAAATCCTAAGCATTAGACATTAGATGTATAAACATTTCATGGAGACATGTTTTGGCAAATTTCTGTGTGTACCACAGATAAGGTCACTTTAACCTGCATTTATGGGCGAACTCTACAGTATGTATCAAATTCATGAGCGTCTCGGCCAGTGGGCCACGCACCTGTTTTAAATAAATGTGAATCTGTTCTGTAATGGCTCATGGTAAATTATAACCGTGATCAGTATATGAGACTAGGGATAGTGTTCCCCAACTCAGACCTGTCTATTGTAGACTCTAGGTTGAAGAAAAACTGAGGCCGCAAATACTTCTGTAATTCTCAATTTCCTGAACAAATGTAAATTACACATTTGTCATTTGCATAGCATATAATTGACAATAGATATACATTACGTGTGTAGTCTACTCACCCAGTGGTCTTTCCACACACCAGACACAATGGCTGTGCCAAGCACCAGGGCGGGGTTCATACAGCCACCAGTGTACTTTCCCTGAAATACATCAACAATGGTTGTCTATTTATCATATACACACAATACGGTACAGGTCCTTTGAGACCCGAGCTAGGATTTCATAAAATGGGTTGGGGCTGGGGACTGATCCATGAAAAGGAAAACAAAACATGTTTTAGGCAAAAAAAAGTATAGTTCTCAGGCACTCTTTTTCAGAAATCAGTGCGGGCGGGTTGTATTTTATTTTTTTACCTTTTTTTGTATGTTTCGATAAAAATGTCATATGATCAGGGAAAAGCATGAAATAACAATTTTTTTGCTGAACAGGTAAAAGCACTACATAAATTGTATTATTTATCTTCTTGAAAGATGTCTGCATGACCATACCATTTATATTTTGGCCTTATTCCTTTTCTTTTCGTGTAATGTTTATGACTTACAAATATTATAATGTTGGCAGACACGGTCATTCCGATAGCGAGGGCGGGGTATCGGATAAGTCTATTCTTGGCGTCAAACACCGCGGCAGCCACAAAGAGAAGAAAACTAGTCTGTAGTATCTCTATACTAATCCCCTGGGCTACAGATACTGACGGGTGAAGCTGGAGAGGGCCGATCTGGGCTTTATATTCATCCGGTGTGCAACTAAAATAAAAAAAGAACGTACTGAGCAGCGGCTAAACAGAGTAAATTAAGTTATCTCTATAGCAGTTCGAATTATAATCAGTTGATTTCATGTATACATTATATACTTTTGCAACATCTATATTGTTAAATTGTAATCTAATCTATTAATATATAATTCCCGTTTATTTGTACAACTCTTTTATAATTCTATATATTCGAAAGGGCTCGTATTCAGCAAACATTTCCATATACTGGACAGTAGTAAGATTTTCATCAGCCAACATTTAAAATCCCGGATCCTTTTTTTCTGTAATCATGACATGACTGAAATAAGTAATGGAAATATACGGCCTTGTACACATTTTATCAAGTTGTAATATTTAGGGCCCCACGCAATTTGATAAATTAAATGACACTAAACAAATTTTCCCAGATTTTGATCCCTTAAAAATACTAGCAAATTGCGGTGATTCTGCACTAATGTTTAGCCCTGCTTGGTAAAGATGTATAAATATGGATTTTTGGCAAATATGGCAAATTTGAGCAGTAATTTTAGGAGTTACCGAAACACTTTCAATGGACCCAAGGTATAAATGGTCTGCGAGGAAATCTGCATTTCCAAGTTGACTCTTGACCCCTTCAAGTAATGATGGGTGGGCCAGCAACACTCACATATGGACTATATGTCTCTTGGTTATTTTGTACCGATTGCTGATTGGCCAATCTGTGATCTTCCAGTTCCACCCCTTACCCCGAGGATGTTATTTTATTTGTATCAACGACTCCAATCTTACCTGTAAACAATGGCTGACCCGGCAACTCCACCAACGCACTCTGCTATCATGATCACAAAGGCTGGAAACAGAATGATTGGGCGTAAATAATGACACAATAAAGCACGTGAACTCTCTCTCTCTCTCTCTCTCTCTCTCTATATATATATATATATATATATATATATATATATAGAGAGAGAGAGAGAGAGAGAGAGAGAGAGAGAGAGAGAGAGAGAGAGAGGGAGAGAGTGTTCGATTTAAGATCTGAAGTTTATACAAGTGGTAAACATATATTATTAAGAATAAAACATTCGTTTAAAAAAAAACAGAACAACATTGCAAAAATGTCTTCTCAGTAAACCAGCCAGTCAGTAAATCTATGAGACTTTTGGAAAAATTTGTGATAAAATATCAGGAAGCTCCTAAAATAAGTTGACTTACGTCACGTTGATGGCATATAGTCCAAGGGCATTTTTATGTCAATATGTTAATTATTTTGATGTTACAGTTGTAAATATGACATTTACGCCAGCTAATGGGATTAAGTCCAGGGCAATGTTAATGTAATAGATTCCAGATACCAGTAAAAAACACACAAACACACACCCACACACAGGGTGATCTGTTATCGTGGGGCTTACTGATATGCTCGACTTCTAAAGATTTACGGAGCACTACTTAATCATTGAAAAAGATGGCAGTATGCCGTAAAACTGATATTTAGTAATGCTGCTCAACGTTTTGAGTAGAGTTTGGGAAAAGGTATAATTTACCACTAACGACGTGGAGAAAAAGTGAAAAGCTGTTGATATTCTGGCATTTGTTCTGTTGGGCAGCCATTTTATATTTCAAAATAGGCGCCATACGAAACCTTATTGGTAAATATCTCAGCTCTTTAACATGCTAGAACCATGGAATAAGATTCCAGACTATGTTCAATTTCACTGATTTATTTCATGATTATCAACTGTCACACGAATCATGCTATTTAATGGCTTTATCATGAGCTTTGATAATGTATGGAACATATTTTTATATGGTTGCACATTCTTTGGTATGCACCATCAAGCAGATACAAACGCGGTTAATTTAATCATTAGTTTGAGCCTGTCTTGCCGAGGGCATTATCTCAAGTGTCTCCGTGTCCGTAAATGTTGTACATTATGTCGTAAACTAAGTGTTGTACCGGCTTCTGTAGCTTAGGGGTAGAGTAAGGGAGACAAAACCAAGAGATCGTGAGTTCCAATCTCGGCCGAGACGGTGAATTTCACGGTCGGCCCCCATCCAAGGGTGAGCGCTCTGCAGGCTTGTGACCCAGAAATGAAGGAGACACATACCAAGGACCCAAAAAAGTGGTACACCGAGCCTGGTTGACACCAGGATAACCGGGTCAAAGCTCCTATCACGTAGTCCGAAACCGGAATGGAACTCTGCAGATGTACATAGATATAGTTATAAGCGAGCATTAAAACATGAAGGCGGTTACCTCCATAAAAGATATAGTTTAATGCTGTACCTTATTTCATGAAACCTTTAGAGCGTTTAAAGCGTCTGTCAAAACATAGGCCTACTTTATCAAGTCGAGAAGCAGCGAGTCCATGTGAAAGGTAACCTTATTTCGTCTCAGCAGCTTAATACAGACGTGAAAGGTTTTATCGTAAATATTATGGTATGGAAAGCGAATGTCCGTCCGTTAACCTATATGGTGCATGTCGCAGTGACGATTCAGCACATATTTGAGGGATTCAAATAAAATTCACTCGGCAAAATCAACGCATATTAAATGGGATCAGAAGTCACTATACTTCCTTGTGGTGTCTTATACCGGCAATACTGTGGAATCTGGAACTGAAGACGCTTTTCTTGTGCTCCTGGACAGTATATATAAACATTTAAATCAGTCGCATACTTATGCAAGAACGCTTTTTAGTTGTTGGAATAATTTCCAGTTGTGATCAAAGTAAATGTCGAAAGGAAATTAGTCAAACAGTAACTTGGTTTAAGAATGATTATTTGTTACTAAATTTTTCAAAAACAAAGGAATTGATAATTGGTGTTAGACAAAGACCATGCAACTTGTCAATATCCGGTATCTATTTATTAACATGAGGTAGAAATTGCACAACAGTATTAATACTTATTATTAGATGATAGGCTTAAATCGGATAATAATGTAAACATAGTATTTCATAAAGGGCTGCAGCGTAAATACTTCCTAAGGCAATTGAAACCGTTTAATATGGATAGTGAACTACTTGTTTATTCTATTCTTCGATGACCCAGAATGCCATATATTATATTTTTATATGCTGGTTTGGAAATCTGACCATTATAAGATCATGAAAAAAATTCAACAGATAGGAAAATAGCTGAAAAGGTTATTGGTTATAGTTTGGAAGACATCAATAATATTTATGAAAATACAGTCATGGATATGATGAAATAAATGGTTGAAGGTGAAAGTTTGCCCAGTGATAATATTGTCTCACTTAAAGCAGGCCGAAGGCTGCAATCTCTTCAGTGCAAAACAAACAAGTACTCAAACTCATTTGTACCGAAGGCTTTTAGTCTTAGTCTGTTTAATGGTAAGATACATCACACTTATATATATTACTTCATTTCTTTTTTAATTCTTATTACTTTTATAGTACATTGTACTATTTCTTTTTTTTTTCTCGCCCAGCGCTGTCTTTTATATGTTATCACCCGCATGGCAAATTCCTGTATTGGTATGGAAGAAATCTTGTATCTTGTATCTTGTATATGACATAAAAGATTCTCGGCAAAACCCATGCATATTTAATGACTTCAGAGGTCACCAGACTTTGTTGCCGTGATGACCCTCAAGAAATTTGATGGATTTTCATGAAATTCATCATACATATTTACAAATAGATTATCTTCCCGAGTTCGATTCTACCTAAGCATTTTAAATGAGGTCAGAGGTAACCAGACTTCATTCTTTGAGGGTTTGAGTGGACAATTATGAACTGGATTCATTTTGTTGAAATTCACTAAAATGAATGTCCAATAAATTAAATTGAGCAACCTGAATTCAATTCTTTGCGAAATATGTGCAAAATATTAAATGAGGCCAAAGGCCACCAGATATAAGGCAACAAAGCAACAAAAATATATGAATATCATTAAGATTTGTGATTAAGTTATGCCATATTTAGAACAAGTTTAGTCACAAACAGAAACAAATTTGTGTACAATTTAACCAATGCTGAATATGAAGATAACTCTCTTCATGAAGACAAACAAATTATACACGAGGTAATTGGTTAATTCCATCCAATCTGACGCCTGTAGTGTGTGTGTATGTTTTGAATTTGTCGCGAGCCGCACGCGGATTTAGTCGCGGAGAAAGGTCAAAATTTATCCTCACTCAATGGTAGCATGCACCATAAAACCATTGAGTAACCAGGCCTGCCGTGTCAGCAGAGATATCATTGGTTGTGCGTGTCGGTCAATTCTGGTGGGGCATACTTCATCTCCACACAGCAATTATGTCATTTTTGGAGGTACGTGCGTTAAGGATGAATGAATATATATATATATATATATATATATATATATATATATATATATATATATATATATATATATATATATATACATCAGTGCACTTGATAAATGACGCTCTTGTCGCTCCTTATAGATATTCTTTAGGTCTTGCAAGGTTTTATGTTGTGCAACAATGTGTGCAAACTTATATTTTACTGAGTCTCCAGACTCAGGTAACACGGTCACACGTAACCAGTTAATCAAGTCAGGTTTGTGAATTTCAAAGTCAAAAGTACAAATTATTATTATGCTATATCATATCACTTTTATATATCTCCCCTTACCACCTTTATCACTTTAAAATAATATAACATAGCAGAAATGTTTTCTGAACGTATCCACCATGCATACACCTGAGGCTCTGAGCGGAACTTTCAAAAGTGCACAGAAAATTTAATGTTACGTCAGTTTGGACGCAATATCATTGGGGGGGGGGGATTAAAATTGACGCGGATGGTCCTGAAAACCAATCCTTTTATTTTTTTTTTGCCTTACATGTAGAACTTTTAGATAATTCTAAGCAATCCGATCAATGGTATGAAAGATATATCTGTCACCTGCTGTGACTCAACATCCATATCAGGATTTGATTCAAATGCGATTCTGAATATTTAAATGCAACTCCAAATAAATCAAATTAAAATGCAATTGCGGCTTGATATTTTCAATTGTAAGTACACTAAAAATGCATTTGGACTTGAACTGTATGTTAAATTGGATAACTGCTGTGACTCATCATCTATATCAAGTTTTGGTTCAAATGCGACTCGGAATATTCAAATGCAATTCTAAATGTATCAAATAAATCAAGTAAAAATGCAATTGCGGCTTGATATTATCAAATGCAAATACACTTAAATTGCATTTGATTTGGACTTGAACTGTGTGTTGAAATGAATAACTTCGTCTATGGAACTGCTGAAATCATTGTTATATAACATAATCACAATATTTTTAATGCTCTTGATGCAATTATCCCTTTAAGATGACTCTTTCTAGCTGCATTCGCAGCAGAAAATCTGTAGGTGCAAATGAGACATTTTAAAATATTTCGCATCTTGTCCCAAGCCTGGTCCTTTTTAAATAATCCCTACGGTTTTGTAGGGACTAAGCACGTTCTTTCTAAGTCCATGAAAATAAAAGCAAGATTTATGTATCAAAGTTTAACGGACCTTTTAAAGGAGACACAACCCTCGTGAAGACAAAGGCGAAAGGGACGACGGGATTGATGAAACCGCCACTCAGATGTTCGAGAGAAGCAATAATGCCAAATACGCTGAGACCCGAGGCCAGGCCTATCGTTAGGATAGGGACCGGGGTCTTGCTGTCATACGGCAGTGCTACAGCAGTATGTCCAGCCACCAATAACAGCGTCCCGATCAGCTCCACCAGCACGTCCCGCCAAAATAACGGATCTGAAATCTCCTTCTTCATGGCTTGCGACAGACGTCCCATTGTTCCTCGCTTCGTGTCTAAAAAATAAAATTAAATATTGTTAAAGATTAATGATACAACATTCTTTTACTGAAACACCCGCATTTTGTCATACGGATACAGGCTTATAGAGTGGAGTTTAACATGAAACGTGTATTGATTTTTTTTTCAATTACACAGGTTTTAACCTGTCCCACCACGGTACCCTCTTTATCTGGCATATAACATTTGACTCACTGAATGAAATATAGTAAGAATACAAAAAACGTAAAAAGATAAAGTTAGTGTTGAGTATAAAACTGTTTTTCTTGGCTGTAAAATTTCAAGTTATATACTGTCAAGCTTCAGTTTTAATCCTGTTTACTACTTTGTTTCCTTTTTTTCAAGTATTTCTGACAGGATAAGAATATTAATTTCTGGATACTATTATTTCTATGCTTGTGTATACATAATCGTTTTTGATCGATTATGCAAAAATGCATCCAATTTAATCGATTAATTGGCATTCCACAAATACATATATATATATGCTAACAAGCAGTAGAACTATTATGTTGTATACTCTATAGTATGTTAAAGGGGTCCATTCGTTATCTCACTTTTTTTAATAAAGATAAAGAAAAAACAACCAGTGCCGATCCGATAGTAAATAGATTGTCCATTTTAATGGTGACCTTTAAACTTTCGCACATGTGCACCCAACAACCTCCAGTCACGTGTTTTTTTTTTCAATTTGTCAACACATAACAGGTACTGTGTATACTTTAGCTTGTAAATAACCAAACTTTACACCGATCACAGGGACATTATAAGCACAAAAGTAGATCTACAAAGGTTAAGCCAGAAATATCTCAAGTTCTATTAATAAACGGGTGAAATGTACAAAAAAAATAAGTTTTGTATATGTGTATAATCTCACGGTATCAGTTCATTTGGCTTAATTAAGTTCCTCTGCTAAGCCATGATGGCACATTGACTCACTATTTTATGTCAATTTGAGCTTTTTATATGTTGTTGTAGTTCTGTGAGTAAGCATAAATGCGAACCATGCATGTGTATCTGTTTAGCATAACAGCCATAACAGGACTGTGTGACCACGTGTGACAACTCCCACGCAAGGAGAAGAAATATGAGGGAAGAAACATAGAGGAAACGCCTGGTGGATACATGAAAAGGCATGATTTGTGAAGTTGCACGGTACTGCCACTAAGTGGTGTGCGTGCTATGTTTATGTTCTGCACCACAGATCGCGCCCGTAGTAAGTAAAGCCTTCTGTAGAGAAGTAAGCAAACTGGTTCAATACAAAATATTGGCATATATCGCAATATTTTAAGGAAAAGAAACTATATTTCATGTATATTTACCATAACTTGTGTGTGAATAGGTTCGTTCAGTAGTTGGCTTTAATGACAAAATATTACACAAGACAACTTGAGTAGACTTTATATTCGAAAAACCGTCTTCTGCGCAGGTTGCAAAATGTTTAGATTTATCTGGATAGTAAATGCTTTGAACTGACATGGAAATGCTCCATGCAGTTGCACTGAAAGAGATCTGGAGCGTTAATGAATAATATGAACACCGGTATGCCCTCTTGGCTGAAGTCACACTATATGTGAGTGCTTTATGTGTATTGAAGACCACGAAGACCAGACGCTGAGATCACGCGAGATATTTCTTACAAAACCTGGCTTCATAACAGGCGCGGGTCCAGGGGTGAAAGGGGGGGGGGGTTGAACCGCTCTCAACTAACGACGTTTCTTAAGAAAAATCTTATACATGACTGGGGGTTTGGGGGTTGAGACCCCCCCCCCCCCCCCTGCTCTTTACCGACCTTTTCCGGACAATTTTTATGCAGGATTCCCGTTGACCCCTCCCTACAAAAAATCCTGGATCCGCGCCTGCATAAGTCTTTGCGGGTTTTTTTTTTTTAAGAAATTTTTTAGAGTTTTTTAATATAACGGCAAGTGCACTGTCTGTGAGAATCCACACGAAAAAAACCAATAGACTCACCCAACTATGTGTTTTAATTCAGTTGTTAAGAGCGATCAGATGCCGATTATCTATGGATATATGATGATGTATCAAACAGTATATTAATATTAGTCCATCTCGTGGCAAACTTTTTGACGGTCTCACTCTTGGTTTCGGAGTTTCTTGTCTCGCTCTCGGTCTCGAAGCAATACGGTCTCATTCGCTGTTCTAGCCTCGACTTCTAGACCTAGCAGAAATTCAGAGTTTTTGAAGTATGCACCAATCTCTGCAGACTTGTATAAATTGCCTTCTGTGTAACTTTTTTATTCCTCGACAAGAGGTAGCAACATAACACCAAATGTTTACAGAGTGGTCACTGATATATTGTGTGAACATTGATATTGAGAACATAAGTTAAATGATAGTTGGTCAAACATGGTCTCAAGTTCCCTGTCTGAGTCTCAGATGCCACCGTCTCGGGACCTATGGTCTCGATCTTTGTCTTGGTTTTGGATTGGCCTTATTGGCCTGTCGCATGAACATGTTCTGAAATATATTATGGCCGGAATTACTCCCAGTGCCCGACAGTGCCCCTTTGAAAAGGGTTACATGAACCATTGTCTAATCGGTTGATATTCCAATGTCAAAACTCCAGCTGGCAAAATTAGTGCGATGTACCATATTGATACATTTTATAGCTACACCTTAATTATATATATATATATATATATATATATATATTTATATATATATATATATATACTTCATATTCACTTCAAGCGAAGCTTACACATTGATGTCCTTAATATATTTTTGGTAAACATGGCACGTGGTATAAGTGATATTTACAAGGAGAAGTGGGTTAACAACTCTTAATAAATTGAATGAATCTTTCAACCCTAACAAAACAATTGCTAAGGGGACCAAGCACACAATAAGAAATAATTTAATTGGAAAAAATGATATATATTACACAAAACTTGTATGGATCTGTAAAAAGGTCAAGGTTCGTGAAACAGAGTTCATTTTACGGGAAGAAAGAGTTTAAATAAAACACGGTGTTAAATTATGTTATTGTTTGTTTTTCCAGGAATATAAAGATGTGCAAATACCAACATGTCAACGTGACAGCAACTCTCTCAATAATCACCCAAGACAGCGATTAAATGCCAAAATAAACAAATACCAACATGTTATTATCCAAATGTAATAATATCTCTGCAAACAGGTACAACTACTAACGGGTCAGATCGCAGCAACAATATCAATATCACTATGTCAACGTGACGGCAACCATGCCTAAAACCGGCCTGTTAATGTGACAGCAGCTATGTAACGACTTACGGGTCAAAATCACAGCAAATATATCAATATCAATATGTCAACGTGACGGCAACCATGTCTTACATGGAGAACCCGGTGTATTAAAAAAATTCTCGGAGCATACTTACGTGATATGGCCCCTTTTTGTGTATGGTGGACTAACTTGTTCATATTTCCCCTCATTTTAAGTATACCCGGTGTCATTTTACATCATGTGGTATAACTAAGAGGTTGAAGGAAATCGTGAAGCAGACACTAGGGGTTATATATTAAGTCGTGCCGACCTGTTGATGCCGGCCATTATCTCAGATTTTTTGTAATACCATTTGTGCAGTTCTGTAGATTTTTCCGTTGTACTGAGTGTCCTCCTACTAAAATATTTTCTCGTTGAAGACTTCAAACTTTGAATGCATTCTTCCAATTCATTTTTTTGGGGGGGAAATACCATAATAATGAAAGAAATTCAGTGGTGTTCATTTGCGAAATTGAAACATTTTCACACGGACTTTTCTTTCTTCTTGATAAGGGATTTTTAATGGTGTCAGGGGATTCTCCTTACAGCAATGTATAGCAGCAACAAACACGTATACACTTTTCCGTTTACGTATTTGTGAATGTTATGTAAATACCATGTTTAGCAGATTACAAGCTTCCTTTCAAGTAAACACGTTAAGTGTATACTTTGGAATAATCCCTATAAAATGTGTGATTGTTTAATATGTAAACACCTAACAAAGTGTAAAATAACAGAATGTACGTTTGATTTGTAAACACCTATGACACCCATTTGGTGTATTCATAAGAAAAACATGTTGATCATATGAACATTTTTCAAAGTGTAACGACAAATCTGTTTTTCTTTATGACGCCTACGCTTTTATATTTATAAGCAAATTTGTTTCTGATATTAGGTTATGATCCCACATTCAACGTCACAACGTCAATCAGTCACATTCCATCTACAGAATGTAGAGACTTCTCAAAGTAATAATCATTGATGCCGGACCTAAGATAATCAGCAATGAGTTAAAACGTGAAACTCAGAAAAAAGTAGAATGTCAGATTTACCTGTTTGATTCGATTAGTTTCCGTATAGTTGTCAGTACCACAGGCCCACCACAGCGGTGATCGACCAACTGACCACACAGGAATCTCTTGGTCTGTTTACCTGTTCTATACCAGTAACGTCCCTACACGCATTATACATAAAGTATACAATAGTATGCGTTATATTGTCCACATGTGACCTGGTCGACCGCGTCGGCCAGGCCTTAGAGGATGAATAC
The DNA here is from genome assembly GCA_026874595.1 of Sipunculus nudus. Taxonomy (NCBI): domain Eukaryota; kingdom Metazoa; phylum Annelida; class Sipuncula; order Golfingiida; family Sipunculidae; genus Sipunculus; species Sipunculus nudus. Next base: position 58,010,438 of record CM049309.1, read on the forward strand.
TCAATTATGTAAACCGAAATGGTTGATTCAAGGCCATTCCGGTCCGTTTACCTGAAGAGCAGGTTCAGGGAGTGTTCAGGTGGGGCACCCGACCGAATAATAACCACTCTGGTCTTGACGAAACCAAAACCGGACAGGGTACACAAGGGGCGCGCCATTCAATTATATTGAAAACATCCCCAAAACCAGAGTCTGAATAAGTAAAGGCTGCAATCGGCACCATATCCGACTAGGCGATGTGGATTGAGAATGAGGCTGTCATAATGTTCGCCTTTTAGAAATATAGTCAACTTATCTTGCAGACGGAAATATCATGAGCGGTGACATGGATTTATCGGTAACCCTGTAGTAATGGTTTTATGATTTTTGTTACTTTGATCATTATTTGAAGATACTTAGGCCTACTCACACGTTCCTATACAATTCAATACACAAACCTTCTGTTCACCCTTGCGAAACTTTGATGATCCGCCCCTGCCGGACTTTTCCTCTTCTGATTTAAATAACTATACCATACCGTATGGGGCAAGGAGCGGTGACTTTAGTCGCTCACCAAAGCGTATCAGTTGTAATAGCCATACAAACATCGTAAGACACTTGTTGCATCACCTGTTGTGTATTGATTTTATGTTGCTGCGACTTCACATATTTTATTTTGTAAAGCAGACAAGTATTATTTTTATAATACATTATTACTACACTAAAGGACCTAGACTCACAAGAGATAAACTAATACCCGAGAATACACAAATAATTCATCGAAAATATGTTTTTGACGTTCACCTGATATCAAACCCACAAAAAAACAGAACACTGCGCATCGTGGATGTTCTATTCTTATATGCATTTTGGTACGTGCAGATAAGAGAGACAGTGCGAAGTATTCAATTCATTGTCAGTATATACCAAGAAAACTGAAATTCTTGCAGGCAAAATACAACATTGGCTGAATAATCAAAATTCTACGCTAAATGATAACAAGAGCATTAATTTAATTTTGAGAAAACGACTCGGAACTGTGTGAGGTGTTCACGAACTCTGTATAGCAAATGTCAGTTATACCATTTACGTGCATATATTAGCTAATGCTTTTTGTAACTGCTCTTTTTTCACAGACTGATTTTTACAACTAAATAAAAAGATGTTTCTTTTAAAAGAGTGTTTTCATTTCGCCTCGAAGGTTTATCATATTTAAAGGATACCACTATAAATATGATTTTCAGACATGATCCTTGCAGTTACTCACCTTCTTTGAGAAATGTTCTTATATTTTTTGCATATAAATCAACACTGTATCAAATATGTATGGACATATGACGTAATTAATTTATCCTAAACGTTTAATAGGACATCCTGAACTGTTTTCTGAAATAATACTGCATTAAAGGTTGTAAAAAGAACCCTATACACATGGGTTCCACCAAGAACCTTTAAGGTTCCCCACTCAGTCCATCGTAAAGAACCTTGGAGAGTTTTTCTCAGAACCTCTGCAGAGGTTCTTCTTCGAACAGTATCGGTTCCATAAAAGAACCTTCGGGAGGTTCCTAGAAAAACCCCGCTTGAAGGTTCTAGCTAGAACCTTAAAAGGTTCCCCATCAGTCCACTGTGAAGAACTCTTTCGGGTTCTAGTTGGAACCCTTTTATCTAAAAGTGTATTGGTGATCAGGGTGTATGGGTACTTTCTTCTCTTCTTCAGTTTTAGTTTTTTCTCTATACAAAAAAAGCACATACCCCCGACGGAGTTTTATTCAGATCACCTCCATAACATAAAAAAATTCCCATAACACTCACGTCTCTACTTAACAAATTTCAATGAAATGAAAATTTTTTACACTCCATTGACCAGAACAAACACGCAGATATCCTGAGAGATGCATATCAAATCTGAATATCACCAGTCCCTAAATTTATTAAACTTTTTGTTGTCCAATGTACATCTCTTGAGCAAAGTTCACCCAGACCCAGGTATAATTTATATAAAGTACGAATTACAGCAGACGATTGTAAAAATTGATACCCTGGCATTCATTCCTGACATTCCTACGGATAGAACTTTATCTTAAGCGTAAACATTATACTTAAACATTAAACATTATCATTAAACATTTGCGTATAGACCAAATTACATGTACAGTTGGCCTGGAGCCGTAGTCATGCGGGCTGCAGTTGTTGTTCTGAGGGTTGACCTTAGCATATATAAGGGAGAGCTTTGGTCAAGCTGTGTGAATCTGAAACATTATATATGTATGTGGAGAGAGAGAGAGACAGAGAGAGAGAGAGACCACCATTATCTATTATGCATTTTATTTCTTAACATCATATTACACCGGCGGCTGTCTGGGAACCATGAGTACCTTTATACACTCTATTATCATACCAGACTATAGCGGCAGCCGGCCACCCTAACGAACGTAGATATTCAGTTTATTAAAAAAAAGCCCGAATGTCATTTATGATGCCTTATACCAGGCATGTTGAATATTCTTGAAATATATGGTTTCCTCCTCAGAATATTATGGTATCTACCAAAATTTCCTTTCCAAATCGATGGTATAATCCTGTACAATAAGCTTTGAATGAGCTTGTATCGGGCGAGATCAGTGTTTCAAAACATCAGCATAGCGCACATACCACCTGATGAATCAAAATTGTTAAGCTTTAAACCAATAATCCTTCATTCAAGCTTTCTTTGTTTGAGAGTTTTTGCGCATGCTCAAGATCGCACGTCTGGTTCCGCAGTGTTGTTATATGGTGAACAGGTAAATGTGGACTGTGTTTACTCACACACAGAACCATAACAACGTATAAAACGGAGAATTTGAGATCGTAAGTCCGTCTGCCGTGATGAGTTCAGCCAATATGAACTTACATTGTGAGTTAATACATATATTATTGCAATTAATAATGGACCTTTATTGTGAATGCACAGTGGTTATTGTAAAAAAAAAGAATGGAAAATGTAACGATGAAGAGTTCTCTCTAGGCGGAAGGAGCCCCTGTCAGATGTTTGTGTCATGACCCTTTTCTATATATAGTGTGCAATTGTTCAGGCAGTATTTAATATCAATCCTAGCACCTGTAACATAATTTCGGGCTTGCTGCATTAGTATTTTATGTAAAAGAATATTAAAAGATAAATACATACGCGTGCCTTGTGCATGAAGAACAATGAAAAAATCTCATTTGAATGATATATTAGAAGTCTTACCTTTTGAAAAATGTCCGTAATCCTCTGGTTGAGAATGCTCACTGATTATATATATGTTGACTTTAACCAAACGTCTTAACGATTCGAAAAAGATAAACGAAGGAAAACCTGCTAAATGTAACAGTAAATGGTGTCTAATCTAGCCATATCCGAACGGTCACTTCTGTCTACTACTGCGACTCCTGTGTCTCTTACTACAACGTACACACGTATCTAAATACACATTAATCTATTACGATATATAAAACTATTAACATGCATATATATGCAAATTATAACTTTGTCCCTCGAGGGGCCAAATCAAAATCGATGTGCCATGCATATTTATGAGCGCTATGCATCACCGACAAGCGGCCCAGCCTGCTTGCAGGTCACATATTTTTACGCAATAAACCCATCTGGCGTATGATTAATTGTGGTGCTATTGTGCAGATATTGCTCTGTTTGAAGGTGACCCATGTCGCCGGCCACTGTAAACTCAAGTCATCAAGTCATTTAAGGATGCATGTCAGATTTAGGACCTGCGGAAAACTATATGCTATCTTAAAGGTTCCTGTTGTAGTAATACGTATGTGTGTGTGTGTGGGGGGGGGGGGGGGGGCGGGTGTGCGTCTGTTGGCAGGTGTGGGTGTGTCTGTTCGTACGTGTGTGTGCGGGAGGGTGTGTGTATGTGTGTTTGTTTGTGTAGAAAGAAACTGATCCGCTGTTCCCTGCTAATTAAAAGGTTTATAATACACGGTACAACATAGATTAGATCAAATCTGTGGTAACCTGGGAATTACATGTTAACATCATAAATCATCAATTCCTGAGGTCTTACATATCGGGATCCTCTTTCCTGCTCAGGTAACGATTTGAAATGTAAGAGTGCATCTTTATACACAGCAATGGAAACGATTTAGAGCATGTGAAGGCAGATAAAAACTTTCCACAGTAATGTTACACAATCTTGCATATTTAAGCTAAAAGGATATAGTATTTTTTGCCCATAAGGAATAGTTAATATTAACCTTCACAGACGCAATTTTTATCGAGTTCAGGATACTTTTATCTGATCAGAGACGAGTGAAATGTGCTTTTTTCTGTCATTAGCATCAACAGATGGTATATATGTGCTTGTTCACTGGGAGAAAAAAAAGGACGCGTGTAGAATATTTGAGTGAACAGAGTGGGACAAGGAAATTAAAAGACAACTAGAAGTCTGCATTCTAAGGAATGCAAGCCTCCGCTATGTAAGGGTCCCTTTTATGCTCCCGAAACCGTGTTTGCTTTCACTTATTCGGCCCATATTTCCAGTTTCATCCGTGCATAAGTGACTGTAAATATGTGAATATTCATTGATGACATTCCTGAAGCCGGATCATGTGCCGGATCCACACCAATGTCTTATTGATTCTTAATGGACCCGCTCCCGAAGCCCCCTGGTATTCCGGTCATGATTTCTTGAGTTGTTTTGTGAACAACCCACAAACATACACACTAACTGGGATGAACGCATACCCTCCTGAGGGATGCAAATTTGAAGTAACAGTACAATGACGTTGTCCCATAAGAGACCCCCACTCATTTCAAACTCGAAAGATTTCCTTCCTGTTTAAAGTTTTTCATAGCATACATGGCATCTGTTTTCTTCGGCTTGCATAAGTGAGAGAAAAAGAAAGTAAACAAAAACAAAAACAAAAAATCTTTACAAGAAAAACTAGGATTTGTGCTATTTCTCTTATCAGTATTTCATGTTCTACATACCCCACAAACGAGTTATCATATAACGTGCTCAATAAATTATAAAAAAAAAACAACATTTATTCACTCATTATCTGGCGGCGTTTTTTACCTCCCACACAAAAGAGTCTATCGAGATGTCAGAGCAACATGCCAACCAATGTCGTGAACTGCAATGTCACGCTCAATGAGGATGCAAATATGTCATTCATTTTTGACAACACCTCATGACCTTTGAGTTAACTTAAAATAAACAAGACCACCCATACAATCAATGTGATTAAATACTTTCTTACGACGCCCAACATGCGTGAAAAAAGATTCAACTAAAACCAAGCTTAATGGTGTATCTCTTTGTGTGTTGAATATCTGACGCACGAAAACAATGCCTTGCGAGGGTCCAACATCAGCAAAGATTATAGACTGGTACCCTGCTCTATTATGGTTCTCTATCAATCATAGACATCTTAGGTACTCCCAGTTGCAATTCCTGACCTACCGATAGACTGGTTCCAACTCCGATATGCACGCTCATACCGGTTGTCATGGACGCTCACACGGTCCTGGTTGATTATCCATAAGGAGATCATGTAAAATAAATTTCTTTAGGAACTTCTGAATTTATCTAGTTTAAAAATATTGAAGAATGAGTTGTTGCAAAAACTTTGAATGATGGATGTATAGATAATACAATATGCTGAATAAGTTTGATATTCCACTGTTTGTGGCACTGATTTATCATTAATATCTGTTATTCTAATCAGTAATTTATTCTCTATGTTAAGTTAGTTTCCATTTTGAAAATTGTTTATATAACGGGCGTCGTTCATTCGCACATACCCAGCCAATGGGATTGTGTTACTCCCTCCTGCCCAGTACCCGTGTCCGCCTGTTTTTTTTTCTTGATAATTATTTTAAGAATATTCTTTAATATTGCTCTTAAGCCTAAAGCAGATGTACAGATATTCCGCCGATTTTGTGTAAAATAGTAATATTTCATGTAAAAAAAGTATTTACTTTGCAACTCTTTTGCGTTATTAATGCTGATTGACCGTGGATGGCATCCCCCCGGCACTGCTGAACGGTATATTCCTCCATGGTACACATTCCATGTCTATGGCTGCGTGTGGAATTTGTTAGACAACAGTGACGTCACAAAGTCGTCAGAATGATCGGTCGCCCGTCACCTCCATAAGTTTGCCTATCTTTATTATTATATATTATTATCATTATAGCAGTTCTCTGGCGTAAATGCAGTTACCTGTTTTGTCATATTTTGGATTATTTGTCACATACAAAATCAAAGCAAGGTAGGCATTAATTCCTACGAAGGCAATCGGGGGAACAGCTCCTGCAACCTTTGGACCAGACAGGTTTACACTGCTTCACGTGTATGGAAAATTATCCCGGAAAAACATGCGGATACGTTGTTGCAGATCCACAACTGTGATACGATCACAGTTGTGGGAATGGCCTGTACAGTTAGGTCTCTTAATGGTGAAATGGTAGACACTGGTAGAAGGCACCAAAAAATCTCTTAAAACTACTAAACACATCAAAATGCATCCGTTAGTGTCTTTGGTAGTAAATGGGTCTTTCTGACAAATATACCTCGTTCTTACCTTATTATATTAATGAAACATTATCCTTAACGATCCATGTAAGCCCGCGGTGATTTTAAAATAACAATATACAGGAATTTGTAATGAGCGGACGTTGATCGACTGGAACCCTCCACCGACAAATATCATCGCCCGCTTTTTCCAGTTCAAACAGCGATAAGATCAGAGCGGGTTCCCAGTCTAAATCCCGTAGCAAAGGACTGTAGGTCACTTCATGTAATCATGGCGGCTTGTTCTCTATGTAAACACATCAGCTCTTGACAAAATTATGGATAAGTAGGGCAATTGAGCATTATTTTGGTGCCACTTCTTTGCAGATGTTTCATAAAACATCCAAAAACAACAAAAAGGTATTTTTTTATGTTGACACCGCTTGAAATGTCAATTATACGATTCCAAAGGGGTCTCCTATTTGGAACCTTACGAGGCGTTTTCCTAAGAGTCGATCCAAAGACGTTGTTGACGGTGACGGTGACTGAATCAAACATCTTGGGACGAGACAAGCGGATACGGGTACTAGGACTGAATATAATGTTTTTTTATAGTCTTCCACTATATTTCTTGCCTTTGATAATATAGTATCAATAAAATAATCCATATATTCAGGACTTATAGTAAATTGTTCGTATGGAATTTTAACATATACTACTATACTTCCTTTTGGATTTTACGCCGTAAAAAAATAGTTTCACTGTGTTTCTCCACGTCCGTTATAAGTTAACATCACCCTTCCAACATATAACATTTGTTAAAAAACTACAAAGCAGTAAGAATATTTATTATTATGATATATTTGCAATTCATAAAAACGGGTCATTGTGCGAAAACCAGAAACCGCTGGCATGATCCATGTACTCTGTTTCAAAATCTACATAAAATAACCTAGCATAGAGCAATTGATCTATATGTGATCTGTTCAACTGTTGGTAAGTTTGGTAAGAAGATTGGATAAGATCACATGATTCGCAGTAAATGCACTGTGTAGCCTTATGGACTTGCATTGGTCAGTGCTCGTTGAAGGACGGTGGCATTATCTAGATACAGTTGTGCTAGACAAATGGGCATTTTTCATAAACATTCAACAGTTATAGGAAGATTCGAATTGCTGATTTTCTGGAAAAAAATAGCAAATATAAAGATAAAAACAAATATATATGGTGCAGGCCGACATGTTATGTTTCTCATGATTTCACTCTCCTAAAATAAGAACGATTTGTATTCAGAATAATATTGCCTATGCATTTATTTGCACCATCTTCCCAATAACCACATATGTAGCTCGGTTGAGGCCCGAATTCCCAAGATTCGTTCGTCATCTTACCCATGAGTTATCTCAGGAACCATTTAAAATATAGCCCTGGTACTTGTTTGTTGGATTAATGTGATATCGGGCCGTAACCTCAAAATTATCTCTGAGGATAACATTTAAATCGGTTATCCCTGACAACGTTCATTGTCTATTTCTCATTTTAAAATCTAATGGAATATTAAATTTCTTTTGTAATTGTGTTGCTGTCAAAAACAAGTTTGTTTTACATCTAGTACTGACACTAATCTTTTTTTTTCAGAAATGTACACGCATGAAACCGACAACGGTATCATTCACCAGATGTGACACTGAAAATGTGCACCTCCCTGGACTTGTTCATTTCACAACCCTGGGCCTAGCGACACCTGTCTGAAAATGAAAAACTAGAGGTTAATGACTATAATCTATATGTTCTGAAAGAAAAATATAAATAAAGTCTAAGAACAATTTTGCAGGGTCACATTTAAATTGATGTCGGGTCGTTTTGGGCGACTCCATAAAATTCTTAATATTGCCCACTACCTGTATACGTCTGTTCGATTGTCTTGAGTTCTCCCAATCTATAATTAAGCTCTTCATAGTATATACTAGGACTGCTAAGGCCGAAAAAGGTGTGGTACTCATGCAGGCACCGCGCGCGTCAATTTTTAAACCCGATAGCCGAAATTTCCTTGAAATGTCACCAAGCATGCGCAGTAACAGTTTTTGTACATGACATATTAAAGAGGATTTCTTCAAAATAACCTTTAAAAAATCAGTATTTGTATGTCATCAACACGATTTGTTATGTTTTGTAATTTATATATATTCAAATTTTATTTTATTGACTTTTGACCCATAAACAGTTAAAGTTGTACAGTTCTTGGGGTCTTTGTAATGGCCTATACTGTTTTTTTTCTGATTTAAGGACACACCGATTATCTTAGTGAGTGTCCTCTCAATTTCACGCAGATATATTCACATTATTTCTACGTTCTTAAATTGTTTCATACCCTTTCTCGCAAATGGTTTCAATGATTGTTTCTCTCTTTCTTAACTCGCAACAGATTCTCTTATCATTAAAGTTCCATATCCAGGTATACAGTCTTCTCAGGAGCTTAGTGAGATAATCTCCTGCAGCGATAACGACCTGTCACCGCCAGAAATTTGAGAACGCAGGGGGGGGGGGGGTTAATACTAGGTTAGCGGTTGATGGTTGTTAAGAAAAGATAAGTTCTAAAATCATATAATTTTTTGTTTTGTATAGATATTATTTTTATATTAATATTATTATCATTATTATTATTATTATTATTAATATTATTAATACTTTTATTATTATTATTATACGTAATTCATTTTAATTCTATGAAAAATATAAATATTCCTTTTATCCACCATTAGAACAAAATCTAGAGCCATGGTGTTTTCGTAAAGTTAATTACAGGTACAACGGGGAGGTATCCCCCTCTAAAACTGAGAAAATTGTAAAAGATGACATTTTAAGTGTCCTTTCATTAAAAATATGAGGATTTTCTGTATCTCAACTACTATCTCCTAAATGTCTTTGCATTAGGTTGTCAACCTTAAGGGGGCTTGGGTTCACTTGTGGCCGGTGTAAATATTTATATTTCTTAAATATATATTGGATATCAACTGTAAAGTCTTAGCATCCAATCTTTTGTAACATATTGGCCTACATGGTAAAAATGCGCATCAACGTTTATAACTTGCAAAAAATCTTCATTTAAATGTAAAATAATTGATATGTTCATGTTGATATGTTAAACTTTACTGGCTTCTGTGGTTTATGCAGCGAACCGGAATCAACAGAGCACAGATCGTGAGTTCGAGTATATCAGCCGAGGAGCCGTGAAATTTTTCAAGGTTGATCCCAACTCAGAATGAACGGACTGCAGGCCAGTGGGAGGTCGTGCCTTACTCACAGACGATTTGGATTTTGGGCGAGGGAGGGGGGGGGGGTATAATATCGAAAAGACCGCCTCTCTCAATAGGCCTATAGGCCTAGTAATATTTGGGTGCTATCTTAATTATTAGAGCAAATCGCAAAACTGGTCTTTGATATCCTTAACTTATTAATTAGAAAATTATAAACTGTGGATAAAATAATAAATAATTTAATGACCAGGGCATAAAAAAAGGTTATCTGAAAAAAAAATGTTTTTTTTTTTAATGAATAACTGGGGAAAGAATGAGATAAAATGAGAGATGTAACAGCTCAACGCCGGGGGGGGGGGGGGGGGGGGGTCGCGGGCCCACCACTCTCGATCCGCCACTGACTGCTGCTGTTACTGTCCGTGTACTCCGGGACCAGCGGAGACAGACAAATGTTGGACTGTGTCTGTGTGGTGTCATCAGCTGCCGCTAGAGGGCTCTCTGTGTCTGATGACTGTAGCGCCTCGTCCTCTCTCATGTCAACTTTGACAAGAAGGGCTGGTTGTGGCCTCTGTCCTCGCTGCACCTCCAGAAGTCCAGGGAATTTGCTGTGATCTGCCTTGTACTGTGAATTGACCTGAACAGAGAGCGGCTGGTCTACTGGTACGGAGGGTTCTTTGAGATGGGTGACCCCTGGTCTGGACATATAACCACTGTAACCCATGTTCTGGTCTTATCTGTAGCTTGTGTTGTAGTTAAATGTCCGCAGAAATTCATGTGATGTGTTATGACTGTATCCTTTTATCGCCGTGTACTGGTCATTTCTGTTTTGACTGGGTATGCATGATGCTGTTGAAGTCTGGTGACATATATGACATCTGCTGCGCCGTCTGGTGAAATCCGACCATTAATAGTTCCGCCATCGTGTGCTCCTGTTGCAAAACACACCTGTCTTAATAATCTGTTTTATGAGTAATCAGCAGAACTTTCAATGACTTAATTTTGGTGCAATATGAAGGTGGACTGCGGGGGACTCCTTATATATTAGTTAATTAACAGATATACAGAACATCAGAGAATCAATTTATTACAAGTGTATCGCTGTGGATTGATCACAGGCAGTTATGTGTGTTCATTAATTACTCAAAACGAACCAACAAATCAACAAAACACCGTCAGTTTTTCTACTAACAGTGAAGCATGTATTTTATAAATACTCCCGGCCTTGTGATCCTCAAACTGTTTTAACCATGCGGCTTCCTATTAATTACCAAGTTTGATTAAAACAATCTTCAAAGCCATTATATATCATATACATGTACTCTTACAGAAACCAAAGCAAACTGAAGTGTGACCAGATGGCTCGATAGGCGCTAAAACACAAAACACAAAATATGTATACTTTTACATATTACTATCAACACACAACCTAATGTATTCTGTTGCATTCTGTTTTGTATTGTACGATATTACTATTGTACATATGCACAGGTGTAATTTGCATGCATTATTTATTTTTCTATTCTTGTCTTATTATATCTTGTGAATTGATCATTGTATGTGAGGAGAAGAATTAATATAGGGCCCTGCCCTGTTTTCTCACCCTCTTAATTTTTTACAATAAATATTGTTTAAACCAAGTGTGATCAATTAAATGTAAGGTGGCACCGTCGGCTGCATTTATTGTGCAAGCTTGTATCTATCAAATACCAATAAATCGTTCTACATTCATGTAAACCCCATAAAGTAAATATAAATTTAAACCTGATAAAATTATCTATCTGATGATATATGATTTTTTAGTATCTTATCAATGACATTTAATATTTTAAACTTAAATAAAAATTTAACTTTTTGTACACAAACAATTTATTCCCCGCCCATTTTAGCAAAATTTTGTTTATCAAGTAACTTTCATGTTTAAAATGCATTTTATAAAATGTTGCTCCTATATGAATAAACTTTCCAATTGAAAAAAAAACCATAACTTTTTCAAAGTAACATTTCGAAGAAAAGCACTTTTTAGAAAACATATATTAAACTCTGTGGGTATGACATTAGAAATGTGTGATTTGTCATTACTGAGAAATATAAACTTATGCATTTCACTCAGATCCCATTTTGAGTAAAGCCACGTGACTTCAGGCATTGCTAAATTGTAGGGATTTTCCTTTGTATATTAAAAAAAAACATTTATAATATAAGATAAACACGATACAAATAGGGTATATTATGACCTTTAGGTACTGGCACAGCAGGATATAACACACAAAATCAAACGAAGTCCCCCTCTGTGTTTTAAATCAAAACAATTTTAAAAACAAAGCAATAAAAAATAATGATACTTCGGACTCGAGGTCTTTATCACAAGCTTATTAAGTGATCAAAAAATCTAACCAAACATTCCAACAAGTATATTAAGAACTGATGTTATGGTGCAGTCAACTGAAGCGTGATCATCACAAACCTGCGTCGAGTTTACGTTTGCCATATCGCAAGAACCAGGCTAATTTATACGTTTGATTTTTACCACTGATTTCCACACAACCCACTTCAAAGCCACGATGCCTGTCTATCTCACAGTATCTATCAACATATATATATATCCAGAGGGAGACTTTGATTTTCAAGGAAAGTGTTTTAGCCATGACCGGGAAGGTAATGCTCCAGTTAAAAAAAATTATTATTGTAATATTATTTATTTAATTCAAACAATATATTCTCATAAAGTAGCGAGAAAGCATATCGCTATATTAATTCTTCTACTCCTGTAATGATAATACGGAGCCCGGGAGACAACATGGTCAAAATATAAAGTATTATGATATTTTGACATGATAATCATGACAAACGTTCAAAGACCAGCCATTCGTGACGTCATCTGCTCAGCAATAACTGCTCAGGATATGGTACTCATTATGGAGGAGATAAACCAGGAGAGCTACTCATGTCACTGATCATCTGTCATGTCATTACAGAAGGGATAAAACCTGCAGCATCATGGCTCAACTTCAGTTTTCTCATCAGTCTCACACACGAGTAGTACAGAAATGAAGTCTATCATCAGAGAGTGTCCTCGCTCCAAGGTCAACAAGATGGAATTCAAGCTGAACAGGTCATGTGACAGGTGGAGGTGCTATGTGGAAGGGTCAACGACCTTCGCAGACGTTACAAGAGAGCCAAATGCCATGGTAACAAGTCTGTGATGCGCAGCCTCAAGGTGCAGCTACAGGTGTACCAAGCAATGTGGTCAGTATACCAGCACTGTGCCAGTCAGCAAGCTGCTGCTCTGATGCTGTTGGAGCACAAGATGGCTGCTAGCCATGTGAGCAGTGAGTCCTCACCAGCCAGGATGGAGGACTGATTGTTTTGGTCTCTACCACCAATGGTTCTTGTAAGAACCACACATCTTCTAGATCTAAGCCTTGTTTCACTGATTATCTTATAATTTCTGTAGAGATATAATAATTAAAAATTTCCACGATAAAAAGCGATGTTTAACTTTTTATTATTTCATTTATACCTTTTAATATAATAATGTCTCCAATTCATTTAGTTAGACTTCGCGTGGGAACGATTTTTACATGGGCTGAGTTGACCCGCTGGATCTGGCGTGGGTTCGGTAGATTTGGTAGGCTTTCGATAGTACGTTGTGAAATAATGAGCGTCGGATGCCAGTCTCTTTGACATAAGAATGAAATGGCCAATGTTCAACGTATATATGGTATGTTTATATTTTGCTGTTTCTTCGTCAGTTACTTTATGAAATATTATTTTGTGATATGTTTTCCTGTTTACCCATGTTTACTTGAAACAAATATTAGCCTAAATCAGATTGTTACCTGTGATTCTGAGTATGGATAAGCCCATATTTATTATGTGGTAAATTATGTATAAATGAGTATAAATGTATAAAAATATATTTCTTAAATCTTTATTTCTGGTACACTTGAAAAGAACGTGGACCTCATCTTCAATCTCACCATTCTCACAAAATTTACATAGCTTTATATTTACTGGAATATTACTTCTTCTGCCCATCTCAATCTCATAATCATGGTCACATAGTAGAAATTTAGCTAATACCTGTCTATAGATGTATGGGATATTACTTAAGTATCGTTCTGGTTCAATGCATGATTTTACCTCACTATATATACTGAGTTTGGATTTTTCCTTTATTTCAGTTACGTCTTTTCCTGTCTGATGTTCTTGACTCTTTGTAAAACAGATCTATGTACAATTTTTCATTACCAACTCTCTGTTCCAGCCATGCATGACCTAATCCATACCTATTCAATAAATGCTTAATGTAACCTGCCCATGTCGGTTTACCCAACTGATTTACTTGTTTTAATGTATAATAACATGTAATAACATATTACAATAATCTGTTTTGTTTCATCACGATAACACACTGACTACGGGTACTTCGGCAGTCCTGTATGGAACATTCCCATGGTCATCGTATGACCGTTACAATTATTTTGTTGAGATACTGTGCTGCCATCTATCGGTGAACGAATATACATACTTCCGCATAACTTCTTATGAGTAAGAACGCAACCAGGAAGAACGCTCCAAGTTAAATCATGCATGACGTAAACTGTTCAGCATTACTGCTAAGATTATGGTACTCATTATTGAGGAGGTAAACCAGGAGAGCTACTGTTGTCAATGCTGATCGTTCATGTGCTTACAGCAGGGATAAACCTGCAGAATCATGGCTCAACTTCAGATTTCTCATCAGTCCCACACATGAAGTCTATCATCAGAGAGTGTCCTCTCTCTAGGGTGCACAAGATGGAAGTAAAGTTGAACAGGTCACGTGTTCAGATAGAAGTGCTGTGCGGAAGGGTCAACGAACTTCGCAGACGTCACAAGATAGCCCAGTGCCATGCAGATGCAGCTACAGGTGTACAAAGGATTGAGGTCAGTGTACCAGCACTGTGTCAGTCGGCAATAAATAAAACTCGGAAGTCGGAAGTCGGAAGCCTTCGGAAGTCGGAAGCCGTTTTAATTTTTAATATAAAGTTAAAAATAACGATCATACCAACACTTTTTCGTGTTAAAATGGAAGATATAGACCCCCTTTGTAAAACCACAAAGTCGCACAAACGTATATTCCCACATATGAAAATCAAAGCATTTTTAATGCGTCGGAAGCCTCTCGGAAGTCATCCTGAGGTGACAGATGATGTTCAAAATGCATAAAACTCGGAAGTCAAGACCCATATAGCACCAACCAAAAATGACACAGAAAAAGTCTTGCATAATTCCAAATTTTAATTTAAGTAATAATTATGTATTTGAATAAAACCAATAAAAATTACTAATTTAACATAATGGTATATAAAATATAAAAATTAAATAAAATAAATGTTGAAATATACATTCAAATGTAATACATTATATACTAGTATCATATCGCGGCGTAATATTTTAATATGGAATGTTATTTTTAATAAATATAATATAAAAGCATTTAAAATTTCGTAATTTTATCAAAATGGTGTAATAATTTTTTCCTTATATCACAAAATATATTAGAATATTATATCATATTAAAAAGTTAAGTATTCAACATTCATTTGTATTATAATATTTTTACATAATACTATTCAAATATTTGATAAAATAAATTTGTACATTAATGTAAAAAAAACAAAGTATCAAACTAACGCATCCTTGCAGGAACTGGTAAAACCATAAGAAAAGTCCATTCAGTTTAGTATTAATAAAACTATTCTTTTTTATCCATTAGGGTACTATATACAGTATAAATGAAAAAATTTTATCCATGCATAATGGCGCTTTATATGGAACACATATAACTCTCCAATGCTTGTTGAATACTGATCACCCAACGTATCAGGAAACATTTTTAGAACATTGCAAAGACAATTTGCATAAACCATTATAAAAACAATTCCAATTCGAAAATTTAAAATATGTAAAACTGCATAACTGTGAAAGATTAAAAAAAGGCATGTGATGTTGCAAAAATATTGATATAAATTATAACTGTATCTTTATATTTTAATTTTAGCTTAATCAAAATAATTTATGTAGCAAGGATATTACATTATTATATGATTCCAGAGATCATTTTTTTAATTTTACACTTTAAAGCCACATACTGTTTTGTAAACATTTTAAGAACAGTTCCATAAAATGTTTGTGCTAACTCGGGATCAGGCAATAAGAACAAGGAAACGCGTGTGCCTTTAAGGTAACGACATAAACTATCTTTAGATAGTTACCAGTTACAACTAATAGGAGGAATCGCCATCTAAAATCTTTTCTGTCATCTGTTATCCTTTTTATTTGTTAGAATAACTCCCTAGGTGGAGGAGATAAATTATCACATACATGAATGGATATATAAATAATCATATTATATAAAATTTAATAATTTCATATATTAATTTATATTGACTTATATAACTTTGTCTTACTTAATATAGGAATATTGATTATATTGTACTTTTGTAATATATATTATTTTATCATATAATATAAT
The DNA here is from genome assembly GCA_026874595.1 of Sipunculus nudus. Classification (NCBI taxonomy): domain Eukaryota; kingdom Metazoa; phylum Annelida; class Sipuncula; order Golfingiida; family Sipunculidae; genus Sipunculus; species Sipunculus nudus. The sequence continues at coordinate 58,026,697 of CM049309.1, forward strand.
TTAATATCAATTTATATCGCTGTTGAATGAATATATAATTATATCGTCATCTGTGTTATTTAACACATTATGTATAAATATACCTAAATTAATATTTGTGTTGATGCAAGACCCTTTTTGTGTCATTGTTGGTTGATACTGTGGCTTGACTTCCGAGTTTTATGCATTTTGAGCATCATCTGTCACTTCAGGATGACTTCCGAGAGGCTTCCGACGCATTATTTATGCTTTAATTTTCTTATATATTAATATATATCCTTGAAACTTTCTCGTATGAAAAAGGATGTCTATATCTTCCGTTTTGACACAAAAACTTGTCGATTTGTTCGTTATTTTTAAAATTATATTAAAAAATAAAACGGCTTCCGACTTCCGAATGCTTCCGACTTCCGACTTCCGAGTTTTATTTATTGCCGTGTCAGTCAGCAAGCTGCTGCTGATGGAGCACAAGATGGCTGATACCAATGTAAGCAGTGGGTCCTCACCAGCCAGGATGGAGAACTGATTGTTTTGGTTTTGTACTACCAATGGTTTTTGTCAGAACCACACATCTAGATCTACGTTTTGTTTCACTGAATATCTAAGTACAGTTAAACCATGAAATAAATATTGGAATTCATATTATTCTATTTTATCTAGTTTTCGCATATTCATCAATCTATTTATATGTATACTTTAAGCACAAAGGAGAAAGATCTCTCTCTCTCTCTCTCTATTTTTTATTTCAAAACAATTCTTAACATGAAATGCAACAATAACTTTATAATACGCACTCAAAGGCTATACGAAGGCTATATAATCAGCCATTTTAATTATCCAAGAAACACATCAAAGGTTCCAGCATGTATATTAAGAAATTCTGTAATAGTGAAGTTCACTGAAGCATGACCATCACAAACCTGCGATTAGTTTGTGTTTGTCAAATGACACAACCAAACTAGTCTACACATTTAATTTTTGTTGTTGAATCGCATACAATCCACTTTAAAAGCAGGATGCCCGATTATTGATCTATCAGTATCTATCAACAATCCCAAATACACACCTTAGATTTAAAGGAAAGTATTTCAGCCATGAATCGTGAAGACACACTCTAGGAGAAATATTACTATATTAAATAATTGATTCAAACAATTTCCTTGTAAAATAGCGGGATGATCCTAAAGTCCGATATGAACAAAGATATATTATTAATTGTGTGGAAAAGCAAATTTGTTTAGCACGAATCCGGTGAACAACATTTCAATAAAACAACTGTTTTTTTTTTCAAAATCGGAACCTTGCCATACCTTTGTGAATGTCCATCAGATCTAGCACTTATCGTTTTGATTTTTTTTTTGTGTGTTCTTGGCTGACGTTCCAGTATCTAAAGGTAAAAAATATACCCTTAGGCTCTTTGTATCATGCTTAATATACAAAGAGAAAGCCCTACAAATTAGTAATGCGTGAAGTAACGATGCCTTAAGTTAATTGGACGCGCTTCAGTAGCTGACGTAAACAAAGTAGGATGTATCCCATGGGTCACTGTAAGAAAAGCTAATGAGTACTGGCTTTGAAGATTGTTTACAATAAACTTTTGACTAAAAAAGTAAGCGGATTGGTTAAAACAGTTTGAGCATCAAAACGCCAGGAGTATTTGTTAATGGCACGCTTCACTGACCGTATCAAAAACACACTAAACTAGCCAAACAACGGATGGGGTGTTTTTTTCTGGTTTGCTTCCCCCCCTTTGAGTAATTAGTGAACGCACAGTGCCGGCCATGGAGAACATCCTTTAATCTCGTCACCTGTATTAAACTTATTCTCATATGTTGTGGTTGTCTGATAATTAGCTAATATATAAGGAGTCCCCGCATTCCACCTTCATATCGCACTAAGTTTCAGATCTGGGAAGTTCTGCTTATCACTCATATAAAGAGATTCTTAAGACTGGCGTGTTGTCTATCAGGAACTGACGATGGCGGAACTATTAATGGTCGAATGTCAGCAGACGACACAGCAGACGTCATATATGTCGAGTAACTTCAACAGCTTCACGCATACCCAGTCACCATATAAAATTGACCAGTGCACGGGGATACAAGGATACAGTCATAACACGTCACATGATTTTCTGCGGACATTTAACTACAACACAAGCAACAGATATGACCAGAACATGGGGTACACTGGTTATACGGACATACCAGGGGTCACCCATCTCGAAGAACCCTCCGTATCAGTAGACCAGCCGCTCTCTATTCAGGTCGGTTCACAGTACAAGATAGATTACAGCAAATTCCCTGGACTTCTGGAGGAGCAGCGAGGACAGAGGGCGCCACAACCAGCCCTTCTTATCAAAGTGGACATGACAGAGGACGAGGCGCAACAGCCATCAGACAGAGAGAGTCCTCTAGCGGCAGCTGATGACACCAAACAGTCCAGTTGCTGTCCGTCTCCTCTGGTTCCTCAGTTCACGGACAGTAACAGCAGCAAAGACAGTTCTTTATCACTGGAGCAGATTATCTCACTCAGCTTCTGGGAAGATTGTATACCTGATATCAGTGTGGAACTAACTTGTGGTCTAGACTTATGTTACCATCGGACCTGAACAACAATATGCATGATGGCACGGATATAAATATCTGTGATATGTATATTATATATCATTTTATTTAAGTTTCCCGTATTTTGCTGATATATGTTAAGTTATCATATCTATATATGTTATTAAAACATGTTGCACCTACATCTGTGCATTTGTTTTTTATATATTTGTGTGAGCGTGTTTACGTATGGTCTGGGTTCATTTAAAATATTAATTTAATATTTATTGCATTAATATTTAGTATTTAAATTTCCGTTAAATTAACAGAACATAAGGAAAATTTTAAAGCCAAGCAATATCCTGGACACATTTTCTCCCAGACTGAAACCCTAAAACTGAATATCGATGGATATGGTTTGCAGCTTGGTTTTTATAATATGAAATCCCATCTACTGAAATATTGGTAGAATATTTCATATTTTAATAAAATAAAATGGCATGCAGTTTTTCATACAACATAAATGTAAATTTATTGCTGCTTCCAATATATGGATTCCAAAGAATAAAACATTACTGAAATCCGCGGGTGGCTGCATTTTAAGAAAATACCGTGTCCACGAACATTCCTAAGCTACGGGGGCATAATAACAGGCAGACGGATGTCATGATAGGTAACAGACAGGATGTCCCCAGTAAAAGATCCGGCAGTCTTGTGACACTATAATAACGCAACATAAGTCCTCTTTAAAAAGCAAGTCATTCACCTTGACCTTTTTATTTATAACAGGGGCCTTTAGGTCAAGGTTGAGAAATTAACGCCCCGAGAGGGCACTCTCGTCAGTTTCAGTGTCACAGACTCGTCTCACATCTGGTGCAGCGTTGTCGGTTTCATTTCCATTCTTGTAAAGTCACAAAAAATAATTGCCAGAATTGTATTTCAGTTATATCGATTATATTTACAAAAATCAGTTATAAATTGGTAAACATTTGCTTGATAGCAATTAATTTTTAACAGACATGCTTTATTTCCAATAATAATTATCAGAAATTATTTATTTTGATTAAAACAGGTTCTGGACATAAAAATTAATGTCTCCTGTCCCTAACACATTTATTCTATAGCAAGAATCAGAACTGATGGAGCGTCAAGTCGCAGTGAAAGAGACTTGTCCCTCAACAAACCGCGACATGTTTATAAATTTTTTATATTATTTTCTCCGTTTCATTTACTGCTCCCTAAATGTCGTTTCTACTGTACCAAGACCACAATAATTTGTTATGCAGATACCTGTAGGCAAAAAGAAACCTGCAGCATCAGGGCTTCTCAGCAGTCTCAGCAGTGCTATATATGATCACGTGAAAACTACCCCTTACTGATGTCGCGCTTCAAGTGAAAAAAAAATCTTATCAGGTACGACTCACGACAAGTCAAAATGTACGGCTTTGACCTACAACACGAGGCTGTTTAACCCTAAATGAAAAAAAAAGATCGATACTTGAACATTTTTTTCTTTATACTCACTAATGACTGCTATTTTTCACTTGTTCCCTGATTACGATCATAAAATTAGTATGTTACTAACTTTAAGCTGCCTCTTTGGGTCAATCAGCACCACACCGGTCAACTACAATCAACCGTGACAGAATAACCTGCTTAACAGAAGCAGCTCATTTAGATCCGATACTTGAAATGAAAACATTACCCAGGTAAACAAACATACTACATTATACCTTGGTATTTTTTTATCACTGAGTAATAACAAGTTTAGGATGTGTATTACCTTGAAATTACATTCGTTAAAGGTGAGAGTAGGTCACCATGTGACAGTGAGGTTATCGTATTAAAGAGACAGAGATATGTGACCGAGCTACACCAGTACTAACTCCCGAGGTGAAGTTGGCAAGGCACGACCGGAACTCAATGACTTGTATGGTATGAACATCAAATAGAGGGTAAGACAGAGCTTAAGAAAACAGAGTAAATGGAAATAAATAAAATGTAGGCAAAAACAGATCCAGTCAACTTTCACTGGGAAAGCCATCAGAATACGGAGAAATCCTGTACAAAACAGACCATGGTATAGTGAAAAGAGAGAAAGAAAAAATGAAAGAATGAATGGATGAATGAAAGGAGGAAGAAGAAAGAAGGAAAGAAGAAATGTAGAGAGGAAGTAACAACATTAGAACAAATTTTGGAACAAATGAAAAAATGAGAGCGTAAATGAAGGAAGAAATAAATGATGAAAGACAGACGGGAGGAAGGAAAGACAAATGAATTAACTAAAGGGAAGCGACGGAGGAATGAAGGAAGAAATAAATGCAGAAAGAAATTAAATGGGGAACGGATATATTAATCTAGATACGTATTTGGAATAGATGAACGAAGATGAATGAATGAATGAATAAATGGAGGACCGTCAAGACGAATGAAGGGAAAAAGGGACTGAATGAGTGAACGAATGAAGTGGTGAAAAATAGACTCCGTTTAATAGATATTATACCAGTAAAAATAAAAAAATATATAATAATAAGAAGAAGAAGAATAATAATAAGAATAATTATAATAATAAAATAATAAAAATGATATTAATAATAATAATAATGAAAACAAAGAAATAAAAAATCCATGTATTTTTTTGTTTAACTAATTGATTTCTTGTTTAAATGAATATGACAGGAGGTTCCCGCATGCATTAATCGTCTCGTTTTTTATCTTTACAATTTATATTGATATATTCCATATTATTTCTTATTGTTAAGAATTAAGAAAGACCGGTACTCTTCTTATCGTCACCATGAGTGAGACAGCACAACCATGACAAACGTTCAAAGACCAGCCATGCGTGACGTCATCTGCTCAGCAATAACTGCTCAGGATATGGTACTCATTATGGAGGAGATAAACCAGGAGAGCTACTCATGTCACTGATCATCTGTCATGTCATTACAGAAGGGATAAAACCTGCAGCATCATGGATCAACTTCAGTTTTCTCATCAGTCTCTCACACGAGTAGTACAGAAATGAAGTCTATCATCAGAGAGTGTCCTCGCTCCAAGGTCAACAAGATGGAATTCAAGCTGAACAGGTCATGTGACCAGATGGAGGTGCTATGTGGAAGGGTCAACGACCTTCGCAGACGTTATTGGAGAGCCAAATGCCATGGTAACAAGTCTGAGGTGCGCAGCCTCAAGGTGCAGCTACAGGTGTACCAAGGAGTGTGGTCAGTGTACCAGCACTGTGCCAGTCAGCAAGCCGCTGCTCTGATGCTGTTGGAGCACAAGATGGCTGCTAGCCATGTGAGCAGTGAGTCCTCACCAGCCAGGATGGAGGACTGATTGTTTTGGTCTCTACCACCAATGGTTCTTGTAAGAACCACACATCTTCTAGATCTAAGCCTTGTTTCACTGATTATCTTATAATTTCTGTAGAGATATAATAATTAAACATTTCCTCGATAAAAAAGCGATGTTTAATATTTTTATTATTTCATTTTATACCTTTTAATAATAATAATGTCTCCAATTCATTTAGTTAGAATATTACCTTTTCTTGCATTGGGACGTGTGTGCGCGACTTCGCGTGGGAACGATTTTTACATGGGCTGAGTTGACCCGCTGGATCTGGCCTGGGTTCGGTAGATTTGGTAGGCTTTTCGATAGTACGTTGTGAAATAATGAGCATCGGATGCTAGTCTCTTTGACATAAGAATGAAATGGCCAATGTTCAACGTATATCTGATATGTTTATATTTTGCTGTTTCTTCGTCAGTTACTTTATGAAATATTATTTTGTGATATGTTTTCCTGTTTGGCCAATGTTTACTTGAAACAAATATTTACTTAAATCAGATTGTTACCTGTGATTCTGAGTATGGATAAGCCCATATTTATTATGTGGTAAATTATGTATACATGCATATAAATGTATAAAAATAAATTTCTTAAATCTTTATATCTGGTACACTTGAGAAGAACGTGGACCTCATCTTCAATCTAATCATTCTCACAAAATTTACATAGTCTTATATTTACTGAAATATTACTTCTTCTGCCTACCTCAATCTCATAATCATGGTGACTTAGTCGAAATTTAGATAATACCTGTCTATAGATGTTCAATGCATGAATTTACCTCACTATATATACTGAGTTTGGATTTTTTCTTTATTTCAGTTAACATCTCTTCCTGTCCGATGTCGTTGACTCTTTGCAAAACAGATCTATGAACAATTTTTCATCACCAACTCCCTGTTCCAGCCATGCATGACCTAATCCATACCTATTCAATAAATGCTAAATGTAACCTGCATATGTCGGTTTACCCAACTGATTAACTGTTTTAATGTACAATAAGATGAAATAACATATTACAATAAACTGTTTTGTTTAATCGAGATAACACACTGACTACAGGTACTTCGGCAGTCGTGTATGGAACATTCCCATGGTCATCGTATGGCCGTTACAATTATTATATGGAGATACTGTGCTGCCACCTATCGGTGGAGGAATATACATACTTCCGTATAACTTCTGATGAGTTCGAACGCAACCAGGAAGAACGCTCCTAGGTAAACCATGCATGACGTCAACTGCTCAGCAATAACTGCTCAGATTATGGCACTCATCATTGAGGAGGTAAACCCAGGAGAGCTACTCTTATCAATGCTGATTGATCATGTGATTACAGCAGAGATAAAACCTGTAGAATCATGGTTCAACTTCAGTTTTCTTATTAGTCTCATACATTGAGTCAATCACCAGAGAGTGTCCTCGCTCTTAGGTCCACAAGATGGAAGCCAAGTTTAACATGTCATGTGACCAGATAAAGGTGTGTGGAAGGGTCAACCGCCTTTGCAAGAAGTTACAAGACAGCCCGGTGCCATGGTAACAAGTCTTTGATGCACAGCCTAAAGGTGCAGCTACAGGTGAACCAAGGAGTGTGGTCAGTGTACCAGCACTGTGCCAGCCAGCAAGCTGCTGCTCTAATGCTGTTGGAGCACAAGATGGCTGCTAGCCATGTAGGTGGTAAGTCCTCACCAGCCAGGATGGAGGACTGATTGTTTTGGTCTTTACCACAAATGGTTCTTGTCAGAACCACACATCTTCTAGATCTACGTTTTGTTTCACTGATTATCTAAGTACAATGAAACCATCATATGAATATTTGAATTCAAATTATTTCATTTTATCTAGTTTTCGCATGTTCATGAATATATGTATCTGTATACTTTAAGCACAAAGGATGAAGATCTCTCTCTCTATTTTTATTTCAAAACAATTCTTAACATGAAATGCAACAATGACTTTATAATACGCACTCAAAGGCTATACGAAGGCTATATAATCAGCCATTTTAATTATCCAAGAAACACATCAAAGGTTCCAGCATGTATATTCAGAAATTCTGTAATAGTGAAGTTCACTGAAGCATGACCATCACAAACCTGCGATTAGTTTGTCAAATGACACAACCAAACTAGTCTACACATTTAATTTTTGTTGTTGAATCGCATACAATCCACTTTAAAAGCAGGATGCCCGATTATTGATCTTACAGTATCTATCAACAAACCTAAATACACACCTTAGATTTAAAGGAAAGTATTTCAGCCATGAAGCGTGAAGACACACTCTAGGTGAAATATTACTATATTAAATAATTGATTCAAACAATTTCCTTGTAAAATAGCGGGATGATCCTTTAGTCCGATATGAACAAAGTGATATTACTAATTCTGAGTAGAAAAGCAAACCTTTTTTTAGCACGAATCCGGTGAACAATATTTCAATAAAACAGCGGGTTTTTTTTCAAATCGGAACCTTGCCACACCTTTGTGAATGTCCATAAGATCAAGCACTTATCGTTTTGATTATTTTTTTTGGTGTTCTTGGCTGGCGTGCCATTACCTAAAATTTAAAAAATAGACCCTCTTTGTATCAAGCTTAATGTGCAAAGAGAAAGCCCTACATATAAGTAATGCGTGAAGTCACGATGCTTTAAGTTAATTGGTCGCGCTTCAGTAGCTGACGTAAACAAAGTACGATGTTACCCGTGGTTCACCGTTAGATTAGCTAATGAGTTCTGGCTTTGAAGATTGTTTACAATAAACTTGTGACTAAAAAAGTAAGCGGCTTGGTTAAAACAATTTGAGTATCAAAACGCCAAGAGTATTTGTTAATGACACGCTTCACTGACCGTATCAACAACACGCTAAACTGGCCAACAACGGACGGTGTGTTTTTTTTTTGCTGGTTTGCTTCTCCCCTTTGAGTAATTAGTGAACGCACAGTGCCGGCCGTGTAGAACATCCTATAATCTAGTCACCTGTAATAAACTAATTCTCTGATGTTGTGGTTTTTGATAATTAACTAATATATAAGGAGTCCCCCGCAGTCCACCTTCATATCGCACCAAGTTTCAGATCTGGGAAATTCTGCTTATCACTCATAAAGATATTCTTAAGACAGGCGTGTTGTTCAACAGAAGCAGACGATGGCGGAACTGTTGATGGTCGGATGTCACCAGACGGCACAGCAGACGTCATATATGTCACGTAACTTTAACAGCATCACGCATTCCCAGTCACAATATAGAATTGACCAGTGCACGGGGATCCAAGGATACAGTCATAACACATCATATGACTTTCTGCGGACATTTAACTACCACCATAACATGGGCCACGCTTGGTATACGGACAGACCAGGGGTCACCAATCTCAAAGAACGCTCCGTACCAGTAGACCAGCCGCTGTCTATTCAGGTCGGCTCACAGTACAAGATAGATTACAGCAAATTCCCTGGACTTCTGGAGGAGCAGCGAGGAGATAGGATTCCACAACCAGCCCTTCTTATCAAAGTGGACACGAGAGAGGACGAGGTGCAACAGCCATCAGACACAGAAAGCCCTCTAGCGGCAGCTGATGACACCACACAGTGCAGCTGCTGTCGGTCTCCGCTGGTTCCTGAGTACACGGACAGTAACATCAGCAGTGGCAGTTCGTTATCGCTGGGGGAGATTATCTCACTCAGCTCCTGGGAAGAGTGTATACCTGATATCAGTGTGGAACTAACTTGTGATGTGGACTTATGTTACAGTCGGACCTGAACAACTATGCATCATGATGTATATATCTGTGATATGTTTATTATATATCTTATCTAAGTTTTCTGTATTTTGCTGATATGTGTATAGTAATGATACCTATATATGTTATTAAAACATGTTTCACCTACACCTTGTGTATTTGTTGTTTATATATGTTTGAGCGTGTTTACGTGTGGTCTGGGTTCATTTAAAATATTCAGTGCATTAATATTTTGTATTTAAATTCCCTTTAAATTAACAGAACATAAGGAGAAATTTAAAGCCAAGCAATATCCTGGACAATTTTTCTCCAAGACTAAACCCTAAAACTATATATTGATAGACATTGTTTGCAGCTTGGTTTTTATAATATGAAATCCCATCTGCTGACTTATTGGTAGAATATTTCACATTTAATCAAATAAAATGGCATGCAATTTTTAATACAACAAATTTTATTATTCCTACTTCCAATATATGGATTAAAAAAAAACATTACTGAAATCCTTGGGTGGCTGCATTTTTAGCCAATACCGTGAACATTCCTAAGCTACGTGGGGCATATGAGCAGGCAGACGGATGTCATGATAGGTAACAGACAGGATGTCCCCAGTTAAAGATCTGGCAGTCTTGTGACATTAATAACCTCAGTATATAGATATATATTTAAAAAAGAGCAAAGTCATTCACCTTGACCTCTTTATTTATAAACAGGTGTCTCTAGGTCAAGGTTGGTGAAATTGGCAAGCCCATGCAGAGAGGGCACTCTCGTCAGTTTCAGTGTCATAGCCAGGTCTCACATCTGGTGCAGCTTCGTCGATTTCATTTCTATTCTTGTAAAGTCAAAAAATAAAAACATAGGCAAGAATTGTATTTCAGTAATATCGATTATATTTACAATAATCAGTTATTAATTAGTTAACATTTGCTTGATAGCAATTAAATTTTTACAGACATCTTTTAATTCCTAATTATCAGAAATTATGCAAAAAAGTAAGGTTTGATTCTCAGGCACTTTTCAAATCAATGCGGACAGGCGGTTTTTTATTTTTAATTGTTTTTTTTTTTTTGTATATTTCGATAAAAATGATCAAATGATAAGGGTTAATCATGATAATAACAGATTTATTTTAGTAAACAAGTAAAAGCACTACATAACAAGGGAAACCTGATCAAAATTGTATGATTTTATCCGCTTGAATGAAATGTCGGAGCGACTGGAGCTCAAAATTGGTAAGTTTCTATTGAAAATCAAAACAAAAGTTTTGATGCGGGGGTTTAAAATTGACGCTGGCGGTGCCTGAGAACCATACCTTTTAAAATTTTTTGGCCTGATCAATTTTGATTAAAACTGGTTCTGGACATAAGAATAAATGTCTCCTATTCTCAATAATTTTTTTCAATAGCAAGATTCAGAAGCGACGCTGTATCAAGTCGCAGTGAAAGAGACTTGTCCCTCAAAAAACATGTTTTAACCTTTACATTATTTTCTTCGTTTCGCTTCCTGCTCCCTAAATGTCGCTTTCTGCCATGCCATGATCGCGTTCATCCTTCATGTATATAGATACAGCAAAGATGAAACCTGCTGCATCATGGCTTGACTTATAATCAGTCTCACACTGATGATGCTATATAGATAGACAGATAGCTTTATTTTCCCGTTTGAAGAATATATCATTTTATATATTATAACAGTACGGAAATATTCATGAATAACAAACTCTAGATGACTTAAGGGTCATTCAACATGAATACAACAGAACAATTAAGGTGCATGAAAGCGCTGCGAATACTGTTATAAAACTAAACTAAAACTCCATATAGGCCCTGAATTAACCTACAAACTGACCAAGTCTACTGTTCTGCAATATATGTGTGATTCTACTATTTATATAATTCCACTGTGTTCGAAATGTAAAGTCAAAAATGCATGGTTGCGCTCTTTCACTCAAGGTGACGATAAGAAGAGTACCAGTCTTTCTTAATTCTTTACAATAAGAAATAATATGGAATATATCAATATAAATTGTAAAGATAAAAATGAGACGATTAATGCATGCGGGAGCCTCCTGTCATATTCATTTAAACAAGAAAGTTAATCAATAAGTTAAACAAAAAATACGATACATGGATTTTTTATTTCTTTGTTTTCATTATTATTATTAATATCATTATTATTATTTTTTATTTTTATTCTTCTTCTTCTTATTATTATTATATTTTTTTTATTTTTACTGGTATAATATCTATTAAACGGAGTATATTTTTCACCACTTCATTCGTTCACTCATTAATTCCCTTTTTCCCTTCATTCGTCTTGACGGTCCTCCAGTTATTCATTCATCTTCGTTCATTAATTCCAAATACGTATCTAGATTAATATATCCGTTCCCCATTTAATTTCTTACTGCATTTATTTCTTCCTTCATTCCTCCCTCGCTTCCCTTTATAGTCCATTCATTTGTCTTTCCTTCCTTCCGTTTGTCCTTCCTCTCTTCCTTTATTTTTTCCTTCTTTTTTCCCTTCATTCGTCCTGTCTTTCCTTTGTTTATTCCCATTCTCTTTCCTTGCGCCCTCCGTTCATCAATTGCTTTTTTTATTTACCCCTTATTCATCCGTCCTTTATTCATTTATTCCTATATTTATCTATTTCTTCCTTATTTCATTTCGCCTAGTAGTTATTTCTTCCTGCATTCTTTCCGTCCTTTTCTCCTTTCATTTCTACCTTACACCAGTCATTTATTCCTGCATTTCTTCCATCCTTCCTTTCTTTCATCATTTATTTCTTCCTTCATTTACTCTCTCATTCCTTCATTTGTTCCAAAAAATTTTCTAATGTTGTTACTTCCTCTCTACACTTCTTCTTTTCTCCTTCCCTCCTTTCATTCATCCATTCATTCATTCATTCATTTTTTCTTTCTCTCTTTTCACTATACCATAATCTGTTTTGTACAGGATTTTTCCGTATTCTGATAGCTTTCCCAGTGAAAGTTGACTGGATCTGTTTTTACCTACATTTTATTTATTTCCTCTTACTCTGTTTCCTTAAGCTCTATCTTACCCTCTATTTGATGTTCATACCCTTCATGTCTTTGAGTTCCTGTCTTGCCTAACGGCAGTGGTTCACCTCGGGAGTTAGTACTGGTGTAGTCAGTAGGCCCCGTCACATATCTCTGTCTCTTTAATACGATAACCTCACTGTCACATGGTGACCTACTCTCACCTTTAACGATGTCATTTCAAGGTAATACACATCCTGAACTTGTTATTACTCAGTGATAAAAAATACCAAGGTATAATTGCAGTATGTTTGTTTACCTGGGTAATGTTTTCATTTCAAGTATCGGAGCTGCTTCTATTTAGCAGGTTATTCTGTCACGGTTGACTGTAGTTGAGGGGTGGGGTGCTGATTGACCCAAGGAGGCAGCTTAAAGTTAGAAACACACTACCTGATAAGATTTTTTTTCACTTGAAGCGCGACATCAGTAAGGGGTAGTTTTCACGTGATCATTTTATTGCACTGCTGAGACTGCTGAGAAGCCATGATGCTGCAGGTTTCTTTTCGCCTGTATCTGCATAACAAATTATCGTGGTCTTGGTACAGTAGAAACGACATTTAGTGAGCAGTAAATGAAACGGAGAAAATAATTTTAAAAAAATTTATAAACATGTCGCGGTTTTTTGAAGGACAAGTCTCTTTCACTGCGACTTGACGCTGCATCAGTTCTGATTCTTGCTAAAGAATAATGGTGTTAGGGACAGGAGACATTAATTTTTATGTCCAGAACCTGTTTTAATCAAAATAAATAATTTCTGATAATTATTATTGGAAATAAAATATGTGTGTTAAAAATTAATTGCTATCAAGCAAATGTTTACCAATTTATAACTGATTTTTGTAAATATAATCAATATTACTGAAATACATACTGGCAATTATTTTTTGTGACTTTACAAGAATGGAAATGAAACCGACAACGCTGCACCAGATGTGAGACCAATCTGTGACAGAGAGTGCCCTCTCGGGGTTTTGTCAATTTCACCAACCTTGACCTAGAGGCACCTGTTATAAATAAAAAGGTCAAGGTGAATGACTTGCTTTTTGAAGAAGACTTATGTTGCGTTATCATAGTGTCACAAGACTGTCGGGTCGTTTACTGGGGACATCCTGTCTGTTATCTATCATGACATCCGTCTGCCTGTTCATATGCCCCCGTAGCTTAGGAATGTTCATGGACACGGTATTTGCTTAAAATGCAGCCACTCGCGGATTTCAGTAATGTTTTGTTCTTTGGAATCCATATATTGATTGCAGGAATAAATTTGCATTTATGTTGTATTAAAAACTGCATGCCATTTTATTTTTATTAAAATATGAAATATTCTACCAATATTTCAGCAGATGGGATTTCTTATTATAAAAAACTAAGCTGCAAACCATATCCATCGATATTCAGTTTTAGGGTTTCAGCCAGGGAGAAAATGTGTCCAGGATATTGCTTGGCTTTAAAATTTTCCTTGTGTCCTGTTAATTTAACGGAAATTTAAATACAAAATATTAATGCAATAAATATTAAATTAATATTTTAAATGAACCCAGACCACACGTAAACACGCTCACACATATATAAACAACAAATGCACAGATGTAGGTGCAACATGTTTTAATAACATATATTAAGGTGTGATAACTATACATATATCAGCAAAATACGGGAAACTTAAATAAGATGATATATAATATACATATCACAGATATTTATATCCGTGCCATCATGCATATTGTTGTTCAGGTCCTATGGTAACATAAGTCCAGACCACAAGTTAGTTCCACACTTATATCAGGTATACAGTCTTCCCAGGAGCTGAGTGAAATAATCTCCTCCAGCGATAACAAACTGTCACTGCTGCTGTTACAGTCCGTGAACTCAGAAACCAGCGGAGACGGAGAGCAACTGGACTGTTTGATGTCATCAGCTGCCGCTAGAGGGCTCTCTCTGTCTGATGGCTGTTGCGCCTCGTCCTCTGTCATGTCCTCTTTGATAAGAAGGGCTGGTTGTGGAATCCTCTCTCCTCGCTGCTCCTCCAGAAGTCCAGGGAATTTTCTGTAATCTATCTTGTACTGTGACCCGACCTGAATAGAGAGCGGCTGGTGTACTGGTACGGAGGGTTCTTCGAGATGGGTGAACCTTGGTCTGTCCGTATAACCAGTGTACCCCATGTTCTGGCCATATCTGTAGCTTGTGTTGTAGTTAAATATCCGCAGAAATTCATGTGACGTGTTATGACTGTATCCTTGTATCCCCGTGCACTGGTCAATTCTATATTGTGACTGGATATGCGTGATGCTGTTGAAGTTACGTGACACATATGACGTCTGCTGCGCCGTCTGCTGACATTCGACCATTAATACTTCCGCCATCGTCTGTTCCTGATAGACAACACGCCAGTCTTAAGAATCTCTTTATATGAGTGATAAGCAGATCTTCCCAGAACTGAAACTTAGTGCGATATGATGGCGGACTGCGGGGGACTCCTTATATATTAGCTAATTATCAGACAACCACAACATCAGAGAATTAGTTTGTTACAGGTGACAAGATTAAAGGATGTTCTCCACGGCCGGCACTGTGCGTTCACTAATTACTCAAAGGGGGGAAGCAAACCAGCAAAAAACACCCATCCGTTGTTTGGCTAGTTCAGTGTGTTTTTGATACGGTCAGTGAAACGTGCCAATAACAAATAATCCTGGCGTTTTGATGCTCAAACTGTTTTAACCAAGCCGCTTACTTTTTAGTTACAAGCATATTATAAACAATCTTCAAAGCCAGTACTCATTAGCTAATCTTACAGTGACCTACGGGTGTCCTCGTTCCATGTTTACGACAGCTACTGAAGCGCGACCAATTAACTTAAAGCATCGTGACTTCACGCATTACTTATATGTACATTACTTTCTCTTTGTACATTAAGCATGATACAAAGAGGGTATATTTTTTAACTTTAGGTACTGGCACGCCAGCCAAGAACACAGAAAATCAAAACGATAAGTGCTAGATCTTATGGACATTCACAAAGGTGTGGCAAGGTTCCGATTTGAAAAAACGCTGTTTTATGGAATTGTTGTTCAGCGGATTCGTGCTAAAAAAGTTTGCTTTTCTACTCAGTATTAGTAATATAACTTTATTCATATCGGACTATAGGATCATCCCGCTATTTTACAAGGAAATTCTTTGAATCAAATATTTAATATAGTAATATTTCACCTAGAGTGTGTCTTCACGCTTCATGGCTGAAATACTTTCCTTTAAATCTAAGGTGTCTATTTGGGATTGTTGATAGATACTGATAGATCAATAATCGGGCATCCTGCTTTTGAAGTGGATTGTATGCAATTCAACAACAAAAATTAAATGTGTTGACTAGTTTGGTTGTGCGGTTGACAAACACAAACTAATCGCAGGTTTGTGATGGTCATGCTTCTGTGAACTTCACTATTACAGAATTTCTGAATATACATGCTGGAACCTTTGATGTGTTTCTTGGATAATTAAAATGGCTGATTATATAGCCTTCGTATAGCCTTTGAGTGCGTATTATAAAGTCATTGTTGTTTTTCATGTTAAGAATTGTTTTGAAATAAAAATAGAGAGATATCTTCCTCCTTTGTGCTTAAAGTATACCGATCAATATATTCATGAACATGCGAAAACTAGATAAAATGAAATAATATGAATTCAAATATTCATATGATGGTTTCATTGTACTTAGATAATCAGTGAAACAAAACGTAGATCTAGAAGATGTGTGGTTCTAACAAGAACCATTGGTGGTAAAAACAAAAACAATCAGTCCTCCATCCTTGCTGGTGAGGACTCACTGCTCACATGGCTAGCAGCCATCTTGTGCTCCAACAGCATCAGAGCAGCAGCTTGCTGGCTGGCACAGTGCTGGTACACTGACCACACTCCTTGGTACACCTGTAGCTGCACCTTGAGGCTGCGCATCAAAGACTTGTTACCATGGCACTGGGCTCTCTTGAAACGTCTTCGAAGGTCATTGACCCTTCCACACAGCACCTCCATCTGGTCACATGACCTGTTCAACTTGACTTCCATCTTGTGAACCTTGGAGCGAGGACACTCTCTGATGACAGACTTCATTTCTGTACTACTCGTGTGTAAGACTGATGAGAAAACTGAAGTTGAGCCATGATGATGCAGGTTTTATCCCTGATGTAATCACATGACAGATCAACAGTGATATAAGTAGCTCTCCTCGTTTACCTCGTCATAATGGGTACCATAACCTGAGCAGTTATTACTGAGCAGTTGACGTCACGCATGACTGACCTTAGAGCGTTCCTCATGGTTACGTCCTTCACTCATAGAGACAAGCTCTCTTCATTCATTCATTTATTAAATGCCGTAAGGTGTGTTATGTTTTCCCTTCGTGGCGAATCTTTATGTTTCCACTTGATATTCTTTGTCTGCCGCCATATATGTCTCATGTTTTCATTTGTATCTATCTGTTTGCCACAACGAGTGTTGTTTTTACCTGTGTTTATCCGTTATCTGCCACTGGATGCATGTTTGTTTATATGTGAAAGCTGCGATAATATGTAACATTAATTCAATCGTTAATATGATTTTACATATATTAGTAGGTAAAATAAAATCTCATTGGTCAGGAATATATTATTATTATTATTATTATTATTATTATTATTATTATTATTATTATTATTACCCGTTCTTGAGCTGGAACAGGTTACATGTACACACCTTGGAATTGGTTGAGCAAAGGCCGATTTTACCTCCTAGATACACACAATTTGTAAAGTTTCTGATTGAAAATTATGTCGATTCCTCAATGTTCATGGGAAATACTAAAAAAATAACCCCTTAGAACACACTTAAGATCGTTCCCATTACTTCACGACAGAAAGCGTGCTTTTACGAGTCGTATCCGTTGAGGACCTGCGTGGTACATTCAGTGAGTGAAGTGATTATGAAATGATACATGTATTTACATAACCGTCCATCATATTTTTAGTGAAACTTGTCTGTCTACTTAGTTACCAGAAACGCCCATTATACAAATAGTATATAACCCGTGCTTGCGTTTAGGCATGCCAGCGGGACTTCAACCGGGTTTGTGTGGGACGGACTTTTAATGGGTGATATGACATGGACCAAGATCATTGGGAGTCCATTACCCGGGGTCGCAGAGAATTAAGGATAAAATAGATTATTTAATAATTTGACTACCTATGATTGGTTCTAGAAATGATGCAAGGTTGTCTTAAAAAACATAGTATCGCAAATTACTGTTGTGGTCTGTCGCGGCAGAAACTAGAAAAGCAGCCTGTCTGAAAGATAACTTATCATATTTTGCCAGTCTATATAAGCATTGCATTTCCACTCACACTTTTCCGGTATGGGCTCTTTTCTTGCTCTGTTTACAATAAATCCTTGATTCTCAAAGTTTGACGTGCAGGTAGTGCTTCGCCTCGGAGTATATTACTCATAAAGGCCCCGTGAATGTTTCCTTTCCTTTCTATTCCATTATTTCGGTAAATACCACAGTCTCACTGACACTTAGTGAATTACAGGGTTGAGATGCTCTTCCCACTCAGAGATGTCATTTACAGATTACTCATTTTATCTCGGTCATGAATATGTATATCAAACATTACCCAAACTTCATGTATCGGGTCTAACTGAGCTGCTCTGTTGAACTTGTGTTACGTCATGCTCGCTCATAGCTGAACATGTTTTTTAATTACTGGCCAAAGAAGCTGGAATAAAGTAAGTATCAAACTTATTTTATTAAAGTGGCTGGGATTCAAATTTAAGCTAGAGGGAGTCAACAGTGAGTATATAGAAGAAAATAATGAAGATTGCCAACAATTTAAACTTGGCACACATATAGCACATCCCGCTTTCTTTCTCTTCAATGATAAGTCAAATGGTATCATTGGTCAAAGCCGTACATTTTGACTTGACGTGATTCGTTTATGATAAGAAATGTGGTTTTCCCCGGATATCATTATAATCTTAGAAGAACACTACACGTCATGTATATTGAACTTGCCGGGTATGTGAATGAGTCCTTTAAATATTACTGAATTTACACACTGTTTGCTTTATATGATTCGAATCCGAAAACGCTGCACAAGATGTCAGGGCTGCGACACTTAAATCGACAAATATACACACTCTGGGCTTGTCAATTTCACTATACTTGACCCAGAAACTCTTGTTTGTAAATGAAAAAAGTCTTGTTAAATAAGTTGCTTATGAAAGGCCGGATGTAAACCGATGAACAATTTTCCATTATAAGAGAGTCACATCTAAACTGTTGCCGTAACCATGACATTCTATAACCTACAATGTCCGTGTGTTCATGTGTCCCCGTAGTTTTTTTAAGTATTGACTTAAAAGGCGATCTTGGTCATTCAAACGCTGCACAAGATGTCAGGGCTGCGACACTGAAATCGACAAATATACACACTCTGGGCTTGTCAATTTCACTATACTTGACCCAGAAACTCTTGTTTGTAAATGAAAAAAAGTCTTGTTAAATAAGTTGCTTATGAAAGGCCAGATGTAAACCGATGAACAATTTTCCATTATAAGAGAGTCACATCTAAACTGTTGCCGTAACCATGACATCCTATCACCTACAATGTCCGTGTGTTCATGTGTCCCCGTAGTTTTTTAAAGTATTGACTTAAAAGGCGATCTTGGTCATTCAAAAGGATAAGGTCTATTGATTGAATCCTTATCTAAGAAGGAGGTATTATAACGTTTATATTGTATTAAAACCTGTAATTAATGTGTCCCTAAAATTTTAAGTATTCCATCAATATTCCAGTTGATGGGATTTCTTATTATGAAAACCAGACTGTTAACCATATCTATAATTTTTCCATTTAAATGCCGTTCAGGCTGGTAGATTACCGTATTTATTTCCAGATAAAAAAAAAGAACCAAAGTTTAACATGACACCAGACCCAATGCACACACACCTCTTGAAACACACACATACATAGGCACAGACATAAACAACAAAACCAGGTAGTATAGGGAAAACATGCTTTAATAACACAAATATATATATTTTCATGTAATGTTAATCTCAGTACACATTATATACATATCATTAACACTCAGAAAACTTTTATAAATTGTATATTATATATATCACAGAAATGTGAATCCATGCCAGGATGCATAATTATTCAAGTCCGCCTGTAACTCAAGTCCGGATCACAGGTTAGTTCCACACTGATATCAGGTATACATTCTTCCCAGAGGCTCAGTGAGATTATCTGCTCCAGCGACAACGAACTGTCACTGCTGCTGTTACTTGCCGTGTACTCAGGAACCAGCGGAGACGGACAGCAGCTGGCCTGTGTGGTGTCATCAGCTGCCACTAGAGGGCTCTCTGTGTCTGATGGCTGTTGCGCCTCGTCCTCTGTCATGTCCACTTTGATAAGGGCTAGTTGTGGAGTTCTGTCCTCGCTGCTCCTCCAGAAGTCCAGGGAATTTGCTGTAATCTATCTTATACTGTGAACCGACCTGAATAGACAGCAGCTGGTCTATTGGTACGGAGGGTTCTTTGAGATGGGTGACCCCTGGCCTGTCCGTATAACAAGCGTGGCCCATGTTATGGTGGTAGTTAAATGTCCGCAGAAAGTCATATGATGTGTTATGACTGTATCCTTGGATCCCCGTGCACTGGTCAATCCTGTATTGTGACTGGGTATGCGTGATGCTGTTAAAGTTACGTGTCACATATGACGTCTGCTGTGCCGTCTGGTGACATCCGACCATCAACAGTTCCGCCATTGTCTTTTCCTGTTGTACAACACGCCTGTCTTAAGAATCTCTTTATATGAGTGATAAGCAGAACTTCCCAGATCTGAAACTTGGTGCGATATGATGGCGGAATGCGGGGGAATCCTTATATATTAGCCAATTAGTTTATTACAGGTGACTAGATTAAAGGATGTTCTCCACGGCCGACACTGTGCATTCACTAAATACTCAAAGAGGTAAACAAACCAGCAAAAAACACCCCGTCTGTTGTTTGGCCAGTTTAGTGTGTTGTTGATACGGCCAGTGACGCGTGTCATTAACAAATACTCTAAGCGTTTTGATCCTCAAACTGTTTTAACCAAGCCGCTTACTTTTTTAGTCACAAGTTTATTGTAAACAATCTTCAAAGCCAGTACTCATTAGCTTTTCTTAGAGTGACAATTGGGATACGTCCTACTTTGTTTACGTCAGCTACTGAAGCGCGACCAATTAACTTAAAGCATCGTGACTTCACTAATTACTAATTTGTAGGGGTTTCTCTTTGTATATTAAGCATGATACAACAGGGTATATTTTGACCTTTAGGTACTGGCACGCCAGCCAAGAACACAAAAAAAATCAAAACGATACGTGCTAGATCTTATGGACATTCACAAAGGTGTGGCAAGGTTCCGATTTGAAAAAACGCTGTTTTAATGAATTGTTGTTCAGCGGATTCGTGCTAAAAAGTTTGCTTTTCTACTCAGTATTAGTAATATCACTTTGTTCATCTCGGGCTATAGGATCATCCCGCTATTTTACAAGGAAATAGTTTGAATCAAGTATTTAATATAGTAATATTTCACCTAGAGATTCACTTCATGATTCATGGCTGAAATACTCTCCTTTAAATCCAAGGTGTCTATTTGGGTTTGTAGATTAGATACTGTTAGATCAATAATCGGGCATCCTGCTTTTGAAGTGGATTGTATGTAATTCAACAACAAAATCTAACGTATAGATTTGTTTAGTTGTGCCGGTTGACAAACACATACCAATCGTAGGTTTGTCATGGTCACGCTTCAGTGAACTTCACTTTTACATTATTTGTTAATATACATTTTGGAACGTTTGATTTGTTTCTTTGATAACTTAAATAGCTTGTTATACAGCCTTCGTTTTACCTTTAAATGTGGGCACCGGGTATTATTAAGTCATTGTAGCGTTTCACGTTAAGAATCGTTTTGAAATAAAAAAAAAGAGAGAGAGCGAGAGATCTTCCTCCTTTGTGCTTAAAGTATACAGATAAATAGATTCATGAACATGCGAAACCTTTATAAAATGTAATAATATTAATTCAAATATCCATTTGATGGTTAAATTGTACTTAGGTATTCATTGAAACAAAACGTAGATCTAGACGATGTGTGGTTCTGACAAGAACCATTTGTGGTAAAAACCAAAACAATCAGTCCTCCATCCTGGCTGGTGAGGACTCCCTGCTTACATGGCTAGCAGCCATCTTGTGCTCCAACAGCATCAGGGCAGCAGCTTGCTGACTGGCACAGTGCTTGTACACTGACCACACTCCTTGGTACACCTGTAGCTGCACCTTGAGGCTGCGCATCAAAGACTTGTTACCATGGCACTGGGCTCTCTTGTAACGTCTTCGAAGGTCGTTGACCCTTCCACACAGCACCTCCATCTGGTCACATGACCTGTTCAACTTCACTTCCATCTTGTGGACCTTAGAGCGAGAACACTCTCTGATGATAGACTTCATTTCTGTACTACTCGTGTGTAAGACTGATAAGAAAACTGAAGTTGAGCCATGATGCTACAGGTTTTATCCCTGCTGTAATGACATGACAGATCATCAGTGACATGAGTAGCTCTCCTGGTTAACCTCCATTATGAGTACCATATCGTGAGCAGTTATTGATGAGCAGCTGACATCACGGATGACTGACCGTAGAGCGTTCCTCACGGTTACGTCCTTTACTCATGGTGACGAGCTCTCTTCATTCATTTATTTATTAAATGCCGTAAGGCGTGTTATGTTTTCCCTTGGCGGAAATATTTTTATGTTTCCACTTGATATCATTTTTTGTCGCCATTTATGTCTCTTGTTTTTATTTGTATCTATCTGTTTACTGCCGCAAGAGGTGTCTTTACCTGTGTTATCTGTTATCTGCCACTGGTTGCATGTTTGTTTGTATGTGAAAGCTGCGATAATATATAAAATTAATTTAATTGTTCATAAGATTTTACATATATTAGTATGTTAATTAAATCTAATGGAACAGGAATTTATAATTTTATTATTATTATTATTATAATTATTATTATTATTATTATTACCCTTTCTTTAACTGGAAGAGGTCCACAGGTACACACCTGGCGACTGGTTGATCAAAGGCCGAGTTTACCTCCTGGATACACATATTCGGTATTGTTTCTGAAAGACCGACAGACCTGTCGCGAAATTATGTCGAATTCCTCCAAATTCATCGGAAAATACTTAAAATTTCCCCTCAGGACACACTTTAGATCGTTCCCATTACTACAAGATAGAGAACGTGCATTTACGAGTCGTATCCGTTTAGTAGAGGATCTGCGTGGTACCAACAGTTAGTGAAGTGATAGAGAAATTATAAGTGTGTTCACATAACCATCAATCATATTTTTAGTTAGTTACCTGAAGCACCCATTAAACATACAGTTTATTACCAGTGCTTGCCTTTGGGCACATCAGCGGGACTTCAACCGGGTTTGTGCGGGACGGACTTTCCACGGGTGAGTTGACATGGACCAAGATGATTGGGAGCTATTACCCGGGATCGCAGAGCCATGAGGATGAATAGAATATTTAATAATTTGACTAGCTATGTTTGGTTCTAGATATTATGCAAGGTTGTCTTTAAAAAACATAGTATCATAAATTACCTTTGTGGTCCGTGGCGGCAGAAACTGGAAAAACAGCCTTTCTGAAAGATGACTGGTCATATTTTGCCAGTCTATTTTAGCTTTGTATTTCCACTCACCCTTTTCCGGTAGGCTCCATATATTGCTCTGTTAAACTATAAATTTCTTGGTTTTCCTAGTTTGACGTGCAAACTATGCTTCGCCTCGGAATATATTACTCATGTAGGCCCCATGGAAATTTTCCTTTAATATAATAATTCTGTTAAATACCATAACCTCTGTCGTTTTAAAAGTTATTTCAAAATGTTTTGTTTGGATATCGGAGTGTATGGATACCGATACCACTACATGCAATGTCAGATCAGCTAGTAGGCTCAATGAAAGTATTCTTTCCTTTTAATACCATAATTCCGTTAAACAACATAACCTCACTGACACTTAGTGACTTACAGGGTTGAGATGCTCTTACCTCTGAGTGATGTCATTTACAGATTACTCATTTTATCTCTGTCATGAATTCGTATATCAGACATTACCCAAACTTCATGTATCGGGTCTGACTGAGCTGCTCTGTTGAACTTGTGTAACGTCATACTCGCTCAGAGCTGAACATTTTTTATGTTGACTGGCCAAAAAAGCTGCAATAAAGTAAGTATAAAACTAAATTTATTAAAGTGGCCGAGGTACAAATGTAAGCAAGAGGAAGTCAACAGTGAGTATATGGAAGAAAATATTGAAGATTGCCAACAATTAAAACATGGCACACGAATGACACATCCCGCTTTCTTTCTCTTCAGGGGTAAGTCAAATGCATGATATCATTGGTCAAAGCCGTACATTTTGACGTGACGTGATTCGTATATGATAAGAAATGTGTTTTTTTTCCCGGATATCGTTATAATGTTAGGAGAACACTTCACGTCATGTATATTTTACTTGCCTGGTATGCGAATAAAGCTGCGTGTCCTCTTATGCTGTACGGATACGGATGCGGATGCGGACGCGTTTTTAATCGCGCATATGGAATAAAGAAGGAGTGTGTCCACTTTTGCGGTGCGGAGTGCGTGCGGCGTGCGGAAACGAATACGTTTTTTTGAAAACAGGACCATGTAGTATGCAAACGCATGCGTAAACGTATGCGGAAACATGCAGTTTTGTAGAGGTGAAAGAGAGTGAAAGACCTAAAAACGCACTGACAAACTTATCTAATGGACACACACACACAAAATATCCGCATACGTATCCGCACCGCACACGCACCGAATCCGGACAAGTTGACACGCTGCTTAAAGCTGGGTGTCCACTTATGCAGTACGGAAAGGGATACGGATGCGGACACGTTTTTAATCGCGCATATGGAATAAAGAAGGAGTGTGTCCACTTTTGCGGTGCGGAGTGCGTGCGGCGTGAGGAAACGGATACGTTTTTTTTTTTAAACCGGACCATGTATCCACGGGTACAGAAACGCATGCGGAAACGTGTGCGTAAACGTGCCATTTTGTAGAGGTGATAGCGAGTGAAAGACCTAAAAACGCAGTCACAAACGTATCTAATGGACACACACACACAAAATATCCGCATACGTATCCGCACCGCACACGCACCGCATCCGGACAAGTTGACACGCTGCTTAAAACTGCGTGTCCACTTATGCGGTACGGAAAGGGATACGGATGCGGATGCGGACGCGTTTTAAATCGCGCATATAAGGAAAAAAGAAAGAGTGTGTCCACTTTTGCGGTGCGAAGTGCGTGCGGCGTGCGGAAACGGATACGTTTTTTTTTAAACCGGACCATGTATCCACGGGTACAGAAACGCATGCGGAAACGTGTGCGTAAACGTGCCATTTTGTAGAGGTGATAGCGAGTGAAAGACCTAAAAACGCAGTCACAAACGTATCTAATGGACACACACACACAAAATATCCGCATACGTATCCGCACCGCATCCGTACAAGTGGACACGCGGCTTATAGTCCTTTTAATATTACTGAATTGACGATATTGGTTCTTGTTCACTTGATATGATTCGAAACCGTCAGCGCTGCACCAGATGTCAGGGCTGTGACACTGAAATCGACCAATATGCACACTCTCGGCTTCCATATCTAGGGAGAATTTATAAACTTTATATTGTATTAAAAATTGTAATTTATGTGATTTTAAAATATTAAGTATTCCATCAATATTCCAATCGATGGGATTTCTTATAATGAAAACCAGTCTGTTAACCATATCTGTCAATTTCCCAATTAAATGCCTTTCAGACTTGTAGATTAACGTTATTGTTTCCAGATAAAAAAAAGAACCAAAGTTTAATATGACACCAGACCCAATGCACACAGACCTCTTAAAACACACAGACATAAACAACAATACCAGGTAGTATAGGGAAAACATGCTTTAATAACACAAATATGTATCTTTTCAATGTAATGTAAATTTCAGTGCCACATTATATATATATATATATATATATATATATATATATATATATATATATATATATATCATTAACACAGAATACATTAAAAAATTGTATATTATACATATCACAGATATGTGAATCCAAGCCAGGATGCATAGTTATTAAAGTCCGCCTAAAACTTAAGTCCAGGTCACAAGTTAGTTCCACACTGACATCAGGTATACAGTCTTCCCAGGAGCAGAGTGAGATAATCTCCTCCAGTGATAACGAACTGTCACTGCTGCTGTTACTGTCCGTGTACTCAGGAACCAGCGAAGACGGACAGCAGCTGGACTGTCTGGTGTCATCTGCTGCCGCTAGAGGGCTCTCTCTGTCTGATGGCTGTTGCGCCTCGCCTTCCGTTATGTCCACTTTGATAAGAAGGGCTGGTTTTGACGCCCTCTCTCCTCGCTGCTCCTCCAGAAGTCCAGGGAATTTGCTGTAATCTATCTTGTACTGTGAACCGACCTGAATAGACAGCGGCTGGTCTATTGGTACGGAGGGTTCTTTGAGTTGGGTGACCCCTGGCGTGTCCGTATAACAAATGTGGCCCATGTATGGTGGTAGTTAAATGTCCGCAGAAAGTCATTTGATGTGTTATGACTTTATCCTTGGATCCCCGTGCACTGGTCAATCATGTATTGTTTCTGGTTATGCGTGATGCTGTTGAAGTTACCTGACATATACGTCTGCTGTGCCGTCTGGTGACAACCGACCATTAAGAGTTCCGCCATCGTCTGTTGGACAACACGGCTTTCTTAAGAATCTCTTTATATGAGTGATAAGCAGATCTTCCCAGAACTGAAACTTAGTGCGATATGAAAGTGGACTGCGGGGGACTACTTATATTTAAGTTAATTATCAGACAACTACAACATCAGAGAATTAGTTTATTACAGGTGACTAGATTAGAGGATGTTCTCCATGGCCGGCACTGTGCGTTCACTAATTACTAAAAGGGAGGAAGCAAACCAACAAAAAACACGCCGTCCGGTGTTTGGCCAGTTTAATGTGTTGTGGTTACGATCAGTGAAGCGTGTCGTTAACAAATAATTCTGGCGTTGTGATCCTCAATCTGTTTTAACGAAACCGCTTACTTTTTAGTTACAAGTTTATTGTAAACAATCTTCAAGCCAGTAGTCATTAGCTAGTCTTACTTTGTTTACGTCAGCGACCGAAGCGCAACCAATTAAAGGGACATAATCAGGAGCTAAATTATGCCTATTCTTTTACATTATCAGTTCAGTTTAACTTTATACAAATGTTTCCCAGCAAAACCATCCCAGCAGGGCAAGCACATGGTCTTATTTCCTGGCATACGGCTGTTTAACATCATGTTATGGCTCTGCTTGTTGGTAAACACAGTCTGTTTATCATAATAAGGCCGCGTGACGGAGGTCCGATTAAGAGGGACAACATGCGTTTTTTCAGCCAGCAGAAACATGTATTACATTTTTTGGGCCAAGTCAGTCAGGGCATCTCCTGAATGTTACGTGTTTTGGCTTAACGATGCACATGGTCCCACGTGCTGTGTTTATGTTTACACCTGTCATCGCGCCCGGTCTACTGTTTTTAAAATACGTTTACAAGAGAAAGCAAACGGTTTCAAGACAATATTTTGGCAAGTACTGATTTATGTTAAAGGGACGAAGCTAATTTTCGTGTTAACTCAACATGCTCTATGGGTGATTGGGCCCCTTTAACTTAAAGCATCATGACTTCACGCATTACTAGTTTGTAGAGCTTTCACTTTGTACATTAAGCATGATACAAAGAGGGTATATTTTGACCTTAAAGTACTGGCACGCCAGCCAAGAACACAAAAAAATCAAAACGATAAGTGCTAGATCTTATGGACATTCACAAAGGTGTGGCAAGGTTCCGATTTTGAAAAAAAAACGCTGTTTATTGAATTTTTGTTCAGCGGACTGTGCTCAAACAAAGTTTGCTTTTCTACACAGAATTAATAACGTCACTTTGTAAATATAGGACCATAGGACCATCTTGCCATTTTACAAGAAAATAATTTGAATCAAATATTTGATATATTAATATTTCACCCAGAGTAATACTTCACGATTCAAGGCTTAAATTTTTTCCTTTAAATCCAAGGTGTCTACTTGGGTTTGTTGATAGATACTGTTATATCAACAACCGGGCAGCCTTTGAAGTGAATTGTATGAAAATCAACAACAAAGAATACGTATAGAATAGCTTGGTTGTGGCGATTCGACAAACTAATCGCAGGTTTGTTATGGTCACACTTCAGTGAACTTCACTATTACAGAATTTCTTAATACACATGTTGGAACGTTTGATTGGTTTCTTTGATAACTTAAATAGCTTGTTAAATGGCCTTCGTATAACCTATGAGTGGGTCCCGGGTATTATCAAGTCATTGTAGCATTTCATGTTACGAATTGTTTTGAAATAAAAACAGAGAGAAAAAGAGAGATCTTCCTCCTTTGTGCTTAAAGTATACAGATAAATAGATTCATGAAACATGCGAAACCTTAATAAAATGTAATAATATTCATTCAAATATCCATTTGATAGTTATAATTGTACTTACATATTTAGTGAAACAAAAGATCTAGAAGATGTGTGGTTCTGACAAGAACCATTGGTGGTAAAAACCAAAACAATCATTCCTCCATCCTGGCTGGTGAGGACTCCCTGCTTACATGGCTAGCAGCCATCTTATGCTTCAACGGTATCAGAGCAGCAGCTTGCTGACTGGCACAGTGCTGGTACACTGACCACACTCCTTGGTACACCTGTAGCTGCACCTTGAGGCTGCGCATCAAAGACTTGTTACCATGGCACTGGGCTCTCTTGAAACGTCTTCGAAGGTCGTTGACCCTACGACACAGCACCTCCACCTGGTCACATGACCTGTTCAACTTCACTTCCATCTTGTGGACCTTGGAGCGAGGACACTCTCTATGATAGACTTCATTTCTGTACTACTCGTGTGTGAGACTGATGAGAAAAATGAAGTTGAGCCATGATGCTGCAGGTTTTATCCCTGCTGTAATCACAAGAACGATGATCATTGACATGAGTAGCTCTCCTGGTTTATCTCCTTCATAATGAGTACCATCACCTAAGCAGTTATTACTGAGCAGCTGACGTCATGCATGACTGACCTTTGAACGTTTTTCATGGTTGCGTTCTTATTCATTGGATGTCATGTAGAAATTTGTGAATGTAGAAATAATCCACCGACAGATGGCATCATATTATCATCATACAATAAATGTAACTTCCATACGATTTATATGATAATGTGAAGCCATAGGCTCAGCAAACATTCCTTTCTTCACTTACTTCTGAATTATTATTATTATTATTATTATTATTATTATTATTATTATTATTATTATTATTACTATTATTATTCTATGGACAAAAGGCTTATAAACATTCCTGTTCCTCCTTCCTACAGTCTTTCATTCTCTCCTTCATTCATTCAGTCATTCAGTCAGTTTATTCCTATATACCTTCCTTCCCTACTTCGTTTCTTCCTTCCTTTCTCCCAACGTTCGTTCTGACTTTCCTTCGTTAATGAACTCCTTTCTTCATTAAATCATACATTCCTTCATAACTTCATCCACTACTTCATTCCTTCGTTCATTAATTCCTTCCTTCATTCTTATCTCCTACATTAATTCATTTCTTCTATCATTATTTCCTTTCATTGTGTACTCCTAGATTATTTTCGTCCTTTAACCATATTCCTATATCAATCTATCCCTTCCTTATTTTATTTCTTCCTCCATTCAATTCTTCCTTCCTTCTTTCCATCCTTCATTTGTTCCTTCTTTCCTTCCTTCTGTCCTTTTCTCCACTGGTTTCTACGTTCCCTAATTCATTCATTCCTGCATTTCTCTCGTCCTTCATTTCTTTTCTCGACTATTTATTCCTTCAGTCACTCCTTCATTTCTTCATTTATTCCTAGTTTTTCTATAATTTATGTGAGCTCAACTGATTCTAAGTCTAACAGTTACAGTGATTTGTCCGTCGTCCGTCCGGCCTGACGTCCGTTAACAGGGGACGTTTTGAAACCATTGGACCTACGAATCCGAATTTCAAGAT
This sequence comes from Sipunculus nudus, assembly GCA_026874595.1. Taxonomy (NCBI): domain Eukaryota; kingdom Metazoa; phylum Annelida; class Sipuncula; order Golfingiida; family Sipunculidae; genus Sipunculus; species Sipunculus nudus. The sequence goes on from CM049309.1 coordinate 58,056,609, forward strand.
ACAGTAAGATTTTCCGAAGTTCTCCGAACAAACTCAGAGCTGGGTCACTGCGACTTTTTTAAAATAAGGAAATACTCTAATTTCCATTAAAATCCTGATGGTACACTTCAAGACTGCCTAAAACCGAAGCTACTGGTCTTGCTTTGTTCATTTGGCACAACTATTTCTCTATATGTTTCCTATATACATGCCAAAATTAGGTCTTTATTGCTTAAGTTGTAGGAGTTATGGGCCCGAACATAATGAATGTTGTCAAAATATCAGGAAAGATAAAAACCTACATTACATTTTAATTGTTGAAGCTGGAGAGCCCTTTTCAAGCATGTAGCTTTATTTAATAAAGATTTAACTGTGTGTCAAATATTTGATCAGAAATTTTTATTTATTTTAAAGTTATTAGCAATAATGTAAAATCAATACCTTAAAAGTTGTTTAAATTCGACCATGGCACATTTCCCCCCCCCCCCCCCAAAAAAAAAAAACACTGTTGATTTAATTTTTACACAAGCACTGATAAATTTTAAAATCAGAAATTTCAAAGAAATTTAAAAAAAAAAGAGAGTAGCTTTTATTCACAGGAGAGATCATGACTGATATGAGTAACTCTCAGGGTTTATCTCCTCTATAATGAGCACCATTTGCTGAGTAGCTGACGTCATTCATGGAACATTCTTTATGGCTGCGCTCCGTCTCATAAGTTGTCATGCAGAAGTATGTTTGGTGTATTGATCCCCCGATAGATGGCAGCAAATTTCCCCATACAATATTTGTAACTCATGTGTGAGTGCTGTGTAAATGTTCTATGTATGACTGTTGATCAAAGAACCGGTAGTCAGTATGTTATCATGAACAGATAATTGTAAAAAAAATGTATATTAATAACTGCTTAGTTGTATGGGGCCCTAGTCATTTATGCTCCCAAAAATTTTCTTTTTTTTTCTCATTCTTGTTTTTTATTAATTCATCCTATCTTGCGTGCATTTCTTCATTCATTAGTTTGTCATATATCCATCCATCCGAATCCGTCTATCCTTCTTTCCCTCCCTCCCTTCATTCACCCACCCGTTATTATCTGTTATATTCTCTAGAAGCATGCACCATTTCTCCCAAAAATGACGCTTAATCAAACTGACGAAAAAAAAACACACAAAATATAATCGTACCAGATTTACGTTAAACATTGACCATTTCATTCTTAAGTCAAGGGGAATAGCATCTGACGCTTATTGTTTCGCGAATCGTTCTATCGAAAAGCCATCAATCAAAACTACGCCAGATCCAGCGGGTCAACTCGGCCCATGTAAAACCCATTCCCGGCGACGCGAATTCGAGCATACCTGCCACCACGCAAGAAGGGGTAAAATGCTGGTAAAATTACATGGAGAAAGTTAATTCCTGGTATTAAAACTGTATAAAATCATATTATATAAATTCAAACGTCAATTGTTTTTCGAGAAACTGTTTAATTATTTAATTGTGACAGAAATTATAGGATAATCAGTAAAACAAGGCTTAGATCTAGAAGATGTGTGGTTCTGACAAGAACCATTGGTGGTAAAGACCAAAACAATCATTCCTCCATCCTGGCTGGTGAGGACTCACTGCTCACATGGCTAGCAGCCATCTTGTGCTCCAACAGCATCAGAGCAGCGGCTTGCTGGCTGGCAAAGTGCTGGTACACTGACCACACTCCTTGGTACGCCTGTAGCTGCATCTTGAGGCTGCGCATCACAGACTTGTTACCACGGCACTGGGCTCTCTTGTAACGCCTGCGAAGGTCATTGACCCTCCTACACAGCACCTCTATCTGATCACATGACCTGTTCAAGGCAATAAATAAAACTCGGAAGTCGGAAGTCGGAAGCCTTCGGAAGTCGGAAGCCGTTTTAATTTTTAGTATAATGTTAAAAATAACGATCATACCAACACTTTTATTTGTTTGAATAACTCGCTAGGTGGAGGGGATAAATTATCACATAAATGAATGGATATATAAATACTCATATTATATACAATTTAATAATTTCTTACTTAATTTAGGAATATTGATTATATTGTACTTTTATAATATATGATATTTTATCATATAATATAATTTAATATCAAATTATATCGCTGTTGAATGAATATATAATGATATCGTCATCTATATATGGTATTTAACACATTGTGTATACATTTTAATATACTTGTTATTATGTAATTATATTTTGCATCATGTATGTATTTGTTCAATGAAAAAAATAGAGAATACCAAAACAAATCTGGTTTGTATTATACTGTTTTTTTTTTATTTGTTATTATAGTATTTTATATTCATGTTTTACATTTCAATATCAATTTATATATTATTTTGTTATTTATATACATTTTGATTTTATTCAAATACATATATAAATATTACCTAAATTAATATTTGGGTTGATGCAAGACCCTTTTTGTGTCGTTGTCGGTTGGTATACTGTGGCTTGACTTCCGAGTTTTATGCATTTTGAGCATCATCTGTCACTTCAGGATGACTTCCGAGAGGCTTCCGACGCATTAATTATTCTTTAATTTTCATATATGTTAATATATATCCTTGAAACTTTCTGGTATGAAAAAAGGTGTCCATATCTTTCGTTTTAACACAAAAACTTGTCGATTTGTTCGTTATTTTTAAAATTATACTAAAAAATAATACGGCTTCCGACTTCCGAAGGCTTCCGACTTCCGACTTCCGAGTTTTATTTATTGCCCCTGTTCAACTTGACCTCCATCATGTGGACCCTAGAGCGAGGACATTCTCTGATGATAGACTTCATTTCTGTACTACTCGTGTGTGAGACTGACAAGAAGACTGAAGTTGAGCCATGATGGTGTTGGTTTTATCCATGCTGTACAGACATGACAGATCATCAGTGACATGAGTAGCTATCCTGGTTTACCTCCTTCATAATGAGTACCATGTCCTGAGCAATTATTGCTGAGCAGTTGACGTCACGCATGGCTGATCTTTGAATGTTAGTCATGGTTGCGGTCTTACACTCATAATTAAGAAATACTCAAAATGAATATGTCTTCTGTATATACAATGATAAGACAAAGATGACGGGTTTATGAATGCAGTAGCTCTCTGCCATATTCATCACGTGTCTAGTGATATCTTAATTATATAATTATCTTAAGTAATATGATATATAAATAAGTAATTATAATTTGTTATTGCTATAATTATTATTATTTTTTATTGTTGTTATTATTATTAATTATCCATTTATTGATTTCTCCCCCTTCCTTTGTTCTTCCATTACTTCATTTATTCATCCATTTCTTCCTTCTTTCGTTCCGTCAGGTTTTTAATTTATTCCTACATTCATTCCTTCATTTATCCATGTATATATTCCTTCCTTCTCTTCTTCATTATTCTATTAATCCTTTCTTATTTCCTTTCTTAATTTCTTTCTGTATTTATTCCCTCCTTCCTTTCCTCTGTCATTAATTCTTTCATTCCTCCATTCAGACAGTCTTATCTTCATTTCTTCATTCTTTCATTTTTCAAGCACTTATTCATTCAGTCATTTAGTCCCCCCCCCCCCCTCCGTTTTCTTTCTTTCATTCCTGCCTTTCCTCCTCCATTTATTCCTGCATTTATTCGCCATTCCCTTTTTCATTTCCCCTGATTTTTTCTTGCCTTTCTCCTTTCATTTCTAGCGTTGCCGGTCCCAAACGGTAAGAAGTGATCAAGGCGCGAACGATTCGTTAGTCTTTGAAAGTCAATTGAATAAAAATATTTCTTGTAGTTGTAACATAGTAATATTTACATTACGTTTTATATTTGATATATATTCCAGAAAGTATGAAGCGCATTTATCATCAATTCATGGTTGTTTTTCCAGAGATATATGAAGCATGCACGCCTGGGTTACCACGTTGTAACGGGCGCCACCAAGTGTCTGCATGTGTAAAGACTTGTGTTTAGACATTCTCCACACAGAGGGGTTACCTGTGTTATAACAAGGAAAACCCATGGATTCTGGCCCTGCGTTGGGGTTGATGTAAAGACGTGACCCATTTATAATGAATCAGGTCTGTGTACTATAATGTACATATTTGCACTGACTGGGTGCAAGAATAGGCCAGTTATTGTTTTCCGACATTTACGGATTCATTTACTGCATGGACATTAATTAATGGAATTACATGTAATCTTATTGATGCGTGTACGCTGTTATAATTATATATGTAACTATAGGGGCACCACATTGTGCCAGTCACTAGAAAAAGCAATGAAGTATAGTCCCCTCTTATAGGCTAACCTCCCCGAATTGACTACAAATAAAAAGAAAAGAAAAAAAAGAAAATTAAACGCTCCTGTATGTTCCCCGATAGATACCGTGTGCGTGAAGTGCTCATGCATATGAGAGAGAGGGAGAGGGAGTGAGAGAGAGAGAGAGAGGGAGAGAGAAGGGGAAGGGAGAGAGAGCTTAATATCAGTATCTGCACATGCATCAATTGATAGGCCAGCGCCATTTAAAAACCTGATTATTTAACAATTTGTAAAATGGGTCTCACCATGATGGTCTAACACACAAGCTGTCCCCCGAACTTTGTTGTCCCAGCCCCATTGTCCCGACTGTATGCCCTGCCGGGCGATTTACCTCATTCGATGCGGCTTCCGCCCTAATAGTAAACCATCCGTGGAAATGACATACCAAGCGGGATTTTAAGATTGATTAAAATTAACGGAAGTGAATATTTATTCAATTATTAGAACATACATGCACGATTGTTATTGCGTGAAGGCTTCTTCGAATGCTCATATACCGGTTGCCATACTGTGTGAGCCAGGACCACCCTGGATGTAAAGTAAGAAGATTCTAGGTCCAACGGTTACGATTTGTGCCCTGTTAACAGACGACCGCATCTTTGAAGGTCTAAAAAATAGAGAGAGAAAAAAGCGTAAAAATTCGGAATAATAATACAGGTGGCGCCACCATTCTGCAGGAAATGATGAAACGCTTTTAAATTATTCGGGGGGGGGGGATACTTCTAAGCCCCATAGCTCAGAGGATATTGGTAACAGAGATCTAAATTCAGGTTTCCAGGGAGATTTTTCAGGGACCTCCCTGGATGTCAAGTAAAAAGATTCTAGTTCCAGTGGTTATGATGTGTGCCCCGTTAACGGACGACTGGCTCATTGGAGATCTCAAAAATAGAGAAAAATATGCGTAAAACTTCGGAAAAAATCCAGGTAGTGACACCAGTCTGCAGGAATTGATGAAACATTCCATTATCAAAATTCATGCAAAAAATCATGCCGATCAATGCATTAGTTTTTCAGATACTGGAGCTTTTGTATCAATTTTTAATTATTCTGGGGTGTTCTTCTGAGCCCCATGCTCGGAGGATATGGGTAACAGACTTGATTTCAGGTTTCCAGGGAGATTTTTATGGACCTCCCTGGATGTAAAGTTAGAAGATTCAAGGCCAAACGGTTACGATTTGTGCCCTGTTAACAGACGGACGGACAGATAGACGGACAAAGTGTGATCGCTATAGCTCAGATGACTTTCAGTCAGCTGAGCTAAAAAGGTTTCCAATGGCTTCCGACTTCCACCTTCCGAGTTTTATCTATTGCCCTCTCCCTGTATGCTAAACCTTCTTGGTATGAACCAGCTTAAGTTGGGAGAATCAAAATCCGATGTCAGTTATTAGTTCACGCTCATCTTACAATGGATCAGATTAGTAGAGGGCGCAACACATACGATTTCTACGTAATCTGTTAGCTTTCTCAGTGAAAGTTGAATACTCCTACCTTTGCTGATGTTATAATTATTTCCACTTACCCTGATTTAGGTAGCTCCATCTTCCCTTTTATAATATAACATGCATTCCTCTGAGTTCCTCTTTTTGAACTTTTTCACAACAATTCACCTCGGATCATATTGCTGCTGTAGGCCCGGTTAGAGATCTCGGTCCCTGTAATAAGACAACCTAACCGACACGTAGTAACTTACTTGTTGAGATGCTCTCATCTCTGAGCGATGCCAGCTCCACTTGCCCTGACTTGGCAGGCCCCATCCTCCCCTCTGTTATATAACATGCATGCCTCGGGGGTTCCTTTTTCACGTCATCTCAACAATTCAACTCGAAGGATATTGCTGGTGTAGGCCCGGTGTAGCAGGCCAGAATAGCCCAACTTGACTTTATACCAGGGTATAATCTGGCCTAGCCCAAACTATACCCGGGTTATAAAATGGGCTACGCCAGATTATACCCTGGGTATATTCTGGCCTGGTCCATTTTATACCCCCTTAAGCTAGATTATACCCCCCTCCTGTTGCTTTTAATAAATGCACTTTATGAATAAAAAATTGAAGTTTTTACGAAATGACTCACCTTCTGTCCACTTTTTGCTGATTTAATGTAATTAATCGGGTGTTTGTGAATGATAATCAAATCTAAGGTATATATCGGTATGTATAAGTGTGTAGAATCGCATTACCACATAACAGTGTTATGTCTCTGGATTTTCTTATATTATATCATCATTTGATATGAGGCTCCGAATTAATTCAAACATACAACAAAATATCTACATTTAAACGAACTCTAGCTGAAAATAGTAACATGATGTATAAAAATATACAAAAGTACATGTATATGAAAGTACCGTGCTAATGTAGTTTCAATTGAATAAATTATGGCCTAAGTTAAGGAAGCTACTAAATATGTTATTCTCTATAGTGTTTTTTTTCGTATCAATACTAATATTGTAAGTTTGTCATGACAGTGTCTGAATTAAACTTACATTTAATTCACACATTTGTCTGATATCCTGGATATATATGAATGATCAAGTAGCTGGAGTAGCTCTTAATAATAATCTGATATTGAATAATGTGTTGCGATAGAAATAGATATTATAAATTATTTATAAAATCTATTGTATCACTTGCATTGTCAAGATCCAAACTGCCCACTACTGGTCACTGGGTGTCACTAAATACAGCATACCTGATCAGACATGCATCACTCAGGAGCATCCGTACCAGGTTGCACGGTGATTCTCAAATCAGTCCCATCCCACTCCCGCAGCAATATACATCAAGTGTAATGGAATAATTGTTATTGTTTGAACTGTATTTCCAAATCTGAAAGGCTGTCAATCTACAAGATGCCATGTTGTGGTATTGTGGTATTTTTAAAGAAACTTATTTCCTTTTGAATAATTTTAATTGAGTTATGATTCGAAATAAGATTAAATGCATCAGTGTGCATAATATAATGTTATATGAGCAAAATTAGCGATATATGATGATTGTATTTAGAATTGACTTAAACGCTTATCCAGATAAATATTTTATATTGCAAATGTATGAAAATTATAATCAAAAAAAATATTGATAAAATAAAAAGTGCGGGTCTAATGCAAACTTTTGTTCATTATTTTCCTGCTTCAGGAGAATGGGAAATAAAGTGATCAGCCTTGTTCGTCTACATGTCCGTCTGTCATTTTCTAAATATTCAGTAATTATGCATCTACTGTTTTTTTTCCTGTAGGAACTGTTGAATTAAATTTCATATTCCATATGTATATGCAGAGATATTGAAACTCCCACCATTCAGCGCCTCCAAATCCTTAACCAACTATAGAGCCCTTGCACCTGTGCACTGGGGACGTTAGTTACGTATATGGCAACTGTATAAATTTGATTAAACTGAAAAAATGGTAAGATAAAAAATTAGGATTTTATTGCTGAGCTGTCAACAACTTATCAAGGAGTCAACCTTTGAGCATGGTAATAGTATAGATCTCATGTTTACAAATTGCTCACCTGCATGTTTCAGTTTCATCATTAGCAAACACATGGAAAGATCACAAAGGATTATTTGCAACAATTTTCCAATTTTTGTCGAAAGCAATCATATCAACCAATATCTAGCTTATACTGCCTTTTCTTCTCATACTTTATCTTCATTAGTTTTTATTTTAGTTTTTACCTTCAACATCAATTTCAGCTGAGCGCTATGACCCGCGGGTCCCTTGTTTTTATCACCATATCAATAAAGTCATGTAGATATCTAATGATCTCATGTTAAATTAGACGTCATCTTGTACATCCTTATCACAAAGTGTCTGTTGTGATTTACGCACAGGGTTGAAAGCAGTCAGCTCTGAAAAAAAATCTCCCCCTTTTAAACTTAAATTTAATTTTATTCATTCAATATAGCCCCTACTTTTATATATATATATATATATATATATATATATATATATATATATATATATATATATATATATATATATATATATATATATATATTTATATTTATATATTCATTGGCGCTTCACAAAAGAACTAAAATATATTATGACAAAGAGTTAAAATTTAATAAAAACTTAGTTGAAAAAGATACGTGTTAAATTTTTTTTTAAAGAGGTCCATATTTTTCGCTGCATTTAACACCATTAGGAAGTTAATTCCAAAGATAAGGTCCACATGTTGAAAAAGCTCGATTAGCAAACGTTTTGTTAGCATTCCTTTTCCCTGACTTACTCTGATTTTTCCCGGACTTTTAGCTGGTTTTCTAGGAAAAAAACAACCCCCCAAATTCAAGTTCTTCTCATAAACGTCATTCTAATGCAAACTAAATTTTTTATTTGAAAAATTGTAACTCAAAAGCAAAGCAAAATGAAACTAGAAATTTGGAATTGACAATGTAATATTCAAAGAACCATACACTCTGTTATCAAGCATTTATCATGTGTATAAATTTATCACACAATAACGACAAAATAATTCAGTGGATCAAAGTAACTGCACTCTGTTCTGCCTTTCTACTTTGTTACCTGTGCAGATTCATGTCCTTGTGTAAAATATTTTACTAGTACTATATATTAGTTGTTTGTTACTGCTAAGAAACAGATGGCCTTTCATTAATGGTTGGTGCTACAAGTAGTCATTTTGTGTATCCATGCTATGCGTCATCAAATTAGTGATGTACATGTGTGTTCAAAAATCAAAGGGAAATAAGATTATACCTACAGACACAACACAACTTTAATTGAAAGGAAAATGAAAATTTTGTATGAAATTATTTATTTATTGAATTATTGACTTTTCCCTGTTCTTGAAAACATAATATTTTCCCTGACTTTCCCTGACTGCTGGCAACCCTTTTCGCTGCTAGAGCTTCCGCAGTTTCAACAAGCCAGGGTGCACGTGATTCTTTTTGCACGTGCATCTGAAGGTGCTGCAGTTAGTCTGACAGTTGCATCTATATCTAATAACTTGTTGGAGCGTTTCATAAGCAGGCGCCTCGTCACTTGACATTAACCAGACCAATCGTGGCTGTTTTAGTATACTGTCTAACAACATCTACCATGTGCGAGAAAATTCTGTTTTAACCCAGCAAATCGGCCAATCCCCCTGTATATTTGTTGAATATCTGATTACTACGACATCAGTGCAACAAGGATATAGGTGAGCGCTGTATGCACATTACCAAGTTAGGGTTACATGCTATATATAAATGCAAATGAATCGTGCTACCACCCCACCCCTACTGCATCCCATGCTTCAGACCGTTTCCACATCAACCCCAAATATATGAGTCCTTAAATTAGCAAATAAAGACCTGAATCGGATTCTGCGCGCGCACACACACACACACACACACACAAACTGAAAATATTGTATAACATATATTTATACCCTTTTGATTAATTAAACTTGATGGATTCTAGTCTTTCTGGTGGCCATTTTGGATATTCCCAAATTTTACTTCTTCCCCCCCCCCCCCCCCCCCCCCAGGAGAATTTCGTAGGACTTTTCATATATTAAAAGATACCTTCTTGGGTACAAAACAAATGGGATAGCTTCTGTTTCAATTTGAGTGAGGTCAGGTTACAAAATGACTATACTAATCTGACATGATACAAGTTAGTTTCTGTGATTCATGTCAGGACAAAACAGACGAAGCCCCGGGTATATTCTGGCTTAGGCTAAAATGTGCTCGGGTATAAACTGGGCAGGGGTGTAATCTGACCTGTTACACCGGGTCAGAGAACTCTGGTATCTTTAATAAGACAATCTCACCTACACATAGTAACTTACTGTGCTGAGCTGTTCTCACCCCTGAGCGATGCCATTATATGGACATTTCACATTCTTACATTGTAGCCACTCACAGTTATCAGGATTACGGAGGTGTAATTAAAGGATGTTTATCTCCAGTAATGCGTCAATTCAGGGATCGGCTCTGAGATGCTCTGTTAAACTTCTGTTACGCCACAGTTACGGGAGTTGTTTGAATTGGAACGTCCAAGGGACCCGGCTTAAAACTTTGTATCCGTAGTCCAGATACAGTATAGTATATACGGTATAGTATATATCAGTAAGTATATGAAGAAGAAAATATTGATCATTGCCAAGAAAAATGTTCAAACCTGTCATCTATGTGACATATCCCGCTTTCTTTGCTTCATGGTGAAGTAGCTGGTGTGATCTTATGGGACATGAGTTTTTTCTGTGATGGGAATCGATCAGTTGGTAAAGGGTCAATGATCATGTGATTAAGTACCCCACTACCAGTGTGTGACAAAGACTAAGAGAAAACTTAAACCACCATGCATGATAGAGAAAAAAAATTAAATCTGTGGAGTTGGGACAACATATCGGAAATGAGTGCCTTGTTGCCATGTATCGAAATCGCACTTTTTGACGATAGTTATATAAATGTCCTTAGGAAAAAACGTGTGTTTGTCCTTGCTTATTGAAGACTGTCGTGGTCTTGGTACAAGAAAAGTGAAATTAAGTAATAACCGAATGTTATATATATATATATATATATATAAAGAAAATATTCAAGATTTCAAGAAAAAGGTTAAACCTGTGAAACACATATCGAGGATATGTCTCTTGATGCTATGTGTCGCACTTTTTTTTGTTCATTTCAATGTTAAGGAGGAAAAACGTATTTTCACTGTGTTTTGACACGAAATCTCGGGTGCTAAAATACAAAAGTATCAAGGACTCGGGCGTCTTTTCATTATGTCCCGAACCGTTTTTGGTTTAATTAAAAAAAAACTCGATGCCTGTTGCAATTCTGTTGCACTCAATTCATTGTTCATGATTTTAATTTTTGTTTCTGAAATTTGATAAACAGTACTGGCACTTATTTTTATCTCTAATTTTACACTAGAAATGAAATTAAATCAACAGAGCTGCGCCTAGGATGGTTCCCAGCCTGCCTTGCGCTACGCTCACACTCTGTTGTGGTTCGCGCGGTGCATTGTGCAACCACTCCTGTGTTTCAATATTTAAAGATGTGCTGTATATTTTAGGACTTTCGGGACTTTCAGTTTTATTATGTTATAGTTTTTTAATCATCCTTAAATATACAGCAAATTTATTTTTTTCGATCTTGCGGAGATGGGTGTGAGTTCAGTTCGTTGCATTAAATACTGGTTGTAAATTGTTCGTATGGATGATAATAGATATCCAAAGCACCTGTTTCAGTTTTTATTGAAGTCAGATAAATTAACTGGAGAAATTAATTGGGTCACTTACATGCATCGGGACTTTTACTATTTCAAGCCGGGTTTCGGATATGTGTGGCTGGTACAATCTATAGAAGACATAACCAGTTTTATTACTGAATTTAAACAAAGAATTAAAGACATGGCAATCCAAATTTGGCAAAATGATGTTCACTCTTGTAATAAATTATACTTCTATGGAAGCTTTAAGTTATTGTTAACTGTTGAATAATATTTGTTATGTGTACAAAATAAAAAAAAAAACACATTTAAAGACACTCGCTCAATTAAGATGTTGCAACCACAGACTAGCTCTTGAATCAGGGATTAGACAGAGAGGAAAGAATCTGTATATACTGTTATCGACAAGGTTACAATATTTTGGAAGATGAGAGTCATTTTCTGTTAAAATGTCCTTTATATAATGATTTACGTCTGTCATATTTAAGAAGAGGTATGTTACTAGTTACAACCACATGAATATAACTTTAAAAGAATACTTAATTTGGAAAATCCACCAGAAATTTCAGATTTAGGAGCTTTTGTTTATAAGTTTAATCCGAGTTAAGATTAAGCCGAGTCAGCCAAGTTTATCAGGAGCCGCCGCATATATTTCATTAAGCCAAAGTGAGCCGATTTTGTGCTGCTCAGTTTGGATTGAGAAAAAAAATAATACAAAAAGATAAATCTTTTACAATTAAAAATACCCGAAAAAAATGGTCAGGTTTTGTTTTTTTCTCTCTGTTTCTTGTCGCTGAAAGGAAACATTGTGATTGTTTAAGTATGAAAATGTTGGCTTATGAAACCACCAGGATATTTAATCAAAAACTAGTTAAATGTAAAATGGATGCAATATAACACACGTAATGTAGATAACTTGTCTAAATAAAACGGATACTTTGTAACATAAACGGGTACTTCGTAACATTGATAAAGAAATAGGCTTTCAGGTCATTTTAAGCCAGCCGACATTTTTCAAGCCGAACTGAGCCACAGAACATGGCTTACTAATAAAATCGGCCGTCTTTTGTCCAAGCCAGTCGCATTTGTGTAGCTAATTCGGTTCCGGGCTCTAGTTATTCAAATGCGCCTGTAACTTAAATCAAGGTCACAGGTCACACTGATATCAGGTAAACAGTCTTCCAAGGAGCTGAGTGAGATAATCTCCTCCAGCGGAAACGAACTGTCACTGCTGCTGTTGTCCGTGTACTCAGGAACCAGCGGAGACGGACAGCAGCTGCATTGTGTGGTGTCATCAGCTGCCGCTAGAGGGCTCTCTCTGTCTGATGACTGTTGCGCCTCGTCCTCTGTCATGTCCACTTTGATAAGAAGAGCTGGCTGTGACGCCCTCTCTCCTCGCTGCTCCTCCAGAAGTCCAGGAAATTTGCTGTAATCTATCTTGTACTGTGAACCGACCTGAATAGAGAGCGGCTGGTCTACTGGTACGGAGGGTTCTTTAAGTTGGGCGAACCCTGGTCTGTACGTGAAACCAATATACCCCATGTTCTGGTCATATCTGTAGCTTGTCTGTGTGTGCGTGTTGTTGGTATATGTTGGCAGAAAGTCTTGTGACGTATTACAACTGTATCCATGGTTCCCCAGGTACTGGTCATTTCTGTCAATTGAATGTGTATGCATGTTGCTGTTGACGTCAAGTTATAAACATGGCGTCTGTTGAACTCTAAATACAAACAGTTCCGCCATCGCCTGCTGTTGAAATACACCGCTATTTCAAAAATCTGGAATTTTAAAGGGAGCGGATAACTCGAGAGCGATCACAGAACCTCGTACTTCAAACTTTCCTGCAGTGAAATCTGGTGCGTTATGAAGATGAACCAGGAGAGCTTTTTATATTTTATTCATTAAGAGACAAACTTAACAAGAACACAACGTCACCAGAACAAAGGGAAATTCCACAAAATGTGCTCGGCGTGTTCACTTTGTGCTGGAAGGAAGGAATCAGCCAAACAAGCAAACAAACAAACACGATCGCGATCATCGAAGTAATAAAATTATGCAGGGGTCAAAATATTATATATATATATATATATATATATATATATATATATATATATATATATATATATATATATATATATATATATATATATATATTGGCTGTAATTTGCCTGTCTTTGCCTGATGAACATAAAATCTTCCCAGTTTTGTCACCATCACAAGGCATAAACTGTTTATTATGCTTTTTTATCACTTAATTGGCGAGTTCATACAAAAGATTCAACTTTGATAAATGATCCATTTATTGTACTCAATCTAAACATCAGTTTATAAGAGGTCCGTTACATTTTAAGGATGTTTTTCCTCAGGATTATAACGTGGTCAAATCTGACCTTCTGTAGGTTTTATTTTATACAAATTCACTACGAGGTATACACAATAACCAGGGAATTACCTTTTCACAGGTGCATCTCTGAATCAATGAGATCAATGAGAAGTTTCCCGGTCTTTAGTTATTGAGTTAATTAGTCACTCAAAGAACAATCCAAATAGACAAACCATGGTAAGCGTGACCGGTACACATGCCCCGAGTCCTATGAAAGAAAGTCTGTTTGTTATTGTGACCGGTACATACATACAGTATCCGAATACAATAAACATAGATAATTGGTACCCAGCCCTCAAGGGCTTATATGTCACCATACACATTGAAACGAATTGAAAGTAATTAATGTGCAAGTGGAGCAACACTATTGGTTATATATAAACTGCAAACGGATTGTCCATATGTCTGATATATACTGTGATAATAGTTTACATTAATGTGTCATACGATAAAAGAACTTCCTTGAGTCATCTAAAGAAGCAAGGTTAGGGCATGTTACCTGTATGTTTTCATACAATACTTTACGTCTATTTGCCAACATGGAGGCGTTACATTCACATACAAAATGGAATTCATTTCTATTTGATTTAATTCGCAAATTTTACAAATACGTTCTTCTGATCTGGATTTTCTCAATCTACCTGTTTGTGGATCCCTTATGTTCTTAAATCGACCTGTTTTAATATTAAGTGGAAGTATACCAAATCTTAATTGGGCCGTTTATGAGCGGCATCGACGAGTCATGTAAACATTCAAATACTCTTCAGTCTTAATCAAAATTTTAATAAGCATATACTTTCGTAGTTTGGGTTTATTTCTACATTTTTCAATCCACACTTAATCGCAGTTTTCAAAAATTGTCCGTTCTATTTCTTTTATTTGACATGTCCCTCTCGTTTCAAACAAATTCAATTTTATTTACATAAGTCAAAATGCTCTCAATTTCAGAATTCCAGTTCTTTAAACCCTCAACACATTTGTCATAATCATAATTAAAAATTTTCATAGTTAGTCTATCATCTGACATATTAAGTAGCCTATTTCAATATTTCAACATATTTATCAGACGACAGGTTCTGGAATCATACCATCCCAAATCTCAATAAAGAGCTGGTACATGGCAAAATTTGTGTACACCTAAAAATTAACGCATTGCTCTCTGTTGTATTTTGTCACATGACTATTCTTTTAAAAAATCCCTATATTCCAGATGCATATTCAATTACTGGGGCAACACTAGCGTTGTATAACTTAGTAAATGTATCGAATGTTATATTTTTATATTCTTTAAATGTTGATATTATTGCTCCAAGAGCCCTAAAACCAGCCTCGTTAAGTTTCATCGCATTATAATCAAAAGCAATGATTTCATTCAGCCAAAATCCTAAATATTTATATTCATATACTTTATCTAATAGCTGACTGTTATACGTAAACTTAAAATCTGTTCGCTTTTTACCTTTATTCCTAATATGCATAACATTAGTTTTGTTGATATTTGCTTTTAGAAATCAAAATTTGCACCAACTTTCAAGAGCATTCAACAGTGTTTGCAACTCAGCTACGGATTCTGCGATTAAAGCTATATCGTCTGCATACAAAAACATACATACAGTTTCATCATTAATTCTTACTCCAACATCTAACGTTTTCAGATTTTCCACTAAGTCATTTATAAAAATATTGAAAAGTGTTGGAGATAAAGGATCTCCCTGCCTAACGCCACTATGCGCATAGAACCTATCAGTATTAACAGATTCATTAATTCTAACATATGCCTGAGTGTGCTTATATAGATTTTATGGCATGGTACATTTTTCCATCAAAATTACATTCCAATAGGCGGTAGAGTAAGAGAGACCTGTTTATCCAATCAAACGCCTTTTCCATGTCGACCAGTGCAATAAATATATCTTTCCGTAGTGCTAACTTATTTCGTAAAATACATTTTAAAGAGAAAATATATGATCACAACAAGAAAGATCTTTCCTAAATCCATTTTGTTCATCTGCAATTATATTTAACATGTCACAATATTTCACAAGTCTTCTCTCCAAGACTGATGTATAAACTTTACCAATACAAGACAGGAGACTTATTCCTCTATAACTTAATGGTGTATAAGGGTCTTTGTTGGTTTTAAGTACCGGAGCAATAATTGCTTTTGTCCACACTGAAGTAACAATACCATTACTGAAACAAAAATCAAAAATTTTATATAAGTATTTTATAAACTGCTTTCTTTAAATAGATTCATTTGGCACACCGTCAAGTCCAGTAGCTGTATTATTCTTAAGACATTTAATTGCCTTCTCAATTTCGTCAAAAGATATTTTTTTCATTTAGTAATAAATTTGATTCATATCTTTCATATCGCATGTAACTCTCCTGTATTGCCACTCTGTGTTTTATATCGATTATAATCATATGACCAAGTAATCATATTAAGCAAAATGTCTTCTCTGATTTCTATATATTGAACTTTGTTTACAATTATCCACTTCAAGGCCAACTATCGCCTTTCCATGAGTACACGGACAGTAAGACTGAAAATAAACATAGAAGAAGCTCTTTTATATTGAATTAATTCGGGTTTTTGGTCATAGGTTGGCGTAGTAAGATGTTTCTCAAATAAAAGCATCACAAAATTTATATTTATTTCACAAAACACAGAGGGCATGTAGTGAGTAATTCCGTTGGAGAGAGAGAGAGAGAGACTCGGGGTATCATCTTTACGTAAAAAAAGGCATATTTCGGTAAAGAATTTAAACACGCTTAGATGTGTTCATTTTGCCAAACAGGGGACCCATTTGATTTTTCAGTTTGAAAAAGTCATATAAAGCTAGCTCATAGCAATAATTTAGATGTTTTGAGGCGAGTTCCTTTATTTTTTCATTATGTCATATTAGTTTTATTTTCGAATATTTTCTATAAATTATATTGATTGTATTAACCGGGAATTTTAATTATAACTTTCCTGTTCCAATATTAAACGAATTAAATTATGTTCCATGAAAAAATCAAGCTATTCCTGGCGTTTCGTTGAATGGAAATCGTTTTAGAAACTTGACATTTAACCAGGTGCTGAAATTAACAAATCCGCAGTCAACATTTTCAGTGTCACCCCTGGGCTTGTGCGTCAGCGTTGTCTCTTTCCGTTTCTGGCCAATCGGAGCCTTGTCAATTACACTTGATAAACGAGCTGTCAAAGCTTGCCGATTTCAGTTTCATGAAAAAGAGTGGCATCGCCTTTGGTGCTTACAATGCATTTTCCAGTCATTTCTGTCAATGCAGAACTATACTTAATCCACTGCTTGTGGTCCTGGGCAATGATCATATCTATAAACATATCATACATACATAATTATAATATATTTTGTAGGATAGGAATATAATATACAAGGCCTACAGGCCTAATGCGAACCTGTGCAATGAGATTAAACCAGGTATAATGCTTCAATGCTGAACCATTACTTTTCAAGAACATGTGTAACATGTATATGAACAATGCAAGTACTAAACACTTGGAACAAGAAACAATTAAACAAACATCACTGCAGCAATTCTGGCATGGGTGCACACAACACAAAAACTAGAATATGGGTAGTCAACAAGGGACCACGTGTATTCGCCAAAATCAGAGTGGAAAGGTGAAGTGAGGCATGGATTGAGTGGCAAGGGGAAATAGAGTGAGGTGTGTTGCATAATAGCATGGATGTCTGCAGCCGAAATGTGTATGGAGGTTGCACCGCCTACCACAAAATCCAGAAAGCTGTCCAAGATGTATAAACATGCAAAATTTTAGGCAGATAAGTCAAACCACTACTGAGATATGAGTTATTTTAGCCCACGGCAGACAAACAAATGGATGCTGTGCAAAGATGATTGCAGGGATTATTCTTGTAAAATATTTAACAAACTGGCTACAGTGGCATCAGTCGGAAAACGTTTCGCAGGTTTATAACTCATATAGGAAGATACAGCAAACTGGCCAAGTTCAGCTTCTCGTAACTCTGCCAAAAAGCACTGAACCGAAACCATTTGAACAAACTTGAATTATCAACATCTGAGGATAATTAATGTGTGAGATTTAAGAATTTGGCCCAGTGGTTTTTGAGAAGAAGATCTTTGTAGCCACTGAGCTAAAATGGGCTGTTATGGCATTTGACTAAATTCAGCTTCCCATAACTTAGCCAAAAGTCACTGAAAAGAGACCATTTGAACAAACTTCAGAAAGCACTACCCTAGGATTATTTCTGTGTGATATTAAACATTTTGGCCATATGGTTTCAGAGAAGAAGTTTTTTGTAGCCCTCAGTGTGATACAGGCACTGATGACCCCGTACAAAAAAGGCCGATGCAGGTGGCGCCACCAATATCTCAATTTAAAAAATGACCTATGTGACCAACATTGGCATAAAATTTGGTGATGATAGCTCCAGCCGTTTCTGAGATTTAAATTTTAATATGCTTTTTTGCACAGTTAACAAAGTTCAACCTCCTGTAACTCGACCAAAAACCTCCGAACTGGAACCATTCGAACAAACTTGAGAAAGATTGTTCCAGGGATCATTTCTGTGAAATATTGGACAATTTGGCTGGACAGTTTCGGAGAAGAAGATTTTTAAAGCTCTTTTAGCTTTTTCCCGATAAAATCTAAGAAAATGCAGTTAGAAAAAAATAAACATAATCCGATATAGTTAATTGGATGACTGATTATTCGCAAAAAAACTGGTGATGCTAGCTCCTGCCGTTTTTGAGATAGCTGTGGTTAACGTACAGACGACGCACGACACACGACGGACGACGCCGCACCATCGCATAAGCTCACAGGCTCGCTAATAATGCCCAAAAAGTTCTATGGAAAGAAACTTAGTGAACTTTAAGCTAAAAAATAACTCAAAATAATACACAAGATAAAATAATAACTAGAATACGGGTATTCGACAAGCGACTACGTGTATCCGCCAAAATCAGAGTGGAACGGGTGAAGTGAGGCATGGATTGAGTGGCAAGGGGAAATAGATTGAGGTGTGTTGCATATTAGCATGGATGTCTGCAGTCGATATGTGTATATAGGTTGCGCCACCTACCACAAATCCAGAAAGCTGTCCAAGTTGCATACATATGCAAAATTTTAGGCAGAAAAGTCAAACCACGACAGAGATATGAGTGATTTTAGTCCATGGCAGACAAACAGATGGCCGCTGTGCAAAAATGGTTGCATGTGGCCTCCCCAGTATTGTGTATGATAAAGAGCTATGTGAGATCTATACACATGCAAAATTTTGGCCCAATCGGTCACACGGTTCCCGAGATATGAGCTTAGATATCTGCAGCGTAAACTAGAATGTAGGTGGCGCCAACTGTCATAAAATCAATAAGCTGTCCAGGATGTATAAACCTGCAAAATTTTAGGCTGTTATGTCAAACCACTACAGTGATATGAGTGATAATATTCCACGGCAGGCAAACAGACAGACGCCGTGCAAAATGGTTGCAGGTGGCGCCACCAGTTTTGCGTATGATAAAGAGCTATGTGAGATCTATACACATGCAAAATTTTGGCCCAATCGGTCAAACGGTTCCCGAGATATGAGCTTGGATGTCTGCAGCGGTGGCGCTACCTGTCATAAATCAAGAGAGCTATCCAGGATGTATACGCATGCCGAATTTCAGGTGAATTAGTCAAGCCACTGCAGAGATATGAGTGATTTTAACCCAAGGCAGATGAACAGATGGATACTGTGCAAACATGGTTGCAGGTGGCGCCACCTTTTTTTGTGTATGTTAAAAAGTTATCCAGGGGCTACATTTGTACAAAAAAATTTTCCTGATCGGTCAAACGGTTCCCGAGATATGTGGGTTTATGTATGGAAACAGACGCACAAATGGACGCTGGGCAGAGAAGAAAGGTCAGAGGTCAACGCAAACTGGTTAGGCACCAGTTCACATGTGACCCGATAATTGGTGTAAGTTTCGGAAAAATCCGTCCAGTAGTCTCTGAGGAGTTCTCCAGAAACGAACGCGGCGGCGGAGGAACCCGGTCAAAAACATAGTATCTGCAAAACTTCGCTTTGGCGGATTTAAATATATAATACAAATATGAGTCTGCTTACACACAAACGCACACACAGTGAGTGAGATAACCCATTTGTTATCAATATTATTATCAGACTTTATGCATCCCAGATATCTTGTAACAATATTAGCACATCACCCTAATAACTCACCAAGGTAATTTTACAAATAACCGGTACGTAGGAATCATTTAAAAGCTCGTACACTCCAAAGCCGATCCCCGGAGATAGCTCATTCGTGGGCCCAATGATCGCTTGACGATTTCATACACCAATTTTGATATTACTGTTGTTCTTAGAAATGTAAATTTTTGAACCATTCGTAGCCGCTGGAATCTCTTCGAGGATTAATTATCAACACTGATTATATTTGGCCGACGATAATATATTGATACTGCAATAATATTAAAGAAAATTCAAGGGTAAAACAGTTTGGTTATGTCAGTATGAAGATCATAAGCCCGCGCCCATCCAAAACGAGTTATTGTTCTAATCACGCTAGACTGGCAACTTCAACGCCACACCAAACTGGTTACCAGGGCTTTGCTTGGTTTTGTTCTTTGATCATTTACATTGTCAAGTTATAATGGCCTCATAATACAGGCGCGGGTCCAGGATTTTTCGCAGTTAGGGGTCAACGGGTGTCATGCATATTAATATTCTATTAATATATAAGAAGTCCCTCACGGTTCACCCTCATACTCCACCAGGTCGCTGGTAAGAAAACTTGATACAAGCCGTGCAGGACAGACTTATTTATCTCTCACAAAGAAACTTCAGACAGGCGTATTCCACAGCAGCAGGCGATGCCGGAACTGTTAATGGTCGGATTTCACCAGATGGCGCACCAGACGTCAGAACTGTCATACGACTTCAATACGGACAAGTTTACACATTCACACTACAGAAACTACCGGTGCTCGAAGAACCAAGAATACAGTTATGACACATCAAATGACTTCCAGCGGACAACCACAGACAAGCTGCAGATATCACCTGAACAAGGAGTACATTGAGCATACGTACAGACGAGTGGACCCACAGCTCTCCGTACCAGAAGACCAGCCGCTCTCTATTCAGGTCGGTTCACGGTACAAGAGAGATTACAGCAAATTCCCTGGATTTCTGGAGGAGCAGCGAGGAGAGAGGGCGTCACAACCCGCTTTTCTTATCAAAGTGGACGTGGACATGACGGAGGACGAGGCGCAACAGCCATCAGACAGAGAGAGCCCTCTAGCGGCAGCTTATGACACCACTCAGTCCAGCTGCTGTCCGTCTCCGCTGGTTCCCGAGTACACTGACGGTTACAGCAGCAAAGACAGTTCGTTATCGCTGGAGAAAATTTTCTCATTCAGCTTTTTGGAAGACTGTATACGCGATACCAGTGTGAAACTAACTTATTATACGGACTTTAATTACAGCCGAACTTGAACCGTGATTTCCCATTATATATATATATATATATATATATATATATATATATATATATATATATATATATATATGATTAGTAATGTGGATCCAAGCAACTGTGATATTTTGTGCTATGTATCTGTTTATTTCTATTGTAAAAATAAATTATCTTCACTACTTGCATTCTTCAAATGTCACCAAATGAAATAGAGATCCTTCCAACAATTTTTTTTCAACATTCGTATCCCCCCCCCCCCCCGGGCAAACGGTATATAGAAATTGATTTGCTTTAATACTACCGGAAATCATAGTACATGGGCCTTATTATAGGCATGCATGGTTAGAAGGACGGAAGGAAAAAGTCCCACCGATCAGGCCCGCAGGCGTGCTACACAAAGTTAAACGTCGGTAAGGAGAAACGATAATAACTGATCTTCAATTTACAACAGATTTTATTACTTGATCTGTTACAGTTTGTGTACACAATACACGTCAGAAACCGTAACTAGCTGTCACGTGACAGCCACCGCTTCATGATAACAAATATGCCGGGGAATACGTGACCTGTCAATTCAAATTATCTGGTCAATTAAGTAGAACCTTTATAATGCTACACACACGATACAGCCACCGTCTATCTGGCTACAGTGGGCGGGCGCATGTGGTAATAAATGATTACCTATCATACATGGTCAACATGCTTTTACAAATATCGCGCCTTTGGTTTTCCTTAAAAAAAAAGAAAAAAACCTGACATGTTCAGTAACAAAACCATACTACAAACTATTATATGTATGTGTGTGAGGTCAAATATGGGTATTTGGTGAATAGGATATTTTCAAATGGATTTGCAGATTTTAAGGATAAGTCTGAAACTAAACTATTAAGTCACATTTTCATGAAACTAATTAATGAATAAAACAGAATGACAAAATGTCCGCCTATCAGGTGAAGACTAAAATGAATTCAGGTCCTATATATTTTTGTTTTAAGTCTACAAAACAAGAATATCTGAACATGAAGTAATAATTTCAACAAGAACTATCAGGTCACATTATTTCAGCCCATATGGACATGTACATAAAGTCAATGATATATGCATGTGAAGGGTCTGTATGAAGCGATGTGACAATTTTACATTAAAACTGGCCGACAGAATGAATCCCTGAAATACAAGATCAGTCTTGTAAGAGTATCTAACAGATCAACATACAAAAGCAACAGTATCATGTTCATTATACGTCAGATCTAAATGTGGAGACACGAGGCCCTACTCCAAACATCAATATAGCATTTATTATATAAATATATCAAGCAATTTTATAATATAGATTCAACATCTGGATTAAATTCTCACCTATCACACGGATGCTAAACTAATACTTGATTTTAGAAATAAGAAACATGCTTTGGTCATTGTGGATATACAGGTATATATTCCTAACAAAATGAAAAGTGGACACCGTTCTAATTAAGGAAACCTAGGCATATTCATAATTCATATCCCTATACATGTACATTGTATATCCTGTAGACAATTTTTATCGTTTTTATGTTTCACACAAGGGAAAAATACTCAAGAAAGAAAGGTGGTCCAATTAACCAATGTTATCAAATTCCGTACACACATTACTGTTCTTGGCTATGATTATACATATATATAATATAAGATTATATATATATATATATATATATATATATTAATACTATTAATATATATATATATTAATAATAATTATATATATATATATATATATATATATATATATATATATATATTAATATTATTAATCTACTGCCAAACATTAGTAGCATGAGAGAAATAAACCAACACAAAATGCTGGGTGGCCACATCAGCTATAAACATTCAATTTTACATCAACAAACCCACCTACGCAGTCATAATGATGCTCATTCATGAATATTCATCCAGACTGTCTGCTGAGCTATATGTTATCACACTGTTAATTAAAAAATCTATTAGTTCAAATGGCAGATCTTTGTTCCCCTGCTCATGATTAAAATATGTCAACAATATATAACTGGCAATAGAGAAGCACACTAGCATGACCAATTCAGGTCTGAAATATGGCAAGATATATTTGAGTCTGTATGAGGTAGTGATAATGATATACTGAACTATGAGAAGTATCCGTGAAGAGACACCATTATCAGAACAAAGTGACCTTGATCTGGCCCTATCTATAAAAACATGTCAATCAAATATCAAAGCTATCGATCAAAGTCTGACATGTCAATCAAATATCAAAGCTGTCAATCATAGTCTAACCTGTCAATCAATTGTGCAACACCCCAATCCACTTTTTGTAGCATTATACTGTATTTATGCATGTATAAGACGATTCCGCTTATATCACGATGGTCAATTCTGCATGTATATGAATTTGTGACTCACCAATCCAACCCAATCTTTGTAACTCTGTCATGGTTATAACACTGATATGGATAGTTAGTATGATCAGAAATGCTTGTAATAATGAGGAAGACATTGGCTTGGAGTACCTGCCACAACCATGACAGATATGTATTTCAATACACAGCAAATTAAATCATCACAAAAGACTTATAAAGTATTTACCAAGTCTGCAATCAATAAACAGACAACAAAGTTGTTCAAGGGAGAGGATTCTGTTGTCTTATATACAAATCTGTATTTTAATAATTATGCACTTAGTAAGAGTTAATCCACAAGATGGAGTTTATCATGCTATATCTAGGATATGAAGACCAAAATTGGATTCTGAAATCAATATTGATTTTATGTTGATCTGCTTGCAGATCTGCTTGAAGGTGGCTGAAGTATTTCCTCATTGAATATATAAGTTTATCAAAGCCCCAATGCCCTGTAACCTGTTACATGCAGTATAGACATTAAGTATTGCTTTGTCTGAGTGGGAGTATATCTAATACACAAAACATTAACTTGCACAGATCCACATTATTTATCTGACCTCGTCATATAAACATGTATTAGGAGCATGTGACCCAATGGCCAATGCAATAATCTTTAGACTGTCCAGAGAGATGACAGGCTGTCATTTTGTAATGTGTTATGTATGATTTTAGCACAAGTAATTGAATGATCATTTATAAAATATACATTTGACTGCAGGCTCTAGTTCATCCCTACTGCATGAACTGTGTATCCACTACTTGTATTGCTGTTTCTGAAATACATTAAATCAGCACCTACTCACATTCCATATTTGTATACAATGACCTTTGAACTTTGTGGTGTACTGTTTCTTTTTTATTTATAAATATGTCTACTTAAAATGGCACATCTTTATTCAAAAGATACTAATATTTTTATAAATGAAGCATTCTGAATTTTAGGCTTGTGATTGGAAATAAAACAAACTCCAAAAGCACTTTTGTTCATACCAAAGATGGTCCCCCCCCCCCCCCCCCCGGGCATTATTTTCTTAAGTCTAGCCATTTGCCTATGCTTGAGATTTTCAATTCTTCAAGAAATTTACATATGTAAGAATACACCACAAATTTCACATATATATATATATATAAATATGGTCAAATCCAAATAATGAGGTATACAAGATGAATGCACAAAGAATGAAATTAAAAAATCTAAATGGTCTGAGGCTTCCTTAAGTATTAGTGTAGTCTGATGACACCTGATGTATATTATTATTGCAAACAAGCCATCATCTTACTTTGGTGTTGCACTAGCTAATCTGTACAGAATATGACGTTTTGTTATCAGTATTATCTGTACAAAGTGACATTTGTTGGTCTCAACCTGGGATTTAATGCAACTGAGAATTTCATGCTGAAATTACAGGTAAGCCTCACACAGTACACCAAGATGAATATCACATATCTGGTATAGCAAGTATCCTGAAACCTTTCCTAAGTGTTATAAAGAGGATTAGAAACACAGTGATGTAATGTATATAATGATATAATGTATCATCAGCTATCTAGGGGAGTACACTTCAGTCACTGCACCATCCCTATGAACAATGTTATTTGATATGTGTATGTTGTAAGCTAACTAACTGATTGGATGGATCCAGCTAGTAATGGTAAACACTTTAACTGACCTCAGGTTACATTTGCTGTTGATACAACAATATGACAAATTATAAAATCACATGCTGGTTAAAACATGAATGAGAACAACAGCTGAGACTACAAATAATAATGCTTTGTTTCAAACCTACTTCTCACGGCTGCTACTCTCCGCGGCAGTGCACTACAAAATATGGTGTAAATCTCTCCACATATATACACATACTGGCATACATACCAAATTGGTTTATATACACATATACATGGGGTTTATGATACACTTTGTACAAAT
This sequence comes from Sipunculus nudus, assembly GCA_026874595.1. Taxonomy (NCBI): domain Eukaryota; kingdom Metazoa; phylum Annelida; class Sipuncula; order Golfingiida; family Sipunculidae; genus Sipunculus; species Sipunculus nudus. The sequence goes on from CM049309.1 coordinate 58,082,318, forward strand.
GGTGTATGACTGACCACGGAGCACACGGGACTCCATGGTGAATACCTCTGCTAGTGGGAATCCACCATATGAACCTGAACATTTGCCAGTACACTATGTGGTGAGCTTTCCGGTACAGCGGAAATAACTGTCTGTCCTGGAACTTCTGTGCTCTCTGGACACAACGATGTTTGTTCAGGTATTGTTGCGTATGGGAGAATACGAGTTTGTGGCGGAGTTGGGCTTCGACTCCTCCTGCTGCTTGGGGGTGGGGGGATCATGGGAGTTCCCTTGATCACAGTTTGCGGAGCAGGAGGTCGATACCTGTCACGGCTGATTAATAATGGTTCCGCGCATGCAGTGCTGGCCTGCTCACTATCATCGTGAGGTGTCATTGTGCTGTAACCGTGGTCACTTTCTCCTCCAGTCGGACGCCGATATGTGGTATTAACGCGGTAAGGAGATATACTAGCTGGATTCTCAAATGTAGCAAGCATGATGTTGGTGTGACCTGCAAACAAAAAAGTTAAAAATTTTACTGACAGCTCTATAATCCACAAATTAAGATTTCCAATCAATTACTTACAATAACAAATTCAAAATACTTATATCATTTAATTTTATTTTTTATATTCTACAGGTTTTGAACTAAATACACTGAATCCCTTACTAACATATTTTCTATACTGGATTAATTCTTTCTATAAATTTCACAATTGAGTGAATTTAAAAGCACATATACAAATTTACATTCATGAATATTTATTAATAATGACATGCAGTCTTCAGGTCAGTCACCAACCTGACATGATAATCATGAGGAATCAGGGGGATTTATAATTTATTTATTTTGGCATGAAAAGTGCAGCGTATTAATGATATCTATGATGGACTACATCTACAATGTATACTGTGGTTGGCTTCATATTGGCGAGGTTAAAGTTTTGGTGTTTTCACAGTTTTTGTGTTTTCACTTTTTTTAAAGTTTTCACAAGGGTTTTATTTTTGCAATCTACAGTAAAGTATATCCATTATTATATAATTTTTGTTTTCATGCTAACACAGCCCATATTTGACAGAGCCAAGGAGAACAAACTAGTTATTACTAATTATAATAATATATCAATATCTGCAATCAATGCTACAGGTATGGATAACAATAAAAATGGCTATTTACATGTGTATATGGGGCACTATGAAGGTTTTATTTTTGTGATGGTTTCACTCTTGCTATTATCGCAAATTTGAAGCCTTTGCACACAATATGCTGACAACATTAATTTCACAAAGACTGTCCACTGAAGGAGGCAAAATGGTTAATTACAGGCCTATACACATAAAAATATACTGAACCACTAAGATATCGTGTTAGGATGACGCAAAACACTTCATGTGCCTTACCCGTTCCTAGATCATCCCCCGGTTCCATATCATCACCCTCGTTCTCAATGTGAGACATGCGGTACGGGTTGTCTGGGACCGCTGTGATATACTGATTGGCCTGCCGGTGCACATGGTGACGATAACAATACACCGCTAGTGCCAGAACCAGGAAACATCCCATAATGCCCCCTGCAACTGGTCCCACTGGTGTGCTCTTAATGGTGACAGGCTTCTCCTGCAACCTTGGAGCTGAAATATGTAAAAATTAAGTATGACAGCTGTCAATCAGTGAACTAAGTATATAATAATCCAACATGGCGAAAAACATTGGATTTGTAATAATATCTCTCCCTAAGGGTTAAGGTGATTTACCATTTCAGACAGGAACCCAGATAATAAAACAAATTTGTATGACACCTGGTAATAATATTCAAGGTTTAGTTAATAAATCTCTTCACAGGTGGCAGCACCATTCTTTCCCTGCGCCCATGCTGATGGTTGACCTATGTTTCTTGAATTAAAAGGCTTTCTGTAATTTTATCTTACCGTTAATTATGTATTAACTTGATAAACATAGGGGGAATTTCAGTTTTTTAATACACTTTTTTCAGAGAATTTACAAGGGTGTATTATGAATTATCCTCTTATAACTGCTGGTACAACCTTGTACTCAGACAATATTCATTAAATAAACTAATATTGGACTGTCTAGCAGGATTTTATCTTGGATTTTCATGAAGACTAACTGCAGTTTTAAATGGAAGTTCATTTTCAAAAAGAAGAAAAAATGATATTGAGAACACAGGTTACCTGCTATCTGATCTGCATATGGCGTCTCTTCACCAAGAACCCCAGCAAAGCAGACTCGTTGTGTAGCACAGAACGGGGTATGAAGTGGTGTGCGGCCGTCACGGTCTAGCTGGCACCACTCACAGTCCACAACACCCATACAACTCCTGTATATAATCAAACAAGTATGTCACAATCTACACAGGTGATCTGTAGTCAAAAAGATTTGTAGTCAAAATGGTTAAAGTTATATATATTAAATTACGAACAAGCTACTATTAAAGTGGTACTGTACGGCAGTATAGTCACTTGTAAAAACAACAACAATTAATTAAGCTTAAGATGAACTTGGTCTTAACAACACAAAAGTAACCCGCCAACCCTCATTGGTTTAAGATTTTCAAAACAGGTGTATTACATGGGATAAATGCTAGAAGTACAAATTAATACCAGGGGATGATAAATGGAATAATATTTCAACAAAGTCAATACTTAAATGGCTTGGTAAATATATTATTAATCCTCCAATAATTTGAGGATAAGGGTGTTGTCTGAAAAAAAGCTGAATTCCACTCAGTAAATTTTGTTGATAGATGTCCCCTCCCCACCAAACTCTCTCTCTGCAGATAGATTCTCGAATGAACGCTGTTTTCAGAATACCTCAGAGTACTTTTTTGTTGGATTCCTGCCCTTATAGAACCATGACAAGTTTTTTCTCTAAGTTTCTTGAAACTACTCATGGGGGCTGCCATTTTGCATACACATTAAAAACCGGTTGTCACAGGTCATATGTTGAAATAATTGGCATATCAAAGCATATAAAAAGGGACAAAGCAAGCTCAACAATAGTAAATATAACCTTTAAAATTGACACAACAGTAGCATGATACACAGAGACATAGAGATCAGGCAGACTGACTCTGAATCTGGCCTTACGTTTTTGTTCGATGCTCTTCACACGGAGACCTGAAGCACTGTGGTAACCTCTTCTGGACCTGCTGACTCAAGGGGGCTCGATCAACCTTCTCGGGGTAACGCTTGCAGCTGGGGTTTCTGGAGATGACAGAATGTAAATAAGTTAATTACAATAATTACAACCATAAAATTTTGAAAATAAACATGGATTAATACATGATAAACAACTATTGCTGCATCAGACAGCTTACAGCTAGAGTTAAATGACAGAGTAAAATAAATTTTAAATGTATAAGAGTATGGATGCTGCAACACAAACTTAAATTTTGAAGCAATTACAATGCATATACTAAAATTCACAAGCATGTCTCGCACAGGTTTCTGGATGACAGCCAACTTGTATGCGACACAGGAAATGCCTTGTAACCATAGAGATTGATTTACACTTTGGTTTGTGGGTTCACATGTATGCTTGTGCTAATTCATCACTTGCAGCCTAATGTTAACATTACCCACTGTATACCATGATACTGATGCAATAAGATGGTTGGAACTTGCAGTGCATTTCCCCCTATGACTTGTGTCATGACTTAAGTAAGCTGACCAGTCCAGTACAAATGCCTAGTGAGTCCTGTATTCAGTTACATGTGACCAGATTCTGAAGCAGACCTGAGCTACTTACTTATCCTCATCCTGTAGCAGTTTGTTTGAACAGAAGTCCATCTCAAGCGGACACTCACACGGACACTCACACTCAGTCTGCTCCATACGGTGACAGTTCAAACACAGTCGGTCAACCTGCAACACATACATTTGATGTGTCCTAGTATAGCACTATGAAATAATGATCTTCAATTGGTATTTTCTGTTGAGATGAATTACAAATTTTGATTAATTGAAAGCTGGAAAATATAACATTATTAAACAAGAGTGTACTTAGATCCTAATGAGAGGAATAAGATGACATCTCAATGTGTAAACTAGGATTTGGTGCATTCAGATAATAATATGATGGGGGGGGGGGGGGGTCATATTGAATAGTTACTGACAAAATGAAGTTGCCAAAACTGGAGTAGTCCATATTAAAAGAGGTTATGGACCAATGAATGTACCTCAAATGTGCAAAACAGGTGACCAGAGGCAATATTCTAACTTTCCATGACTTTTTGAATACTTTAAAGAAATCAAACCTTTTTAAGTACTGATACTTTAAATTTCCAAATTCATAACTTTTTAAGGGTGGGGAAAGCCTGTGTAGACAATAAATGGTAATAAACTGATACAGACCATGCTGCAGGGACAGAAGGCCATCATCATGGTGCAGGTCACGTTCACCACGCCAAGGAAGGTGTTGGTCCCGGGGATTGTCGTAATCTGGTGCAGAAAATATAACATTAATCTTTACCTCAAAACGATTAAATGGTTCACTCACAGCCATTCCCTGTCATGGCTGTAACAGCAGTAAATACAAATACAACCATCAGTCATAAACTTATCTTAATCGTCTGAAGAATGTGTCAAAATAGTTAAGCTTTTCAGCTGCAATACTATCCTGATCAGTATTCAGTAAAATTATTTACATTCACATAAAATTTTCATATGATAAATACCAGGAATGGGGAAAAAAATATATATATATATAAATATATAGAATGATTTATTATAAATAAATCAATTAAGATTCCAAAATGAACAATTCTTAACTGGTTCTCTTCATAACATGTCTTTTATATAATAACCATTATTGTATTTATGGTGTACCAAAATTAAACATGAATTTAACAGATCTACCTGTTATGTGTTAGCTATAATGATCATATGGAGTTTGAAGGTATACACCAACCTGGTATTTGTGGCAGTGGTCCCCATGTAACAGGTTGGTCAGTACGCCATCAAAGCTAGTGTTAAACTGAAAAATACAAAAGCATGGGATGAGGGACCTCATGGCAAGGTTAAACTGCTAATTTCTTGATAATGAATAATGAAGAGGCCATTGTCCATTCTTTAAACATTACAATGTTTAACAATCTGTGTTGCCATTTGAATTTTGAACCATCAATTATCAAGTCCTATGCCTTTACCACTAGGACACCATTCACTTATAGCACCACTGCCAGAAGGAGACCTTTGTTTTCATTGTGATTGGTTGGTTATTTGGTTTGCTAGTTTATTTGCTTGATTTGTCTGTTAGCAACTTAAGAACAGATGAAAGTTTTGTGGAGGGCTAAAGTATCATCTAAGGAACAATCAATCAAACTTGTGTCAGGTTACCTGGATTAAAATTACATGTTTTTGTTTGAATGATTTGTTGCCATTTGTTTATCCCATCCCATGGCAAGATCATTCAGTAGTTGGTGTTGCCTTTGTTCTAGCCAGCAGAGCTGACCTTGGATACAACCATGTAGTTGATGAACCATGACATACATTTTTCTATGTAGCGCTAATTGGAATATATCAACAAATGAATGAGAATTCTGTATTCACCAATGACCAGCTGTACTGACCTGGTAAAACCTCTGTATCGTGCGGTCACTGTAACTGTTACACAACTTCTTCTTGACAAATCCTTGGTGGTTCAGGATGTCGTTTGCTACCTGGGGCTCCTGGAAACATAATATAAAATATCATAAATATTAATATTACCTATGTTCTTTACAACCACAGATAAGTTATTTAATTAGATTAAACAAGAACATAAAGAACACAGTCTGAAAGCCCTGAATACACGTGTTAGTTTCAAGTAAGATATATACTCCAGTGACTGTAAATCATCAATACTGGATGAAACAATACATCATCCTTGAAATTTAAATCAAAGCACATGGCAGTTGCAGTTAAAAAAAATACAAATTTACCTGGACCATCAGGGACCAAATGCTTATCTCCTCTGAATAGCCACAAAATTTAATCAAACAGCTACCTTGTGTTGTAACATTTTCATTTTTTATGCCCAGGACCACAAATAACCAATGCTATGAGCTTAGAAAGAATTAAGCAGAATGGCAAGATATAAAATTTCTGCCAGTTAACTAGTATGTTATGATATAAAACCTGAATTTTCCAATTTTTTTATACACTCAAAAATTTGTCTACATTTAAGAATTCTTGGGGATTGGGACAATAAAGGGAAGGGAATGATCTCATTAATATAATTTAAAATGTTCACAGGGTCCCAAGCTGTCGTACCTTGTGTGTGATATGTTCCTGTTCAACTGGTCCTTTGCCATTGGGTTCAATAAGTCCCCGGTGAGCCACGAGATACCCACGGTCATCCATGATGAAACATCTAAAGGTAAGACAATAACATGAGGCACAAGTTCAAAACAATCATAAATACTAAAAGTAAACAGATCATAAAATAAATTACAAGATCAAAGTAATAATGAGCACCTTAACAAAACACCATATAATGAAATGCAAGATCAAAGTACTTATAAACATCAAAACAAGAAAGCATAAAATACTCAAAAACACTTAAAAAAGACTAGCTGTGTCGGAACAACACAAAAGCCCCTGCCTGGTGCAAATTAGAAATATTTGTTAAATTTTGTAAATTTTTTTAAGTTCAGGAGCTGTCATATGGTCAAAAGTAGGTCAACAAGGGCAAAATGCAAACTCCATCTGTAACAGGTCATTTGATAGCAACACACCAAAAATCAGGCCCGTATCTGCAGGCATTGTGAAAAAAAGTCTGTACATGTGCACTTGTCATGAAAATTTATATTTTTCATGAAATTTTCTATGTTAGGGCACCATCAAACGGTCAAAAGTTGGTCAACTGGGACAAAAAAAGGTCTCGATCTGTAACTGGTCATTATCTGCCCACACACCGAAAAACAGGCCCCTATCTGCAGGCATTGTGAAAAAAAGTCTGTACATGTGCACTTGTCATGAAAATTTATATTTTTCATGAAATTTTCTATGTTCAGGAGCCGTAAAATGGCCAAAAGTAGGTAAACCGGGAAAAACGCGAACTCAATCTGTAACTGGTCATTATCTGCCCACAAACCAAAAACCTGGCCAATATCTGCAGCCATTGTGAAAAAAAGTCCGTACATATGTATTTGTCATGAAAATTTATATTTTTTCATGAAATTTTCTATGTTTAGGAGCCATAAAATGGTCAAAAATAGGTTAACCGGGATGAAAGCGAACTCGATCTGTAACTGGTCATTATCTGCCCACACACCAGAAATCAGGCCAATATCTGCAGGCATTGCGACAAAAAGTCCGTACAACTGTTTGATTTCAGAATGACAGAATGACAGACATGGGTAAAACTATATGCCCCGGCCACTGTGTGGCGGGGGCATAAATATGAGTTTCAATATCATTAATCTATTCTAAGTCTGTATCAAAACACATCAGAAATGAGTCAAATGACATTTAAGACTGAAATTCTGAACTGGGCATTAAAGCAACACAGCACTGTGAGCTAAAAGCCACCTCTGAATATACAGTGCTGTGTTGTCACAGTTACTGATGTCCGTCCTCACCTGACATTTTTCTCTTCACATACAGGAAGTGTCTCCACCAATACTCTGTAGAAGTAACCGAGAGTCATGTCGATGCCCATTACAGCAGCCACCTGATCACTGAAGCTGTGAGACGCATCTTGTCTACAAGAAAAAAAAATATAAATGAACAGCAAAGACTCATCAGTTGAAACTCAGCATATATTGTGCTAACTCGTAAAATATCCCTCTTCCCATTTCCAAAGCAATTCCCTGTATTAATGTCCTTTTGTATTTCCTAATTGATGATATCAATTACTGTTCTTTACAAGACTGATAACCTTTTCATTTCTTTTGATCTTCCATAATCAGTATCTATGGATCATCTCTGAGAGTTTAAAAAACATTCACTAAGTTGAAGAATCTGATCTTTATCCAAGGAAGTAAAAGAGGCTGGGCAGGGCAAGGTCTAATTAATGTATGAACTTTGTAAGATTAATCAGGAAGGAAACAAAAGAATAAGAGACGGCAGATGCATAATTTTTGTTAATCCCTGGAAACATATATTTCATTTACACAAGGTTGAGAAATATCAAAATGACCACAAAATATCAAAGTGAATCTCTTTCAAAACAAATTGTTTTAACACAGGGACAATATCCATCCTGTAAATGACTATGCTTTCTTTCCACTGTGTACAGTATGACTAACAATGATACTGTCAGTTTCCCACCCCAGATTGTATATACTTGCTTTCCCTGGTTTATAATATTACTGACTATGGCAATAGCCCAACCCAACAACATGTATTCTTGCTTTCCCTCATGTATGGTTTAACTAACTCACAATAATTCACCTAAAATGGTACACTTACTTTCCCTCATATATGGTATGACTGACAGTAACAATGTACCCTGCCCCTCCAATGTCCAGGTATGGAGCAGTCAGAGTGACCCGCCCAGGATAGTCCACCGCCCTGGTATACCTGTCATGAAAACAAGGATGATATGAAAATCTCAAGAATCTCTCATATTGCTTGGACTTTTAAGATTACAATTGAATAAATGTTTTAACAAACATACAATAAATGACCTTCTATGAATAAGCACCAAGTGCAGATAATTTTCAAAATATTTTGGAAATTTCCATTGTAGCTTATGTACTAGGTTTGCGTTAACAGCTCTGAGCATTCTTATAATAACTGTGATGAAAGTAATAAATGTAACAATATAAGAAATAATGTAATTCAATATCATGACAATTCAAATACATGCAATGTCTCTCTGAGTGAAAAATACCATTGACATCTATGTTAGATAACAATTCATAAAATCCAAAGCTCATGTCTTGTATTTACATATTTTTTTTTTGTACCAGTTAGTCACAATAATCCACAAACTTAACAACACTCTGAATGCTTCATATAATTATTCAAAATTGTTTCTAAAATAACAAATAGCACATACTTTTTATATCAATTGACCATTTAAAATATTAAACTTTCATGTGATCTAAATCTATGAGAAGACAAGCATCAAGTTTGATGGGTAGAAGTACTAACCATGCTCGCTTGGATGGATCATATTTCTTGTCTATTAATGTTCCTGGAAACATCTTAAACACTCCCCTGGGTGTTGCAGTATATCTGAAAATAAGAAACCAAATAATGTTAACTTAGCTTGAAGTTTTATCACAAGTATGACACAATTTATTTAAATAATCTCATTTCAATAAACATTTTATGAATTTTCATAAAAATCATAACAGATTTAAATTTTAAGTGAATAAGACCGATACATTAAGAATTTTCTTTGTATAATTTACCAACAAGGGGTTACAATATTTTTAACAGTTTCTGGTACTGTAGCATTCACTTTATCAAGTTTAATTCCAGAATTAATTTTTGCTTGTCTGTAAACATCACCCAAATATTTCCTGATCTTTACATTTCTTCAATTCCATTTAAATAATGAGCAACATATTTTCACTTTAAACTTACAGGAACCGCCTAGTAGTAACCAAGCAGATGACATAGATTATGTCATGAGAAGACAATACTCAAACATTTAAGAAAACAGAGTTTGGCATGGTAATGCCGTCTTGTAGCGAAAGAATGGTGATGCATAGGATTTACATATCTTCACAGACCTCTAAGACCTACTGTCATTTTACTCAAGTCAGGACAAGATCAAACAAGTCATGAATAAATCTGATACAGAGGAGATGTTATTTGTTACCCTAATAATGTGCTGTATCGGTGTGGACAAGGAAGCATGGAGTCTATATGAACAGTGTCTTGACCACTGAAGGTTTACAAAGGCCAAATTCACACTAAAAACTGTATTTGCTGTACCAGATACTGAATACCGTTTCATTCAATCACAATCCACATTCAGTTCACAGTGCACCCGTATTCATTCATAATTCGGTCAGCATAGGTAAAACCCAAGCAGAAGGTGGTTTCAATGAATATAGTATCCGCATTAAAGCAGTATGAACAAACCTTAAATGTTTTCATGTCAAATAGCTTTCAACCATGCATAAACAATAGGAAGAAGATTCATGCACAGATGCTGTTTAACTGCAAACAGATCATATTTGAAACATATCCAGTGTGTACACAAGAAGTGCATAGAACACATTAAATATGGTACTTGAATATGCCATTTTTTCCTAGTGCAGTATGAACGCAAAGAGTATTGAATTCTGTATTTCATGAGTGATTTATAAAAAGTTGTGGCTGTCTCTACCACCTGATCAATTATGAACTTACTTTCGCACAATAAATTGGTTCATCCTACTGTGTCGATACCTCTCATTCCAGTCATGGTCTATTCTTGACAGCGCTGCTACGTCATTCCGTACACCCTCCTGTTACAACAAAACACAGGAACATTAGTCATATCATTAGTTATACCTTGGATGCGATGTGTACTCAGTGGTAACCTGAAATTTTAACTTATTTTCTTTTCAAGGTTTAAATTTGATGTTCAAATTAATTTACTGTTATAATACACATGAAAACAGGAATTATGTTAACATTTTCATCTGATAGACAAGTAAAATTTTCATTCTTTTCATTGAAGGCTATATGACATGTTAACATAAGGCAGGAAGTGATGCAGAACCCTTGATAGAGATAGTTGATCAAACAATATACACTTAAAATAATGACCATAACAAATAAGAGATATAATTTTGAATTAGACATTTGTGCTGTATACATAATTTCACTAAAGGGTATAGGACAGGTTTTGACCATTTCATTATATCATGAAAAACATATAGTTATATATTTCTTGTTGTATAATGTAATTTTATCAGTGACAACATTACACAATGCTTACCTTGATACCTGAGTTTGTAAGGAGATTAGTGTTATCTTTCAGGTAGGCCAGGTACACATTCACCTGGCGTTTTGTCTCTGTCTGTATCAGGTAGTTAAAAGGTTTCTGAAAACTGTGAGCTGATAAAAACAGGGATGCCATGTCTGAAACAATAAGCCAGACGTACAAATTTTAATCTGCTGGACTTCACATTAATAAATCATTCATGTGACTTAAATGTATTTTCAAGTTTCCTGTGGTCTGAAGCATGTTAAAGCAAATTACTAGCCACTCTGAAGTCTGATGATTTTTTTTAATCCTGACAGAGCACATTTATAACCTGTATCAGATTTTGCTGACTTTTGACTGTTCCTTATAAAAAATTTATATACTCCATTCATATAAACGTTATTATATCCTATGAACAGACAGTAAATGAAAACAAGTGTGGTGTTCAAAAGCATCAATATGGAACTAAATGTATATAAAATATATCCCTTCAGCATGTCAAGTACAAATTACAAACAAAGAAAAGTTCAAAGAAGTCATCTGCTTAGTTAACATTAGCCCCATTTAAACACAAAATGTAGATCACTATAGATTCACCAAATGTGCCAGACCTGGGCCAAACACACTATATTTCAGTTTAGAGCAGTCAAAACTAGACCAACAGTTTAACATGGGTGTAGATTCTAACACACTAGACAGCAGTTGGTGCATGCCGAATTTCAGGTGTAAACAGAACTGGAGCAAATTAGAGTATTAGATGTGGAGTGACCACCTCCAGATCTAGCGCGGTCCAGCACTACCCACTATTTCTACTATAAGCATTATAGATCGCACCAGATTTCTGAGTGAAAATGCAAAGCATGATTTGGACTAAGCTTGATGACAACAGTCTAACATAATAGTTAAGAGCAGTCTTAATTGTCAGTCACTTGGCCCAGCAACATGTTAATACAAACTGAAATGTTGTGTGACCTCGATTAGGTTAGGTCAAGCCAGAACTCTCTTGTTTTAAAGGGGCTGCTGATATCCTAAATGATCAGTTCAGCAATGTGTTGGCAATACGCATGTCCCAAGTAATGATCAAATGTAACCAGTGACTTACCAAATGTCGCGAGCTGTTTGAGGTGCATGCAGGTGTGGTCACTTGGCAACAAATCAAGGCGGTGATACTGCAGGCGTGGTGGCCTTTGAACTACAATATGAAATTCTAATGATTAAATGTGTCATCTAATGAATACAGACTAATTAAACTATGATATACAAAGTCTCAAGGAAAAACAACATGGTAATTGTAAGCAACAGTATTACACCTCACACTGAGAGTACTATTTAAGAGTATCCATTATATCAGTTCCATATACTTAAGATTTACATTTATTATGCAAAATAAAGACTATTCTTGCACAGGTGACAAGATCAGTTAAGAGTGGAGTGTATTTAGTCATAATTAAAAGAACGAGAATTTATCACACATACTGTAAAATGCAGGTACTTATTAAAGTCTTTCTTATCCTTTCCTGATGTTCTTACTTTGAGACAGGTCCTGAATTAAGTCATGTATAAATTAACCCTTAAGCAACAGCGGGTTCCCCAATGTACCCACATGAACCTCAGTTCAGCAAAACATGGTCTTTCACAATCAACTTTTACCAATTTAAACATACAGAAGCTTACTTACCATTAATATGTTTGAGGTCTCTATAAACTGTACTGTCTTTCACGGTCTTAATGACAACAATAAATTCCATCTTTTCCACCTATAAAGCAAAAAGGTATGAGAATAGCTTCTGATGAATTCAGTGTCCACTAATATTACTAAATGTCACCACCAAGAGCTCAGAACTATTATAAACACGTGTGAGAACATTAATATAAGTGAGACGAAGTGGGACCTTCATTAACTAAAGCATACTCTGTTCTTCAAAGAAACTGACAACAAATTAAAAGAATTTTTAAATGTTAATCAATTACTAACTGTCTGTTAAGCATATCTCTAATTTAGAATTTTACATCATACTGCTATTTTTTAAGATACTGATGTAGTTTAATTTACTGCTTTTACAATCAATAACATATCTTCATTTTATTTTCCAGGGATGCATTTTATGCTGTCACTCTATGATTCCATATATAAGAAACACTGCTTTCAGTGTTGTTACCTTGGTCCAGTAAAATTTGATTTTGCGGACGTCTGGCATGTCCCCACTTTGTGGTACTCCATATTCTCTAGGCTTTACCAATGTCAGTTCCTCAAACCCACTTGGAGCACTGAAAGATTATATGTACAGTAAGATATAGGGTGGTTACATGACATAAACTAATCATAGTATGGCTAATAAATAAACTAGACGACCATAGGTCGAACGCTTGCCGGAAATCGGAAGTGAAACACAGATGGACAGACAGAACATATTGTCGGTTTTCTATTAATGGAATGACTCTCAGGGACATTGCTGAGAATATGTGGCCTGTAAAATGACATATGAGACAAAAGAACAGGCAAGCAGACAAAGCTGACAACAAAAGACGAACAGACAGACATACTGACTTTGTGAGACAAGATTGGCACCAGATGACTTAACCTAGTTATGGAGAAGATTCAAAGGAAGAAAATGAGTTGTAATTTATGTAATTTAGATTTTTAGTTTCAGAGGTATGGCGAATTAATGATATACTTGGGAGGCTCGACTGTAGCGCCCTCTGGCGGACATATTCCGAAGACGACAAATGCGTTTCGTATTATTAGTGTATGACATGAGATGTCCCAGTTTCAAAAGGATTCCGTCAAAGCTATGGCCTGTAGAATGCTATATGTAAGGCGCAAGAACCAGCAAGCAGGCGAAATTGAGGACAACTGACAAACAGACAGACACACTGACAAAGTGACATAAGATTGAGACCAGATGACATTACTAGATCATGGAGAAGACTAAGGGAAAGAAAATAAGCCATAGTTTCTGTAATTGAGGCTTTGGGTTTTAGAGATATGGTCAATATAATGATATGTGTGTGAGGGTCAAATGCAGCGCCACCTAGCGGCCATATCCGGAAAATGAAAAATATGTTTTGAGATATTTCTGTAAAACATAATATGCATCAGTTTTCAAATGCTTCTTTAAAAAACTGTGGCCTGTAGAATGCTATTGTGAGACGCAAGAACCAGCAAGCAGGCGAATTTCAGGACAACTGAGAAACAGCCAGACACACTGACAAAGTGACACAAGATTGAGACCAGATGACATTATTAGTTTATGGAGAAGACTCAGAGGAAAAAAATAAGCTATAGTTTATGTAATTGAGGCTTTTGGATTTAGAGATATGGCCAATGTAATGATATATGTGTGAGGGTCGTGTGCAGCGCCCCCTAGCAGCCATATTAAAAAAATGAAAAAACAATTTCGAGACACTAGTGTAGGACTTATGATATGTCAGTTTCAAAAAGATTCCTGAAATAATGTGGCCTTTGGCGCAAGATGAATGAAATCTCGAAATATCTCTATTCACGAGATATTTTACGAGATACTGCAAGACATGTAATAAAATCTTGTAGTACTAGTTGAATGCTACCTGATGCAAAAAACTAGGTCTCTCTAGCTTTAAAACTGACAAAGTTAGAAAAATAAGACCCCTTAATTTCGAATATCATGGCTTTTCCCCCAAAATTTGTAACCATGGTTACAGCAAATTTGAGTCAGCTACACACCAGATGACAGGCCTTGGAATGACGATTAAAATGAGCTATTGTTGAAGTAGATACGACTAATAGTCACAAAGATAGGAAGAAAAAACCGTTTTGAGAAGTTTTGATGACCTTGACCTTGACTTTTATTTTATTTTGACCAAAAACAATAGGGCACCTAGAATTTTGTTTGTCCATCATACCTGAAAGTTTCAAGGTGATTGTGGCGAAATTGTGGCCAGGAGAGTGATGACAAACAAACAGACAGACAGACATACAAACAGACAAACAGACATACGCAACTGACCAATATGCTTGCCGAAATCTTTGATTCCGGCAAGCAACAAGAATTTCCATCTTATATCCTTTAAACCACTTGGAGCACTGAAAGATATGTACAGTAAGATATAGGGGGTACATGACATATAAGCTATTCATAGTATGGCTGTAAATAAACAAAAATTTCCAGTTTATATCCTATAAACTATTTAAGTTCACATTTTTGCTATCAGTTCTCCCAGCTGATTGTTTCGTGATTATTAATATGTTCTCTGATTCTTATTAATTTTGCTGATATAGTATGATTGATTTTATCTGCTACCTGGGGGGGGGGGGGGGGGGGTATGAAATTGTAACATAACATACTCAATAGTTGATCCTGTTTATAGTGGTCAATTTTTTAAATTAAAAGTCTTTATAATTAGATTTTAAGGGGAAACTTAGAGCTGGTCATATGTAAAGGAGGAAGATAAACAAAAACATCTGTCAGTTATATAAGTTAGCTGAGCTAAAAACAATTATATACACTGATGTATAATAAAGAAGTCGTGGCTGACCTGAGTATTTTCTCTCTGATCTTGCTGAAGCCCTGGTCTGTTTCAAAATGAGAGATGTCTGTTGGCATGGAGGAGTCTCTGGCCATGATGGGGCGGTCCAGGGATGGGTGCATGATGGTAATGCCTGGAATACAAATAGCTTACATCACTTTCTATATTATGTTGATATCTGACATATAGCATTATGCCTAAAATACTGACCGAATAAATACAGTAAATACATCAATCTGAAAGGCTAAGATTATGAACCCTTTTTCACAGCACACGCAAGGTTCAGTTTTAATGCCATCTTTCTTATATCCCAAACATAAATTATTAACTAATCAACTGAAAGGAAACACCAATCATATTTATATACATATAAAATCAATAAATTTATCACACTAAAAGTGGTTATAGGTTGGAAGCACAATAATTTTTTCTTATGTGGCATTCGACCATGACCACTGTTGGTGGGACTGAAATGTCAAGGAAAATTGAAAGCCCTCATTTCCTAGGCTGCCTTGTTACAGATTAGGTTCATCCTTCAAGTTTTTGTTGCAGATCGCTTTTTCTTTTGGCAAATGAACTTTCAAATTAAAAACAACTAGATGTGTCGGAACGACACGAATGCCCCCGCCTTGGGCAAATTAGAAACATTTGTAAAATTTGGAAAATTTTTTAAGTTCAGGAGGTGTCGTATGGTCAAAAGTAGGTCAACAAGGGCAAAATGCAAACTCAATCTGTAACGGGTCAATATCAAGCAACACACCAAAAATCATGCCAGTATATGCAGGCATTGTGAAAAAAAGTCCATACATGTGCATTTTCCATAAAAATTTCTGTCTTTCATGAAATTTTCTATGTTTAGGAGCCGTAAAACAATCAAAAGTAGGTCAACCGGGATGAAACGCAAACTCGATCTGTAACTGTCGTTATCTGCCCACACAAAAAAAATCAGGGTGGTATCTGCAGGCATTGAGGAAAAAAAATCAGTACATATGCATTTGTTATGAAAATTTCTATTTTTCATGAAATTTTCTAAGTTTAGGAGCCGTAAAACGGTCAAAAGAAGGTCAACCGGGACGAAACGCGAACTCAATCTGTAACTGGTCTATATCTGCCCACACACCAAAAATCAGGCCAATATCTGCAGGCATTGCGAAAAAAAGTCCGTACAACTGTTTGATTTCGGAATGACGGAATGACGGAAGGACGGAATGACGGACATGGGTAAAACTATATGCCCCGGCCACTTTGTGGCGGGGGCATAAAAATGAAATAGAGCATAGTCAAAGACAGACACAGGTTGATTTTACACACAGGTGTTGATGAGGAGACAAATTACACTCATAACCCACCTGCAGTATCCACCAGAAAAGCGTATGTGCCTTTCTCCTTGCTGAAGTACGTCAACTTGTCTACCACATGAGCCAGGTGGACATCAAATCCCACCATCCCAAGCAGCTGACCCTCATGAAAACAAGGCCATGACATCGACATCACCAGCCCTGTAACAGGCAAAGTCAGGTGGGGACTGGTTACAAGGATGGCAAAAGATGTGTTAACAAGTTATTCATAAATAAATTATATATTATAATATGTTTACAGTTAAATGAGCTATCTGTGCAGTCAATGCTAAGACAATATTTCTGTGAATTTTTAAGCATAATGGTCCTGTATTGGTGAATTCCACAATTTCTGTAGCAACTATACAAACAGACTGGTCTTGCTGATTTCTTCATAATTGATGACAGGGATGTCTGCTTTATTGTATCAATATTAATATTTTATTATATGACATACAAGCATGCTACAAACGAAGTTGATTTAACAACAAGCAATTAGTTTATTAGGCCCTGAGCCAAAGACTGTATTCTTAAGCACCATGAATAACACAAACTGTATTCTCCCTTATGAAGATGAGGGGACTCATAGAAGACCACACTCCCGAGGCAAAGGTGCCACTGTGCTCAGTTACCTTCTCTCACTAACACAAACTGGCCTACTGGACCTTGCCATCAGTTAAGCAGGCTGCGACAATGTATTTTTTCAACAAATTAAGTTTTATCTATCAAAGTGCAAGCAGGTTAGTCTAAACACCTTTTCACCAGCAGCCCATCAGTAACATTAATTCAGTTTTTTTTTTATTGCAAAATTTATACAATACACATTTCATACATTTTAGTACACAATCACATCAAATACTATATATTCAATTAATACGAAGCACACTTCCTGAATAATTCAACCATGCTTCAAAATTTCAAAGCTTATAATTTGCACATGCTTTTGCCTTCCAATACTAAAACATCAAAAGCTACTGTATATTATATTTTTTCCTTATTTTTTCCCATTTTTCCAAATGTGTAGTGATCTTTTCTTTCTGTAACATTAGTTCATGTTGAAAATATTCTAATAGCAAATAAGATTCTGTGACACAGCCAGTTCAGTTTTCCTAAAGCCACCAGATGTCCAAACCCAGCATACTCCCCAGTTCTTAATTTGAAATCTAGGTCTGATAAAATGAAGGCTTTCCTGTTGATAGTCTTTTTCCTGTTAGTAGTGTTTTAAAGTTTTTGTGTACTTACCGGCACAAGCATCATCATAGTGAGGGAAGAATATCTTTGGTTCATCAGCAATGTTATTGTTGAGTGGCTTGAAGAAATCTCCCACCACACTGCTCAAATCTTTAGTAGAGTTTACTGACCTCATTATACCAGCCTGCAACAGATATGACAGCTCAATGCATAATATTCTCACCAACGCCCTACAGTTGGACTGTTGCCTAAGCATGTTTTTATTGGAACTACAAGACCTCAAGTTGGTTGAAGGTCTCCCTCTAAGTATACACCAAAGGAACTTATTCTAAGAGTGGCTGACAAAAGTTTGAGCTTGATTAAAAATTCACCATTAACAATACTGAAAATTAACAGTCAATCATCTGGTCAAAAAAACCTTAAGCTATATAATATAAACTTTTGAAGAAAACCTAGACAACTACCCAAAAGCTAAACCCTGGCAATTTTTATCTAGTTGATTTCACACAAGTTTGCAATGGTAAATCTGATAAGTTAGATATGATGTATTTTCTTTAATGTGTTGTTATCAGATTCCATTTAGTATAAATGTACTATAAGCAAAACAGACTTAAGAAAGACATGGAGGAAAATAATACCATTTACAATGAATACCAATTTAAAGAATAGTCAAAATAAAAAAAAGAGTAATCATTCCAGCTGAGTAAAGTGGGTCAGCTGTGCTGGTTATCCACACTTTACTGTTGAAACAGGTGCAACATTTTGGAGTTGAGTAACTTATAGGTATTACCAGACTTAGATTTGAGTACTTGTGCCATGGCAACAATGTAACAATATAAATGGACATCTCTTTACTGAACCAAAATACGAAGAAATTTGACTTTGTGACAGATTAAATTTCTCAAAATAATGGAACAGATATAAACTGGTGTGGAAATTCACTCCAAAACAATCACATATTTAGACAGAACATATGTTACATGTGAACGGTTTCTATGTGACAAAAGAAATGATGTATTATCAAAGGCCTCAGTTAAACAGGTTTAAAGCCCTACAGTAATGAATAAATGTAGACTGACGATAAGATTGTAGTAACATTTAGATATGCATGTACATACAAAAAGGTACTCAAGTCAAATTTTGAACTCAAGTACTTTGTAAGTATTACCTAGACTGGAGTGCTCAATTACTCTTCTAATTCCTACAACAAAGGCTTGCTTACCTTAGCCTGGTCATCTGTAGCATTGTCATAATACAAGTTCTGCTCTGCAATATTCTGCATAAAACTTTTCTCATACATAATAGGCTTTCCATCTGCAAAATAGAAAATAAATAACAATGAATTCAAATGACGAACAAAGGTACTGATGATAGATGACTGGTAAGGACTAACTAAAGATGGTCACTATATATGGATTCCGATTATTTCAGTTTATCAATTTAAAATATCCTATGTTCAATTTCACAATGAACTGTGTTAAAGCATAAATTGCTAAATGATGTTATTTAGCCGAGAACCTTATAAGTAATCAACTGAAATTAAAATAAAAAATTAGGGTTATTCTTAAAAAATAAAACAGAAATTATTCATTCAAAGTTTACACATATATATCTGGTTACTGCACTGAACAAAAATACAATATTATCTTTTTATCTAACAAAACATAGACTCAGTTAAACTAACCTTCTATCACAGCAAAAGTGTTGATAACAACTTTTTGCTTCAGTTTTTTATTTTGTGCTTTGATTGCTTCAAGAACATCCCTGGAGTCTGTCAGTGATGACATCAGTCCGCGACTTATGTAGATGATCATGGCTTCTGTAACACAGCAGATGTGTTTAATTAGCTGAGGTAACATGAAGCAAGGTCTGTCTGAAGATGACTCATAAATACATCCTTCTATTAGGACATGGAATATTAAGTTAGTACCCATTGTTACAGGTTTCAATTGTATTCCTCCATCCATCAAATGGAACGTCTCAAGTGACTCTTTAAACAAGGCACCATCCTTAAGACTGGTATATCTAGAACACACCAGAGCCATATAAGATAAAACCATCCAAAAAAGCCTGTGCACATCACAGACAGAAAGATCATGTGCTGAAAGATAACCTCTTATGTTATTTGATTAATGCCCCCCCCCCAAAAAAAAAGTTATGGTTCTTAGGCACTTTATTTTTTAAATCTGTGGAGACGGGCAATTTATTTTTACCTTTTTTATATGTTTAAATAAAAATGTAATATAATCACGGAAAAGCATGAAAATAACAAATTTGGTATGCTAAGCAGGTAAAAAGCACTACAAAACAAAGAAAATTTTATCAAAATTGTTTAAATTTTTCTTCTTGAAAGTTGAAAATCAAAATAGAGATTTTTGATGCAGGAGGGTTAAAATTGATGCGGGCAGTGCCTGAGAACCATCCCTTTTTTTTACTTGGCCTTAGACATTACAACATGCTGAAAGACCACTGGACTAAAAACCAATACAGAATATTCTTTTTACTGGATAATGGCAGATTTCAATATGAACCACCCTAGCGAAGGAGATGGGGATATTCCCTGACACCAGTCTGTTTGTCTTGAGCTGACAAAGCTTTATAGTCATCCTGCTGTATAAACAGGCTTTTCATCAACACAAATCTGTTATATACATGAATCATACTGTCTTTAACACAACTTGACTATATTGTAATACACACACACCATTAGTAATATAAATTATTTTTTTTCTATCTTTATAACTGTGTCTGCATTGTTAGGTGAATTCAATGAATCATTTTGTAATTTTTATGTTAAATGTTTAAAATGTGGTTTCAATTGCTCTGTGCATGCATGATGTCGTACCTTCTGGGGGTGGGGTGACAGTAGTGCTGTAGTTCCTGATCATGTCAAATGCTTTCATGAAACCCAAGGAATGATTAACTACCACTGGAAGGTAAAATGCAGGTATGAATAAATTAATATTATCTACAAATTAATATTTTATTATGAAAAGGTTTGGATTGAGCCAATATAACACAAACAAAATATCAAACAAATGTGTAACAAGTTTGATCAACCATGTTATACATGAAATATCTGTACATAAATATATTTAGCTATCATGACATACCAGGACATATGTAAAACTTGTAAAGAAAAATGCATAAAAAGGAAAACCACATAAAAAGTACAGCAAATGATTTACAACAAATAACAGACATAAATGACACGTCAATTCATTTACTGCAAGGACCAGTTACCAAAATTACCAACCTAGCTAACAGTGAATTAGGCATATATAAAATATTCATATTTCATACATAATTTGCTAAATAAATTGACATATATACAATACAGGTCACGCATTTGAGACCACTCAGGACTGTATAGGCTACATGACTTACATTCTTTTTTATGTAAGTTGTCAATGAATGTGCTGAAATGAAGTTTGGCCTCGTGTGTCAGTGGTATCAGCGTACAATTCACACAGTTGTCACGTCGGGCGTATGACACCTGAGATGACAGGCCTATCACACCAACCTATAAAAGAAAGTCTTTTTTTTTAAATATGACAAAATAAATTTTTTAAGTTAATGAAATATGAACAATATCAACTCTGCATCACTGCTACTCAACAAATTTATCATGAATATGTAAAAGGATTTGGGTCATGAATATATTAATTCTATTTATTTATTTTTTTTTTACCATAAGTCCATTAGCCTACATGAGGCAGTTCTGGGCTAGTAGAATTTAAGGCTTGCAGCAGCTTGTTTGTAAGACCTCGGGTACAATCTTCAATACTTTATCTACATTTATACATACCCTGTCATGGTCTGTGAGAGAGGAGATGATATGTTTAGCCACTGCCTTGGCCGTCTTTAACTGGTTGGCACTGAGTGAGTTTCCATGGTCCACCATTAAGACCACATGCTTACGAGGAGGATGCACTGTGGCAACGTAAACGTCTCTGTAACAAAAGTGTTATTGTTTGTATTCTCAAAGCATACCTGAATTATTCACAACTTAAACTGAGACAAATGGGTTTAGACAAAATTGTCATGAGTACATGTATTGTCTTGCATTTGCTTGTGTTTCAATAGTTATCCGTATGCTCTTCTGAGCACTTGGCCACCTTGCTATATTGCACTATTTCCCATACTTACTACATGTGGCATCCTGACAGGAGAAAAGAAATATGTCCCTTCATTAGTATTTCAGTTGTTAAAAGGAAATAACATTAATAAACCAGTAAACAAACTAATATATAGCTGTATACCAGTAAAATCATGTCAGGTATTGCATTTTGGTGCTGACAGACATACCAGTGGTAAGAGTTAATGGTTATAACAATGTCCTCAGGAGAGACATATTGTCACCACCAGGGGGCATATTACGCCACCATGTGTAGTCAAAGAATAGGGGGTGCTGGGGTTATCTGATTCTCAGTTAGGGATTATGTCAGTGCCTACCCTGGGGTTGTTCAGGAACTCTTAAATCTTTCTTGAAAAACAATCATAGGTGACATCTTTCAAGACCTCTGAGAAAAGCCACAAACGATTTCTGTGTACTCATGTTCTATATCTATATACAGTGACCCAGCACAGCTATCCATACATCTCTATATGATATATGCCACACACCAGAAAAAGGCTATCAATTATCACTGCTGCATGCAAAGTCGCTATGTTGACACATGTAGTATGTAATACCCTAATGTTACTACTGTGACATTTGCTGGTTCCTATAAAAGTGTGCCAATACAAAGAGGGGTGGAATCCCCATTAGCTCAGAGGTTGAGCAAGAGACCAGCAATCGGAAGGTCATGGGTTCAATTCCCATACCGAGTGATTCGACTTATTCTGTGTATTCTTGTTCTATTTCTATATACAATGAACCAGCATGGCTATTCATGCATCTCAATATTTATTACTGTACACCAAATTAAAGACAATGCAGGCATTTACAAGACCATTTTACTAATATTTTAAAATTTTTAATATAATGTTACCATTTCAGCATTATAGGTAAAGTGAAGACAGTCTCACCTGTGTCGCGTGTCATGAGCATTCCTGCATTCTTCACTGAACAAAGTATGGAAGTTATGAGCTGGATACTCATTGTGTATTCCATCCACGGATATGAAATACTGCCATTTAATGCTGGGCACAAACTGCAGGGTCTGCTGAAATACTGCAAAGATATAACAAATGTGTCACATTAGAGCTTCTTGAACTCACTTGGGTAGTCAAGTCAAACAGTACTTAAAGCTGACAAATGATCTGAATCCCACTGGTCCAGCCAGGCAATCTGGATAACAACAGCACTGTCTTGCGTTCAGTGTTGATCATGCACTACTGTCATTGTTGGAGAGACAGTAACCTCCATGTTCTTATAATCATATGTCGGGGTTCTGTTAACTTAAAGGTACCTCACCACTGCCTGTACCCAGTGGTTCTGAACCAATGATGCCTTGTTCAAGCAACAGGTTGTGATTTGTGTACATTACTAATGATTTGGCAGGGGTAACATTTCATTTGTTCCGTCTGTAATATACGTCTTAATGACTAACCTAAGATAAAGGGAGTACTGCAGACCCTCACTCTGCTGCTATTGGTGTGTGAACAAGGAAGTAGAATTTAATATTTTTACCACAGAAGATTCTAACATCTGTATTCAGGTCCAATTCTAGAACTTAGATATTGTAGAGAAATACCTTGTGTAAAATTTCAAGAACAAATGTGCTGTGTTTCTTTAATTACAAGTCTGGACAGATATTCTGACAGACCTGCAAAAAGACTTACTAGTACACTAAAACACTGATCTGATTGCAATACCCTCACCCTCCTCTCTGGGGGGGGAGTAAATATTAAGATGTGGTGGCATTATGAGACATCCAGATCTTAAAGCTAGCTATTCACTTGCCTTGTTTGTAGAATTCATATGAATTCCAGCTTGCTCTGTATACATATCAATTAACTCTAGATAATTCCTGATAAGTAAAGTTCTTATAACGTATGAGCTTGTTTATCTATAAGCTGTTTCTAAACAAGGTACCTGTGCCCAGGTTGAAGAAAAGAAAAGCTATGTTACCAGATGGGGTAGCGTCATATCGACCCTCTGGCATTACGATCAGATTACTAGCGCCAGAGTGTCATGACATCTATGTCTGAGGAACGCATCAATGAAGATGCAAATATTTTCGTCATTTATGACAACGCTTCATGGCCTGCAGGTACACTGTCAATCAATATAAACCAGACCAATCGTTAGCATTTTTTGTGTACTTTCTAATAATACTAAACATGAGCGAGAAAAGTTCTGTTTTAACCAAGCAAATTGGTAAACCCTTTGGCGTGTTTGTTGAATTTATGACTGCATTAACACAAGCATGGCTCGCACAGGTTACAAGACGCAGACAGCTTGCAGGCGTTACAGGAAATGACCTGTGTCCATGGAGATGGTGTTTCAGTTTGGGTTGTGAGCTCACATGTATACTATTGTGTGAATTCATTATTTTTAGCATAATATTGAGATTATGGGCCGTTTACCACGATATGAATGCAACCTAATGCAAGACCACTGCGATACATTCCTAGATATAACTTGTATCAAGACTTTGGCTTACCAGCCCAATTATCCAATTGCCTACTGAGTCGGGTTGTCACGGCTACAGATGGAGTTGACTACATAAGTGCAGAGTTGAAAGGTCACTTTATATATGATGAACCTTTGTCATCTGTAAAACTCTGGTTTGTCTGACTTGCACCACAATGGCCATGTTGAACATGATCCCCCCCCCCCCCAATGTTATCAACATCCCCCCCCCACCATGTTATCAACACATGCTTTTATAGAAATCAGACAGCCTGTGTGACATGGGATCAGTATTTTTTTGGGTTATATTTTTAAAAGGTTAAAAAATACCTTTATTTAATAGATGTCAGATATACAAATAGGCTCCTTTAAGACCATGAATACAAGCAGTAAATGAAAATGACTAATAAATGAGAATGAAGGAAACAGTATGACAATGGTTGAAATCAAACAGGATTCTAATATTCTCTGTTGAAAGGGCCAGGAATAATCATCAAGTTACAGCATCTGTCAAAAAATAAACCTTTATTAAAATTTCACTATAGATGACTAGGCAGTATCTATATTTGAAGCTATGGCATTAACCATGTCTGATCCTGTATAAGTATTACAATTCACCGATATCATAGGTCACTGTTTGATCGTGTAGGGTAACTTTCCTTAACTGTAGGCCATATGCACTTTTACTGTAGAATGAAATTCATCTATTTTATTTTATAATGAAATTTCGCTAAAAAAACGGAATAAAAGCAAAATAAATTAGACGAGCTACATCAGTTTGTCCTGTTGTTCCTGCACCCTGAAAGAGGAAGGAAAATGAGGAGATAGAGAACTGTCACAAAAACTTGTGATGATGAATTAGGCAGCTGTCCTGCGCAGCACCCCATATATCAGCAGCGGTAATAAATTATTCCACGCACACCTCCTAGAGCTCCGGTTGTTCACCTCCCAAGCAACACGCTTCACAGCTTGCTGTAATAGCCACTGCTGTTTTCTTTATTGAATAACACTCTAATTCATAAAGGCTGGTAGCTTAAATAATCTTAAGCATAAAGAACGTTGGATGAGTAGGACTGGCAAAGGCTTGGTCTTGATATTATAGGTATAATGGCTTTAAAGCATTGGCTTTATTTAGTGAATCTGCTGATGCTTTAAAGTTTCTATAATTAATAATGACTCACAAAGAGAATAACCTTTTCAATGGTCATAATGAATTAGTAACACATCAGATCCTAACCAAATGCAATCAGACAAAATGTCCTTGGCATGGATATTTTTATGTCCATGCAATCTATCAGTGGATACTGTAAGCTTTCTGAGTAACTTCATAAAGATGTTTACGTTAATGGTTATACATTTTTTTCATGTATGTGGAAGGCCCATTTAATTTTTTTTTTCATACTGCATACAATTAGAAAATAAATCCTGATTCATATTTATGCATCTGCAGGGATTAAAATGTAAGGTCTCTTATCACATTATTGTTTAAAAATATAACCAAAATACTCTTTCCATTTCATGGATTTTTTAATGTTTGGTGTGTAATATATCACAATAATTAAAATTCAATAACATGTTATCTTTAATGTATCATGTAACTAAGAATTTCTTAAATATATGATCCATGTGTCAGATGTTTTCACAAATTTTGTAATATCACAATAAAGAATATTTTAAGCAAACTGAATGATTTCTGTCAATCACATGATGTACCCAGAGAAAAGCAAGAAAAGCAGTCAGAGACCTCATATATACCTCTCTGCCAGGATCATAATCAAACTGTCCTACACAGGAACATGTATGTCACAGTTCATCAACTCCAAAGTTGAATCACAGGTGAACTCAGCTTGCAAGAACATAGGTGGTCCCTTATATTACATAATGTCTCCAGTCCTAATCTTGGATAAACAAACAGCCCTATCCCACAACCAAAAGGAATCCTTTAAAAATAAACATATCTGGTGTTTCTGTTTACCTTTAAAATTTAACTGGTTGTTCCTTGAGTGTCATTCTGACCCTTGCACACATTTCATCAAAACATAAGTAACAAGTAAAGCTGCAAACAGACTAACTGCCTAAATAACCAACCCACCAGTGAAGATTAAAACATGAAAACCTTTTGTTGAGGTATTATAAATATGCCACCTTTTTTGTTATACACCAAATACAGATTGACAATGATCAATACATTTTATGACTCATTGTGCTGATTGTACAGACTGTGTCAGAGTTTATACACAGGATGTCAAGTACTGCCCCAGACTGGGCCTGGTATTTCCGTATACAACAATCCCCAGCACAGGTAGCATTGTCCCAGGTGATCCTTTTAACCGGCGATGATCGCTTCCTAAACACCATGCTGGGGACAAATAGAGAGCAGTGTCTACAGGTGAACAAAAAGGGACTGTGCACACCATTCATAGCTCCTACACAGCTCATTACATGCAAATAGCTGCCTCAAACTGGCCCCAGACAATCTCCTAAAAATACCCCAGAATACATGCCCAGTGCTTTAGAATCATGCCCAGTGTTAGTTAATTTTGCTTCACTGCACAGGGTCATTTTGGCTTTGGGAGTTGTAACTGGGGTATAATTAAGGCATTTGCACCAGGTAGCCAGGTTTATTGAAGTGCAGATGAAAGCCCGGGCATGAGATCATACATGTCTTGAGACCAGAAACTACCAGCGCGGGCTATAGCGGGCTATAGCTCATCCGACTGATGGAGGTACCATCAGACCAATTCATACCCTCCGCTCCCCAAACCAACAACTACATTACAGCATAGTTGGTGGCAAAAAATCCATGGCAAGCTAATCCATCATTGCCAGGCAACAAGTTGTGTTTTTGTCAAAGGTATGAATGGTGGTTTGTACATGCGCTGTGTGGCAGGGACTCAGCGGGTGACCTATTGATAGGGCATCCTGGCCCCTTTGATGTGCTGCAGAATCCTTCCCCTTGATGGCTCAGCACAAATTGGTGTGCTTTCAGACAGACTTGCTGGCCAGTGGACAAAGGCTGCTAATGACACTGCATGTAATTGATGGGGCCCCCTGAACTGTTTATGCTGCCAGATGATGAAGGAAAGCTTTTTCCTGGCCTTACCTTGTTTAAATTGTTTATTATGAGAACACACACATTCCTCCACTGCCTCTGCCATACTACTTTTTCTGTCATCAATTATTGATTAAATGAAATGCACTCCACGCTCTCTGGCAGTTAATTTAGCAAGGCCACATTAATGGCCAGGTACTTCAGCCAATCTCAGAGTGCTCAGCCCATCTTACTGGTCCAGAAAACTTATCTCCTCAGCGCCCCCTGGTTGTCTAAATGGCCAATGCTCCATTCAGCCCACCCTGGTGGTCTATACAACCAATGTTCTACTCAACCCTCACTGGCTTTCTATAAAAGCCAATGCTGTACTCAGCCCAACCTGACTGTCTTTACAGCCAATGCTCTTCTCAGCCCACACCAGCTTTTTATACCGGCAATGCTCTACTCAGTCCACCCTGGCTGCCTTTTCAGCCAATGTATTACTCAACCCTCCTGGCTGCCTATAAAAGCCAATACTCTACTTAGCCCATCTGGCTCATTATACAGACAATTCTCTACTCAGCCCACCTGGCTGTTAATACATCAAATGCTGTTCTCAGCCAACCTTGACTGTCTATACAGGCAATGCTCTACTCAGCCCACCTGGCTGTTAATAGATAAAATGCTTTACGCAGCCAACCTTGACTGTCTATACAGGTAATGCCCTACTCAGCCCACCCTGGCTTTTAATAGATCAAATGCTTTACTCAGCCCACCTTGACTGTCTATACAGGTAATGCTCTACTCAGCCCACCCTGGCTGTCTATACAGGTAATGCTTTACTCAGCCCACCCTGGCTGCCTATAAAAGCCAATACTCTACTAAGCCCATCTGGCTCATTATACAGACAATTCTTTACTCAGCCCACCTGGCTGTTAATACATCAAATGCTGTTCTCAGCCCACCTTGACTGTCTATACAGGCAATGCTCTACTCAGCCCACCTGGGTGTTAATAGATCAAATGCTTTACTCAGCCCACCTTGACTGTCTATACAGGTAATGCTCTACACAGCCCACCCTGGCTGTCTATACAAGTAATGCTGTACTCAGCCAACCTTAGCTGTCTATACAGGTAATGCATTACTCAGCCCCCTGGCTGTCTATAAAGCCAATGTTCCACTTGAACCTTCCTTGGCTTTCTATAAAAGCCAATGCTCTACTCAGCCTTACTCTGCTCTTTATACAGCAAATGATCTACTCAGCCCACCTTGGCTGTCTATACAGGTAACGCTCTAACTCAGTCCACTCTTGCAGTCTCTTACTTCTGGACAGAACCTTTACTTAGCCCATTCCTCTTGTCACTTGTTTGGTTAGTACCTTTACATATCCTTCACTTGGCCCACTCTGACTGTCTACACAGTGTGGTACCTTTCCCCTTCCCACTCTGCTGGCTACATAGTCTGCTGCCTTCAATCAGCCCCATCTTTGGCTGTCTACACAGTCTGAGGTCAGCCAACACTGGCAGTCTACACAGTCTGCTGCCTTTAATCAGCCCAAACTCTGGCAGTCTACACAATCTGCTTCTTTCAATCAGCCCAAACTCTGGCAGTCTACACAGTCTGCTGCCTTCAATCAGCCCAAACTCTGGCAGTCTACACAGTCTGCTGCCTTCAATCAGCCTATACTCTGGCAGTCTACACAGTCTGCTGCCTTCAATCAGCCCAAACTCTGGTAGTCTACACAGTCTGCTGCCTTCAATCCGCCTGAACTCAGGCTGTCTACAGTCTGCTGCCTTATATCAGCCCAAACTCTGGCTGTCTACACGGTCTGCTGTTTGAAATCAGCCTGAACTCTGTCTCTCTACACAGGCTGGTGCCTTAACCTTTCCCACGCTGCTGGTTACACAGTATACTGCCTTCAATAAGCCTGTTCTGGCTGTCTACACCGTCCTCTGCTTTAAATCATCCTACTGTCTACAGTCTGTTGCTTTCAGTCAGCCTGCTCTGGCTGTCTACACAGTCTGCTGCATTCAATCAGTCCGTTCTGCTTGTCTACAGTCAGCTGCCTTAAATCAGCCCGTTCTGCCTGTCTACACAGTCTGCTGTCTAAATCAGCCTGTCCTACCTGTCTACACAGTCTGCTGCATTCAATCAGCCCGTTCTGCTTGTCTACAGTCAGCTGCCTTAAATCAGCCCGTTCTGACTGTCTACACAGTCTGCTGCATTCAATCAGCCTGTTCTGCCTGTCTACACAGTCTGCTGCCTTAATCAGCCTGTTCTGCCTGTATACAGTCTGATACCTTAACTAAGCCTATTCTGATAATGTACACAGTCCGCTACTTTTACTATGATTGGTAATACTGTCAGTTGAGCATTTCTGCTCAAAAATCATATAGAAATGACCAAAATGTTGCATTATAGTCAACTGTGTGACTATTTTCATGGCAGCACCATAACATTACTTGTTAAGGTCAAACAATTTTGTGCAATTTATTCCTGTTTAAGGTTCAAGGAATAACATTATATTAAGGGCAACTGAAAGCCTGTTTTAAAAGGCAACATAACAAGCAACATGAATAAATATCTTTAGAAATAGCTAAAATGGCAAAACAGAAAATATATTGATACACATCAATTACAAAAAGTTTAAGCTCCTTTTAATCTGAATTTTGATTGAATGTCAAGCAGAATTTTTCATGAGTTGCCTTAACAACCAGTGATTGATTTAAGTTCCGGCTGCAAGTCTGATCTTGGACTGGCCTTCGGCACCAGATTTTAAGGAGAGACTCAAGAGAGTGAACAAAAGATATGCCAGACCAGTGATGTAACAATTATTATGCATATGCCAGCTCAGTGGGGTTACTGCCGAATGAAACTCCATATGCAAGTGGTGCTTTATATACAAGACTCCTCGATGTCGGAAGTAATTACAACCTATTTTATATCTATTCATTTTAACAAGTTAGTTCACCAGCTTCTAGGATCACTCGTTGTTATATGGCCACAAAAAATGGATGCTCATCTGTCACCCATAATGAAACATAAGCCAGCTTTTTCACATACAGAACACTAGCACCCCCTTATGGCTACTAGAATAATAATAGCCTCCATTGGTATCAAGGCAGCTGTTTGAAAAGAAAAGCTCCGTCAAAGGAGTGTTTTAGACCTGAATGAAACTGGAGAGCACGTTGTGGGCTTCAGCAAAGCTGGCTGGGCTATAATGGTAAAAGAGGCAAGAAAATGCAAAAGAGATTGTTGTACTAAAAATGGAACTGGAAAAGCTATGTGAATAATACAACAAACCAGCAAATACACAAGCTATTACCCTTAAGGAGGAGGGCCTGAATATGAAGGTGGATTAATGCACGCCACATGAAACATGAATACATCAATCTGAACCCTACAGATGAACACATCAAGGGCCAGCTGAGTTTGATGTGCCTGCTCTCAAATGGTCTCTCATAACTAGTCTTACGAGATTATTACGGCCTATTTGTTTTTAGCCCATCTGGTGCTTTGTGCTTAAGACCCACGTACAGAGAGGAAGACAGCCGGCCGTAATGGCCGCTGGGATCTTGCTCTGAGACAGACCATGCTCCAAACCCACACACACTCCTTGCGTAAAGAAACACATGCTTGTTAAGATCAGTAAATGTTTTAACTAAGGACTGAGCTATGCAAGCAAGCTTTACTATGATAAGAAATCCAATATTTCTGTGTAAGTATTTTTGTATGATCTGATGATATCAGTAACACACACTCACACACAACATTGTTTTATGATTGATGAATGTTCAAACCACAAACTGACTGAATACTTTACAATACAATCTTTTGATTAAGGACAAATAAATGTCAAGGAAAATATATTTCTTTGAGCAAGACAAAACAGATATTTCGCTGAGAAAGAAATCACCCAATATTAAAAGAAGCACAGTTCTTTGAAGATTATTATATATCATACATTTGATTCTTGATCACTCTGGTTATGCAAGCTACACACCAGGGGCGGATCCCGGATTTAGGATAAGGGGGGGGGGGCCAACCCAGGAGGACTTATGAAAATCCTAAAAAAAAGGTCATCACGTCTGGAAAAGGGGGAGGTCCAGGCCACAAAATTACGTCTAAAACCCCTTAGAAAAGGTTGCTTCGGATGAAAAAGGGGGGGGGTCCGGACCCCCTGGACCCCCCCTGGATCCGCTTCTGCACACATACACATAAATGCTTTTATATCAGCATATGCTGCTGGTATTGCTTTCATATCTGCATTTATTCTTTCAGCACTTATCACGCACTAATAATGAAATCTCATATTTATGTTATGAACAGAAGAAAAGGGACAAGTTTTAAATGGCGTCAGCAAAAGTTAAAAAATGTTTTCTTTTTAAATGTAACAACTATGTGTTTCTGGCTGTATGTGGCAGCACTATTAACCTTCATGTACTAGAAGACAAATATGGCATGTGTTGTATCAGCAGTCTTCAGAGAGCCATGGGTAAAAAGAAAGAGAACAGAGGCCCTGCTCTGGTGTGCTTAAACAGCAAAAAAAGGAGCTTGCTGCTTAAGAAGTACATAATGCCTTGGGCAAATGAGGGATTACATGCTGGGTTATTGTTACAGCTTAGCAGATCAAGTCAAATGAGCTAAAAATAACAAACCTAGTCTTAAATGGAAACACAGCTCTCTTGAACCCATAAAAACTACAGAAGTAAGAAATGGGAATCTTCCATCCAGGACCACTATGTCTTTATATTGTTTTATCTTATCTGATCCCAGTAAAAAAAATCAATAAGTATACATGGGCAGGATATGTGTATCATAACAAAGAAATTTATTCCACATCTGGCTTTTCACACAAAGAGATTTATGTGTGCATAAACGTGCAATTCAAAGACCAGCACTCTAATACATACAGCGCAATGATAAACCATCATAAATGGACAACAGCCCAGTAGAGTGCACTGGAGCCATCCGCTGCTTTTTTTAATCGATGTGATCCCTTTAGCCCCAAGTCTACCACAAGCCACAGGTTAAATATGTTCTTTGATTAAATTCCTTCTGCTGAGGCTGCCAGAGGCAATATGTAACCATCAGGGCTGTTTAGTAGTAGACTAAATCAATTGGCTATTTCTATGCCAGAGCCCACGGGAGAACTCAACACACGCAAACTACCAATTTTATACCACCATCATTAGCCATAAGCCTGGACCTGTCAATAAATTTCAAACTGAATGACCCGAAGCCAGCCTGGACAAGAAACAACACTTTAATAGCCCTGCAGTCCAACCCATATGAACCAGCCCCTCTGTGGGCACTAAATGCTATTTCATCTTGATATGTACATCTTCTCCGGAGCTGTTGTTGCTGTGTGACACCCATGAATTTGCTGGCTTTAGCACTGACTGCACAGCTGTTAACCCAAGCTACTGGTAGAATGCTTAAGAGAACAGACATTTTATTTAAACCTGTGGCTGTGTCTGTCATGTAAGCTGTTTTGTATATTATTTACTTTGTACATCATACAGATATATATCTGCTAAATGACACGGGGCAGGTCACACATCATGTGTCACTTAAATTGATAAAAGTTTTAATCAGCTCATAAATTATGAGCCTGAGCTTTATCTATATTATAACTGACAGTGGTCACACTAGACCTACTCTGTGCCAAAACCTGGGATATGCACTTTTTTGGTCTTGAACTGTCTGGAATGAAATCAAGTGTGTCCTAAGGGGGGTCACCTTCCTTAATTCTTCATAAATCCTGAGACATTTCGAATTATTTTCCCCCCAAGGGGCTATTGTAGCGCAATTTGTATCAAGGCAGAGGGTAGTGTGTTACTCTGAATCAAGGCCTGAGGCCTTGAGCATCAAAAACACAATTTTATAATATTAATAAAATATGTGATAAGTAGAGTTTCAAAGAAACTAATATACTGCCTTATCTACTGCATATTATTTCACAATTTATCTATAAGAAAGTTATTCCTATACCCTATGAACAAAGTGTTCACCTGTCACAGGTGTGTTATCTATTAATAATAAAATAGTTGAGCCAATCTTCATAATATTTAAGGGCTATCTGTCACATTCAGGAGGAAACTAAACCAGTCTTCACTTGCAAAGTAATGAACGGCAGATGAGCTAGTATTTCTAAATTATAATAGTAACCTTAAAGCAACATCAAAGAAAGCACTGGTGATATTTCACTGAAAGAATCTCCCATTCATGGAAGACCTCCCTGTCACTGACTTAATGTAATCACAGAATAAGAGATAAAATGTTGTTTGTTTAATGTATATGTGATAAGTATGACAACTAGATTATCAAAAACACACAATAACTAGAATACTGACAGGTCAAGAAGCCTACACAATCTTTTTAAAGATTTGGAGGTGGTAACTTGAACTTTGACCCCAAAATCTATAGGGTTCTTACATGAGTGGTGGGCCATTAATAAATCAAGTTTGAAATCCATATGTCAATTCAAACTGGAGTTATCATCCCAAAACAAACCTCAAGACAGATGGCTCATTTGACCTTGACCCTGTGACCCCAAAATCGACAGGAATCTTCCCCAACTGGCAGGTGAGCTATATGTGCAAGATGGACAGTCAGGGATGACAAGTTTGGCTTAAAATTCATCCACAATCTTTTTAAATATGTGGGTCCTGTGACCTTGGCCTTAAACCTCATGACCACTAACTCAATAGAGTTCTTATTTTACTGGTGGGCCATAAATAAGGCTAATTTGAAATCTGTTTATCAATTAAAACTGTAGTTATCATCTGGAACCAAATTTGCAGACAGACAGCTCCTGTGACCTTGACCTTTGACCTCATGAACCCCCAAAATCTAGTGGTTTCTTGCTTTAGTGGTGGGCCATACATAAGTTTGAAATCCATATGTCAATCCAAAATGGAGTTATAATCAAGAAATCAATTTTCGTACAAAATTGCTCCTTTGACCTTAAGACCCTAATTTTGTAAGGATTTTCCCTATTGGCAGGTGAGCTGTATGTGCAAATGGAAGATCTAGGATGAAATGTTTGGTTAACAATGCATGCAGAATCTTTTTACAAATATGGGATGTGTGACCTTTGACCTCATGACACCAAAATCAACAAAATGCTTGCTTTAAAGTGCAAAATATAATTCAAGTTTGAAATCCATATGTCAATTCAAACTTGAGTTATCTTCGGGAAATGTATTTGTGGATGGATGGCTCCTGTGACCTTGAACTTTGACCCCAAGATCAATAGAGATCTTTCCCTTTTGGCAGGTATTCTTTATGTGCAATATAGAAGGTCTGGGATAATAAATATGGATTAAAATGCATCCACAATCATTTTAAAAATGTGGGCCCTTTAACCCTCACCTTTGACCTTATGACCCCAAAATCATTAGGGTTCTTGCTTTAGTGGTTGACCATATATATTTTTGAAATCCACATGTCAAACCAACCTGGAGATATTATCTGAAAACAAATTTGTGGACGGACAGATGGACACATGGAAGGACAGGGTGATTACTATAGGGCACCAGCTTATTCGAGCTGGGCCCTAAATATATATGATTTACTGTATCACTTACAAATTGTTAAGTACCATGTGGTCTGAGGCTCATGTTACAATTTAACGAAAAAACAAGATTCATCAACAATGGTTAATAAAAAGTGATGCACAGTGCCTGGGAAGTTAACCTCATCTTCCTGGGCCTTGACAAGCAATGATGATTAATTATGGGGAGCATAAAACATGTTATTGTCAACGGGGTTTACATGTGAGTACTAGGTAATTATCCACAACAAAATGATAATTGGCAAAGGTGTTTTTATACATTAGCACAGGGAATTCAGAAACACTGATCCATAAATTAACATTCATAGACTTCATGAGAAATTATGAAATTCACTGCAAGAGATTGTATAACACAAAGTATGATTATAAATAAATAAACAACATGATGATAGGCACATTCAAAACAGGATATTAACAAACTTTAATGAGGATATATCAAAATCAAAGAAAGTGCACAGGCAGTGGACCCACCTTCAGTGAGATTACGGCCGGGGTTGAATGAGCCTTTTGGTACACTCGGAGGGATCAGGTCACAGCTGTATTTCTTTGATATGGCACATCCATATGCTCTGTCGTAACTGAAATATCCGTTGTACAAATGAAAGTCAAGAGCCAGGCAAATAACAAAAGAATATATGAACACTTAACACAAAACATCTGAAGAGGCTGTATTTCTGAACATTAAACATACTGTCTGCATCTCTTTGATCTACCAGATGCGAGAAACTGATTTCTGGGAACATGCTGTATCCCAGGCTACATAAAGACAATGTGTCTGCAGCTGCATCACTTGTGTGGTGGAAGTGGTGCTGTGTTACTGATGAAAGCAGCCCCCATCTGAATGAAGTAATTATGTTGTCTTCAAAATAATCTAAACCCATATCTTCATCCAGTCTGGGGGCATCGCTTCAATTATATATATCTTGAAACTGGCACAGTGCCCTATAAATGTCCTTTACCCTAACTTCAAGGCTTTTACTTCACTTAGATTTAGGGTTAGCCTTAATTTTAGGTTTTTAACATCACAGAGATCAAGGATTTTTCTCTAGTACTTCATGGTTTTTTATATCACAGAGATGCAGGGTTACTTATTCTTCATAAAGATGTAGGGTTATTCTTACATCAAAGTTTTTTAATATCACAGATATGTAGGGTTATTCTTACTTCAATGTTTTTTCATATCACAGAGATGTAAGGTCATTCTAACTTTTACAATGTTTTTTAATACCAGAGAGATGAAGGGTTATTCTTACTTCAATGTTTTTTAATATAACAGAGATGTAGTTTATTCTTACTTCAAGGTTTTTTATTACCACAGAGATGTAGGGTCAGTGTTGCTCCCAGGCATGAAAAGCAAAGGGAGAGCAGGCCCCTTAATGTTATTTCTGGGGGACACACCAAAATTAGGTTGGGACAAAGTCATCGAAGCAAAATATTATCTTAAAATAATCAATGTAATATGAATGTTGTATGTTTTGGGCATTTGGAAATGAATAATAATTATTTGTAAAGGTTGGAATCGTAACATGTTTTACATGTCATCACTTTTAAGTCATCATAAAACTGAAGGCAATAGAATTCATGTCTCAGTATCAACAATGCCAGTACATCAATGTACAGATTGCAAACTGGCCACATACAATCATGTTCATTGCTAATTGCGGAATCACGCAACAACTGGTGCCATTCAAAGTGGCAAATCAATATCAAAACTTATTGTTGTGAACAATTCAATATGGATAAAGGACATACACATTTAGGCAAGGGTTTATTCATTGTTGAAAAATTGTTTAAGGTTAGTTTATTCTGAAAGTCGGCGTGTTAGCATAAATTGCCGTGGTACGATGCAAGTCTGTTGAATTTTGCTACCAGCGTCACCTTATAACATAATTGTTTGAATGAAAGTATGAAAGGGATAATTGTCTAAATTTCTGTTCCCAATAAAACTGAAACTGTGTCATTTATGTGTATGCCGTGCCATGCAACGATGTTAGGCCTACATGTCAGCTATAAAAGTTTGCCGCAGGCGCTGCATTATTAGGCCTATAATTCTTAGGCAAGTATCAAAAGACCAGACATCACAGTTTCTTAAAAAAATATAAAACATTCAAACTATTTATAACAGAAACTGAACATTTCTTTCAGTATATACCTGATTCCGGAAAATTTCGTGTTAGCCTATATATATGTACGTAACCGTGGAAATGATGTCAGCTTAACCGGGAAAATATGCTGCCGGCAGCAGCTTAATCCACTTGTTCAACCAGTAACAAACGATTTAACGTCCATATTATTGGTCAATGAAAACGTAAAACAACCAACAACAAAATAGTTGGGTTCACCTAAGTTATGACATCTTCATATCAATTATACCGCGATAGTGAAGTCATTCAGTCAGGAGAAACATCGCACTTTAGTGGAAGTATATTCCCGGGCTCAGGCTTCTTTACATACCACATGTCCATGAGGCTTGAATATTATGAGGGAATTCCTATTCAAATCATAGTCACATGTCTATGTTTCACATTAAACGTTCAGTCCAGAATAGAAATATGCAAATATAGAAAAAGAGTGGCTGTTGATCGGCTGGTCTGCCGTGAAACGGTGTGACAACAGGCATATACCGGTAGTTTGAGATTGATGGAGATCTAAACTGAGTTGCTTTGAGCGAAATAATCATCTGAGCAAATGTAATAACATCATCTGAGGCATTATAATGTAATGTATGATCAACCTAGTATAATTCTAAATTGTTTAATGCTGCTAAAATCTGCTTGACATCATTAAATGCGAACATTCGAAATGCCGGGGAAGTGCATTTCCTACCAAGCTTCGCAGATTAACTTAGGGGGAAAACGTCGAAAAGATTGATCATGTTGGCTGTGGGCACACTTTCTAAACTTCATTTAATAAAAAAATATCTGCTTTTTCATTTTCATTTATAAAAGATTAAAATCCATCTTATTGTGAGATTATGTAGGCTAAACAACATCTGGTTGAGCAATGGACGCTCTCTTTCAACTTTATTCTGACCACTAGAACATCAATCTTTGTCAGTAAATGTGTAACCCCTCCATGTGTATGGACTAACCCAGGGGTGATGCATTCAAGACAGCGATGGTGTTACCATATGAACCAGTGTCACAGTATGTATCATGTAATCCTGCATATATATGGTTTTATCAGAGATTCCTACCTGAGGATTCCCGCAAATCTTTCTGAATGGATAGATTTGTTTTGTTAAATGTAGACCTGAAACCTATAAATTCTCATATAACTATGTCGTTTAAGGGTCGCATTATTTAAACTTTAGGGGACACATGTGAAAACTGTGCGTCCAGATGGGCGAGCCTGCCTAAAAACAAAGGGACATGGCCAAAAAAATTGCGGCATTGCTGCAATGCCACACTCTAGGAGCAACACTGAGGGTTTTCCATAATTCAAGGGTTTTAATATCACAGATATGTTGAGTTATTCTTACTTCAAGATTTTTAACTTTACAGAGATGTGGGGTTATCCATACTTCAAGGGTTTTGATTTCGCTGAGAAATAGGGGTATCAATACTTATACATAGTAGACATATTAGGTTACCCTAACCTTAGGGTTTTATGATCAAAGGAAAGTAGGAATGTCAAAACTTTTATATTTTTAAATATTAAAGTGACACAAGGTTCCTACACATTAAAGTTTTGCTTATTACACCAATGATGTATTACCCACATCCAATCATTTTTTTCTTTCATAAATTAAATGGAGATGCAGGGGTTACCATACTGATTTTTTTGTCATATTACAAAGGTGCAGGATTAATAATATTACAAATATACCAGTACATGTAGTGTTACCTACACTTCCCACTATAACATAGGACAACCTTTATGTCATAATTACATACAGTGAAGTGACACCAATTGTCATCTACAACTGAGATCTCTCTTTAACCAACTGGACTTTTCATTTCCTTGCATTTAAAAAAATATCCATCCATCTTATTCTATTTTTACAATGAACAAATATTCATATTCCCTTATGTGGACTCTGATGAGAAAATCACTTAAAACTTTATACACTGCTAATTGATGTAGCTGTCAAAGAAAAATTTAAATGAATGAAAATAAAGGGTGCATTGTCTTATAACGTGCATATTAGCAATGTTGACAGTATTAACTGACTTTACATAATTTTTATTGGCCTTTTTTGTCAAAAGCTCCTGTCTGCCCCAAGGGGTGATTAAAACCATGCTAGACACATAAATGTTATCACATGTCCAACATTTGGCTGCCACCCCTGACAAGTGTACACTCATTTACCCCTCGGTCAAGAGGGCATCTTCAAAGTACAGACCTTGGCCACGGGTTTTTCAACAGTATATGGCCAGAACATAATATCCATATGGAGTCATAATCTTACAGAACTTTTAAAGTTCAGTACCCTAACCACAACACCACCATGCACAAGTGTGTAAATAATCGCTGTTCAGTGCAGCTGCACTAAGTAGGCTTGTTTTGTCCTGGGAATGGGACCACATTCAGGCTGTATCTTTAAGTTTGTAAGCTCTTTCTTAGATCTCAACACCAAGTTCAAAAAGCATTGAAACAGCAGCTGTTCAGTGTCTCTGCACTAGAAATACACAGCAAATGAGGACAAATTTAGAACAAATTTTTTAAGGCCACATGATAACATTACTGGACCTATGCCTTGATATTGAAATGGATAC
Organism: Sipunculus nudus; assembly: GCA_026874595.1. Classification (NCBI taxonomy): domain Eukaryota; kingdom Metazoa; phylum Annelida; class Sipuncula; order Golfingiida; family Sipunculidae; genus Sipunculus; species Sipunculus nudus. Next base: position 58,122,115 of record CM049309.1, read on the forward strand.
TGAGAGTTTTTTAATGTTAAATCAAACTGAGGGAAATTCCTAGTATAACAGCCTTTCTTTAACACATTAAACATAAAGGTTTAGGCATTTCTCAGTTAAAACTTCAAAGAGCAAGACAAATTAAACCTGCAAACATCTGAAGTTGCTCCTGACACACACTAAGGAAGTCATTGGCTTTTACCAAAGGGCTCATTTGCATTCTTTAGTATTCAAACATCTCTGCTGCAATGTCTTAATTAAAACCAAGCATTAAATTATAAAGACTTTGAAGGCAGCTAATGGAGTGCTTAAATAATGCACATATTCCTTAAGTGGAATTGGCCAAAGACTTCTGACAAGTATTATATTTGCATTATTTAATGTGGGTGCCGGCTTGAATGGCACTCCAAAGGCTCAACACCCCCAGAGTGTTTGCCTAGTGCTAATTCAAACAAAGCATTGATCTTGACCAAACTGTATCCATACACATTGTTGACTCACTATTACCTACACACAGGTAAACCTAGGTCAGTGTTTGTTCCTTACCTGAGCTGAGTGCTGTGCAAATTACAACATTCATGTCTGTTGGTGATTGGTCGACGAGGATGAAACTTGTACATCTGTTCCACTGTCATCTTGTTAATGTGTAGCATTTTAACATACTTGTCAAACTTTTGTTTCAGATCTTCTGCAAGCTGCAAGCAAGAGAAACATGTTTTTAGTTATACAAATGATATTAACATAGCAATATACAACAGTAGTACAGTGAGACTCATCAGTCAGGTCTACAGATAACAGAACATCTACATCTACAAAAACAATGAAGAAAACCTAAATTTGCACCTAAAATCCATGTCCTATGGCTCTGTGAGGTTCACTGCTCCCAATAAGACTAACTGAACTTAAAGATATTAACTCTGTGTTATATTCATGCATGGTTGGGTTTCTTCTGGAAGAAACCTATTTCTTTCAGGAAACAGAAGAAAATAGAAGATAGTTCATATCTTCCACTTTTACTTAAATATTCCAACAATTTAAAAATTGACATAATTCGTCAAAGTTAATTTAACTCTTTCACACATTGGAGAAACACACAAAGAGATTAAATTATACATGTAGTGTAGAATAAGCATATCCTGGTGGGCTTGTTTTTAAATGATTGGTCAGCACTGATTAGATATTGATGTGGAATCTAATGTTATAGGACTAGAGAACAAATCTAATTACTTGGTGACAGTGTGGTGTAATCCTCCTGATTTGCCAAAATAATGTCATTAACTCTGCATTGAAAATGTAGCAATATACTTTGGAATAGTTCCTGACTTTGTGGATACAGTTAACTGTTCTAACACTTGTAGTAAACCACTGTGAACTTCATATGACAATGTTTCTTATGGTAATGAGGTGTCATCAGGCTACAAGTCCACTGTGCAATTTATCTTGTCACATCGACTGTTCAACACGTTTTTTTCTGAAAAAAAATGTACTATAAAAGCACATACGGATGTAAGTTAATATGTCTTATAGGGACCTATTCACATACCAGGTATATTAAATATGGATGTTGTAGCATATTTTCCTAAATATATTACCTTACCTGTCAATATTTCATTCTTAAACCATTTGTTAACCCCTGTACACAAGTGGATTTCAAAGCCTGCACCAGGCAAATCAGAGGTGCTAAAAATTAACATAGCATGCACACCATCCAGGGGGAGTATCGCACATCTTTATAAAACAAGATTTTTCAGGCTTTCATCCCGTGTATCATCATTGTGTCTTCTTGTTCAGGATTATTTGTGCTCGCAATCATGCAGACTTGTTATGGTAAACAGACACACATGAACTGTTTACTCACACATAGAACCATAACAACGTAAAAAACATATGAAATGGAGATATGTAACTTGAGTGCCTGGATGGTTTTGCAGGAAAACTTTTGGATTAAGCTATAGAGCTAATAATATGAGATTTAATATACAGTGAAACCTTATTGTGTGGAACTCGCTACAGTCGAATACCCCCCTTATGTTGAAGTTACAGTCTCGACATTCCGGACAACTCTAGATAGTTAAAATTATTACCAAATAAAACCTGCTTGTGTCAAACCTAGGATGTGTCTAAGTTTTCTGAGGGTCCCTTCGACTTTGACACAACGAGGTTTCACTGTATATTACTGCAAAATGAATATGAACCTTAATTAATAAAGAGTTACAGAGTAGTTACTTATTCTAGAATAATTCTGACTCAAAGGGAAAAGTAAACCAAAATTTCTACTTTCATGTTTTATTTTCACCTTCTTCCTAAAGAAGTGGGAGGAAACAATTTCTTCCAGGATAGAATATTCTGATGAAATTACTTAAGATTGAGAAACTCTTGACTGGAAGAAACTGCTAATCGAGACTCTTATACATGTATATAATGATATCTGTCACCTCTTTTTTACTTATGGCCTATTTCTTGTTTAAAGCCTTAAGTTGTATGTATGATACATATGTACCGTAAAAATCGTTGCAGAAGTTGCATCCTTATTACAAGTCGCACCCTGACTTTTAGGATCCCCCCGAGGAATAGCCCTTCAAGTTTAGTTTCAGGAAAAGTCCATTATATAGGTCGCACCCAGACTTCAGAGGCGTCCCAACCACCTGATACATATGGAATTTGAGTATCATTCCTTGCGATGCAAGACTACAACCAACGTCCCTGTAGTACTTGTGGTTTATAAACTTGATAAACCATTTAAACATAAACATAATTGGACAGCTTTAATACAATGATTATATTTAAGGAATAACAACAGATTCTTAACATATAAAGTCCAGGTTCAATTGTCAGGCAAGATTTGTACAGTGCCAAAGGCAGCTGCGTCGGATAACATTTTGTGCTGTGAAACGATGTCATTGTTGCCGTTTCTTACTAGGTTAAGTAACATTAGAATGCAAATATCAAGTTAAATGATTGTATTAATAATCTAAAAGAGTCATAGGCAAAATACTATCACAATCGAGCAACTTTTTAAATCATTAAAGTTCGTCAAGCGTAGGATGGATTCATTACACTGATTAGTTTGCGTACGCGTGACGAGTCCCAATCCGTGGCATTGGGCATGATTTTAACTGACAACTGAAAGATGGAAAGAATAAATGAGTTTGAATTTTTTCACCTTATTTCTGAAATGGGCTCTAAAACTGAATTTAGTAACCCTTGAAATTAATTGTTACAACTTACCATCTAGACGCGGCACATACTGGTATTACTGAAATCACTGATCATATGTCAGTCAACAAGGGGATAATGAACGCTTAATTGACCGGTCAGTTAATTTTAAATACACATAATTGAATTTACAGGTATTATGTTTACTGAGACTAATGATTTTTTTATCTCGAAAACCCTATTTCCATCGTTGTCAGTGATTATATTCAAATTGCTTGGATGTATGGCAAACTCAGCTGTGTTGAACTAGATCCGTCATGACACCAAACGATGCCGATTCCCGTGGAATTTAGGTACATATGTGGCATTTTAAGTAAATAACATATATACCAGTATGCTGTTTGTTATTTCATTGTGTTGATTAATGTGTCTTCATTTAAAAAAAAACGAATACGTCAATGCACAATTGACCGTAATGCATGCGTGCCGCCATATTGTTGACCGTCCTGAAAGAGACAAGGGTAACACACGAAGCTAATCGAATATTTGCAGCTCACGTGAAACGTTATAACATTGATATCCAAAACGCTTCAAAACCACGAGATGGTGACAGTGAAGTAATGGTTCTTAATATGAGAGTTTTTAACTGTGGATATCAGTCACGGAAGGCTTAATTGACATGGGGATGTAAAGGTCATTGCACGGGTGACCCGGGGCTTGAACTTCCGCTACACGGCTTCAAAGGTCAGCTGGTATTCAGCGATCAACCGGGCAGGCAAAAGAATTCACGAAGTGTCTGTAGATGATCAAGCTTGAATGACACGCAACTTTACAAGCATAAACGGATATGGAACCGCGAGTTTTTCATAACGACAAGCATACCCATATAGTTAAACGGATAGAAAATGTACATCAAAGAGCGGCAGATTGGCATATGCATCAAATTGACTCATGATATAACAGTAACGCAGATTAGGAAGTGTCACTTGAATTGCGACTTGTCACAACGGGTTGGCCTTGAACCGGGCAAATTTAAAATTTGCATTTAATGTTAATAAAATGAAAATTCCGTCAGTTCACAAAATATTAGCCATAAGAGATGGTTAAAAGTGTAAATTATTGGGGAAAGACGTTTCACAAAGCACTGGTTAAAGGTATCGCATATTATCGCTCAACTGACGTCATTACATGTACCGGGAAAGCTGACTGAAACAGGATACATACGTTTTACAAGTCGCGCCCAGACTTTGCTAGAAAATTCTACTTTTTAGAATTCGATTTCCTAGTACAAGTCGCGACTTCTGCAAAGACTTTTACGGTACAACAGTATGCACTTTGCACATGTAAACTGTACATTTATTAAAAATACACAACTCCCTTTAGTGACATGTTGAATATTCACTTCTTATTACAGATTTACACATTTCCCTTTTTTTCCTGAATTTTCTCAAGCATGCCGGCCAAGACAATTTCATAACCAAGAGCAATCAACATACAATCATAAAAGACCAGAAGTCTGGTCTGAGGAACATTAATCTCGGATTATTGGTCTGGAGCAAATATGTCTGAAGAATATTAATTTGACTGTGGATAAAGTTTGAATTTTAAAAAAATTGGTTCTCCTTTTTACCAATTCCTGGAAAACATGGAATCTCATTTCATAAGAAAACACCATCACTCCTTTTCGATTAATGCCAAAATCAATACATGCATGTTCTCTCTGGAGAAATTTTTATTTTCCTTCATCCTGAATACAAGTTGTTTTTCTACAATTATCAGACAAAAAACAGCCTCCAGAGTGCCAGTAATAATAACGTGTGATAAATGAGATATGACTCAGAGCTAGGGCCTACTTATGACTTTGCATTTTAAGTGGATGTATACAGGGTCTATGTATTTTAAAACACAGGACAATAATAATTTTTCAAATATTATTTTTAATTTAAATGCATTTTCTTTTCAATCTCAGCATTAGGTCTGTCAGGGGACATACTTTATGCAACTTGATTCACTTCACCTGTAAACTCAACTAGAAATTTCTTGGCATCAGAGATGCCTTAGTATCCCCAGACAATTAACGCATACCCCCTTCAAAAATAGGCCCCCAGCTTCAGAAGCATACACTTACACTTGACAAGCCACCTGGGTTTTACTAGGGGGAGTGACTTTAAAAACCATGGTCAAGGTCACTAGTCTTGAAAAAAAGTCACAGGTATTGGTTGAAATATTTTTGTGTGTGTCAAATTTGTAGGAAACAAAAGCAGAACTTCAAAAGTTAAGGGGTAAACAAAAATTCTATTTATTCACAGATTTGACCTTGATGACCAAGCTCAAGGTCACCAATCTCAAATATGACGGAGATCTTGGTGGAAACAATCTGTGTGCCACATTTGAAGAAAACAGATAGGTTTTTCTTCAAAAGTTATGAGGTTCACAAAAATCCTATATATCAGCAGATTTGACCTTGAAGGTGAAGGTCAAGGTCACATGTCACAACTCTCTCAAAAACTTATTAATTGACATCTTTCATTTTGATTTTCAGATCTATACATCTATCCACTTGAGAAACAATATTTTTCATCAAATACGGAAATATTCAAGGTCAAGGCCACTCTCTGTTGTCCATTAGTTTCTGACTGATGATGCTCACAGTACTGTCAAGTGGCAATGATGGGAATATTAAAAGGCATGAAAACAAGAAAATGACAACAGGTGGCACCACCTGTCTTCCGCAGATAACAAACCTATCCAAGATCTTCGGTCAACATGATTTTTGGACCAATCCATGCATCCCTTATTGAGATTTTTAATATTTAGTGTGATTTTCAATAAATATTGAAATGTTCAAGGTCAAGACCATGCTCATGGCAAAGGCCATGACCCCAATTTAAATGTACCTCATCCAAAACCCCATATCTATGCATATGCATAATATGAAAGAAATAGGTCTATTTGTTCTTTTATTTATAATGTTCACAGTACAGTCAAGTGGCAATGATGGGGTTATTAAAAGGCGCAAAAACAAGAAAAGGATAAAAGGTAGTGCCACCAGTTTCCAGTACATGACAACACTATGTACTTGATTGGTCAACAAAATCACAAGAAAAATTCTAGTATACTTGACATTAAGCTTTGTACACATTCATACGGTATTGTAATGGCAACATCAACTGTACACATTAATCTCGCAAACTTTATATTCGGAGGCAAAATCGCATGTTTCGTTCATCACGATGGACCTCAGGGGCAATGATATCCCTCTAAACATTGCCTTAGACTAAAATTAAAGTGCCAACCACATGAAGAAGTGAAGGGTAATACTGGGTCAAGTTTATTAATCAAAGACGAAGACAGAAATGAACATATTGGAATTTATTCATACACCTTATGAGTGATTGAGATAATATTTATTTCTGCCTAGAAAAAGTTCTCAATCTTACTACACTTACTCTTTTGTACGATATTTTGCCTTTTCAAAGTATGCAAGTGCATGGTAGTAGTGACGTCATTTTATGGGAGTGAAGTCATACGATTATGTCCAGCAACAGCAAAATATTGCTCATAGACCGACTCGAAAAAAGCCAGATAGTCAAACTGCTTCGTTGTTACTGTGCATGCACATGTGCACACTCCAATGAAACTTCATTTGACAGATTTTTTCGCAGTTGCTGCATTATCATTGCCTCAATGTTGTTGCCGGAAAAACAGATGAATGTCTACACAGCTTAAGTCCTACTTGACTTTAGTCATGGAATTCCTCTCTGTTCATATCTTAGGTATGCATGTTTTTGAACTGTGAAAATGATGCCAAGTGTGTCCAAAGGGGATCATTTTTCATAATTCCCAATAAAACATTACGACTTTTTTCATCATTTTTTTTAGGGGCTATTAACAGTGAGATCTATCAGCAACTATGATTATGCATATAGTGTTTGAAGTTGCCTAGCTTCCTGATGTATTTGGGATGAAACTAAACTGGTCTTAAAATGCAAAATAATGAACGGGTAAGAAGTGAATCATTCTAATTATATATGCAATACATAATTATGTTATGACAAGACTATTCTTATTTATCATCGATTTTACCAACAGATACTCAACTTGTGATCTGTATTATGAAAAAGGAAATTAATACCACCTAGATCTGAACAGTCAATCTGGTTTGAATGTATCAAAATCCATTCATGCCAGAAGTGTTGATTATTAACTAAGGTCCTTTTTTGTTCCATGCTGGAAGTGATTACTTATCTTTATTTATAAGTGAATGAGAAATTTTTTCTTTCAATTTCATGCTGACATAATCTTCAAGTACAAAACACCCGCATCAACAGGGCCTTCTATTGGGTTAATTGGTCTCTAAGCAGATATAATTCAGCTCAGTGTGACAAAGTCAACAGAGATAAAAACAGGGTGGTTCCATTACCTGGCAAGTGATAATTGTGTTAGCAACTGCTGATGGGGTTCTACAAAACGTTCATTCACAACTGCTGGGGGCCTCTACAAATTTACTCAGCAAACACAAGGTTAAAAAGCTGTTTTTTGATAACCACTTTACTCTTTACTCAGCATATCACCTTAAGGCATGTGTATTTAATAATATGTAAGTATTTATGAATGTATAGCCTAGATATTTATAAATGTATAGGTATTTAAAAAGGTAAAGATATTTACTGGTAATGTTCCATGTGCCATTTACACCTGTTCTTAATGGCTCAAGAATAAACAAACATACAAGATCGTCGTCTGGTTACAATGGTTATGTCAAGGCCCAGATCAATCGGCAATCGGTCCAGACCAAATCCCGATCGGGATCTGGTCTGGACCAATCGCCAATTGGTCCAGACCAGATGCCGATCAGGATTTGGTCAGGCCTAAACCCCGATTATTAACTTTTAGGAAAGAGAATGAGTTCCTGTCTGAACTTATCAAGGTACAGGACAGCCAAGACCTAGATTCAGAGCATGCCTATGGTCCTGACAGGATGTCTGAAATTATAACTTAATAAGTAATGACAAATTTAATTTAGTTTGTAGTCAGTGTTAATTATTCTATCTTAATAACTTAATTAATATTTAAGTTTGAATTTACTGATTGATTATATTTATTGTAATTATTTTTCAAGTCCTTGTATTATTTTTCAAGTTGAATTATTATTTCCAGTATTTTCATCAGATTTTTTATTCAACTTTTTATATAACAGTTGAACTAGTTTAAGCTGACTCACTGTGTAAATAAAGTGTATATATTTGATGCGTTTTGTAGGTAGAATAAACTGTTAGATGGATGACATATATAAGAAGTTAAGTATCATATGAAGTTTTCAGTCCCCAGTTTTCAAATATGGATATTCTTAACTTGTATCAACTCATAAACAGCTTACATTAAAATGAAAAGTCCTGATTTCAGAAAACCAACAATTTATAACTTCTCATATCAACATTTTCAACTAAATATATGTATATATATTCATGTTTCTATTACATATATTAATACATATAAAATTATATTGTTTACTCAACTTGGTTTATTGTTTTCATGTCTTAACCTTATGGAATATAATGTTTAGCCAAAAGCCTGCTCTAGTCTGCCATGGAATCTTAATCAGGAACTGGTCCAGACCAGATCTCGATCAGGGTTTAGGCCAGACTTAATCCTGATCAGGATTTGGTCTGTACCAATCAGGAATTGGTCCAGCCCAGATCCCGAGCAGGATTTGGTCTGGCCTAAACCCTGATCGGGATCTGGTCTGGACAAGGGCTGGACCAGATCCCGATCGGGGTTTAGGCCGGACCAAATCCTGATCGGGATCTGGTCTGGACCAATCGCCGATTGGTCCAGATCAGGTTCTGGCCCTTGACAGTTATATATAAGGATCAACTATATTGAAAAATGTTAATGCCAAATGTCAATATGAGCTCAGTAATTCCTTGATGATAAAAATAGAAGTGATTACTGACAAAAAAAATTATTTCTGATTATCAGTTAGAAATTATTTATAAAATATATATTTTATGTTAAATAGGCATGTCCATGCTACCTCTGCATTTCTGTATTCTTTGAAAAATGATGATGAAATCTAGAATGATTACACTGTATATGTAATAATTTACAATTACTTTAAAATTGTATGATTACAATAATGATTACATGAACTACCAATGTAACTGATAACAATTACTTTGACAAGCAATCATGATCCAGCTTTTATAACTAGAATATGGGCAGTCTACAAGCCCCTACAGGTATCCGCATAATCACAGAGGCAGGGTTTCTTCTGGGGGAAATTATGACAATGGAGGTCTGTAAGTGGGAAAGGAGGCAATAGTTCTAGAAGGTAGGGGGGTGGGGGGAGTTGTTCATGGAAAATAATTCAAAACTAGACAATGGGCAGTTGACAAGTGACTAAAGGTATCAGCCAAATCACAGAAGCATGGGTAAAGTAAGGAATTGAATGTTCCTGACATTGCACCATCAGGCTTGTGACAGCCTTGTGTACATGATGGATGTATTCAAATTCTGTGAAATTTCAGGCTGATACATCCATCCACTCCTAGATATGAGCTATTTTCACCAAAATCAATACCAGGATGGACGCCACGCAAATACAATTACAGATGGCACCACCAGTCTTGAGTAAAAGATGGAGTCATCTGAGATCTATGGACAGGCACAATGTCAGGCCAATAAGGCAAACCATTCCTGTAAAAAGGGCATCAGTGTATTCTACAAAAACAGGAAGGTAGGTGGTCCTACCTGTCTGGTCAACAAAAATAGTCTGCCATATTTCAGACCAATACATTGAATCATTCCTGATATATGAGCCATTTTCATCCAAAGCAAATACACGTATTGACACCACACAAAAAAGATTGCACCAGCCTTGAGTATGAGATGGTGGTATCCGGGATCTATGGACATGCATAATTTCAGCACCACCTGTTTGGTCTATGACAAAGCTATCCAAGACAGATATATGTGCAAATTTTTTGGTTGATACATCCATATCTGCACATTTTTACAAAAAAAACAGATTCAAGGATGGAGGCTATGTGAAAAAGATTGTAGGTGGCACCACCAGGCTTGTGTATGAGATGGAGGTATTCAAGATCTATGGACATACAAAGGTTTCAGGCAGATACAGCAAACCAGTCCTGAGAAAGGGCATCAATGTATTCTACAAAAACATGAAGTTGGCGCCAACTGTCTGGTCTATGACAAAGCTATCCAAGACAGAGAAACATGCAACATTTCATGTTGATACATTCATTCACTCTACTCCTGAGATATGTGTATTTTTCACTAAAAATAAAGATTAATGGATGAACAATACGTGAAAATGATTTTAGATGGCACCACCAGGCTTGTTTACGTGATGGAGGTATGCAAGAACTATGGACATGTAAAATTTCTGATGGATACGGCATACCACTCCTGATAAAAAAGGCATAGATGTATTCTAAAAGGGAAGACAGGTGGTGCCATCTGTCTGGTCTACGAGATAATTTTCCAAGATGGATGGACATATCAAATTTCAGACCAATATATTGAACCACTCCTAAGATGTGAAAGATTTTCACCCAAAGCAAACGCACAGATGCCATGAGAAAATGACTGCAGATGGCAGCACCGGTGTTAAGTATGAAATACAGGTATCCAAGATCTATGGACATGCACAATTTTAGCCCAATACCTTGAATCACTCCTGAGATATGGCCTAACATCACTAAGATACACAGGTGGAGACTGCATGCAAAAGGAGTACAGGTGGCGCCAACTTTCTTTGTTTGACACAAGTTCACATACGACCCAGTAATTATGTCGGGGTTCAGAAAGATTAGTCCAAGGGTCTCAGGAGGTCGGCTGAACATGCGTGAAAAAAATCAGTATCCACAAAACATGCCGCCAGTGACTGTGAGGAGATCACCTCTCACCTCTGTTTCACCTAATCCTTGCCTAATCTAGCTATGAATAAAACACCATAACATACATGTATTCTCTGGACCTAAAATGTAAAATCTAGTTGGGAATAAAACAACAAGTACAGTGAAACTCCTCAAAGCCAGACACTTAAGGGACTGGAGGAATTAGTCCGTATTAGTGAGTTGTCCTGTTTAGAGGAGTTTAGCATACTGCGTCAATTCTTCATTGAATGATACTGATATCCTCTGTTTTGATTATGTTTACACTTAATTTGAAATACATAAATTTTATTTAAATCATTTTCAAATAGCTTAAATATGCCTTTGAAATTTATAAAATGTAATTATTAAAAAAGGAAAGACAAACACTTTCTTTCATTCTTTCAACTTCATCAGTTAGGCCTCGCACACATACCTAGGCCACAGTGTCACTACGACGTACCATGTTTCATCTTCTAAGTAAGCATAGTTCATGCATGTTGCACTAGGTATATAGAAGACTGGTTATTGACAGCATCCGGACAGCATGGTTATTTGTTAAAATTGTCTTCAAAATGCATTCACCATATATATGTAACAAAGTGCAAACCATCACTAACTAGTTAAGGCTCCCAGGCCAAACGCCTATCACAATGCACAAACTTTAAGTCTTTGATGGTGGTCTAGTCAAATGAAAAGCTGTTTGAGAACTTAAACACATTTATAGAAATAAACAACAATTTTGACTGTATATTCACATGTAAAATCACAATGTCAACAAAATTATGCTAGTCGTCCAGCTGTCGCTCTGACCAAAACAGGTCATACAAGGTTATGACCTCGGATTGCCATCTCCAGGCAGATATATGAAGATAAAAAAAAATAAAACTCATGATGTCTGTCTGCTTTAGAGGGTTGAAATAGGTACTGGATATGCAGGCGGGACAGGAAATTTTGTCTGTTGTCCGGGATAGAGAGTTGTCAGCTTTACTGAGTTTACTTTGAACATAATATAGAGGCAAATTTGAAGGAATTGAGATTTAGTGTCCGCTTTAGTGAGTTGTCCGCCCTACTGAGTTGTCCATAAGTAGGAGTTTCACTGAATGTCACTAATCAGTCAAAAATTATAGATATTGAACGCAAATGATTATCTGGTGGAATTTACCAAGCATTCCTGATTTTCAGCAAACGGCACAAAAAAACAAGTCATTACCACCAGCCCTTGTAATAAACATATAATGTGTGCATATAATACTGTAAAAAAAAAAATACAAAGAAATCTTAATATTAACCTATTTTCAGAAATAAAATGAGATTCAGGAAATTTACAAGCAGGTAAACCTGTCATTTTTTTTTTATCCAATCATCAAGATGAGCATGACATTATATACAACTTCCATCCCGGCAATGTGAACCTTACAGCCTGCTCAAATGTACATATTGGGTCCAACTTAAGATTCTTATAAACAGTTCACTTTTATTATTTAGAATCCTAAATAAATGTGCAACAACCAGATCAGAAACAAACAAGAAGCCACTGAAAAGCAAAACTTTTCATGCAACCGACATTACTGCAGATGTGGCTTGTAGTTTAAAAGTGAGCAGATCTCTATTAATAGTTAGACAGCTAGAACCTGATGCAGCCCCAGTAACTGTAGGAGTAGTTTGAATCTGTTCTGATCCACACAGCTGCTACTCATTACACACCATGTCTCATAACTGTCCTGGATTACCTTGTAGTTTCACACACTACCAACCACAAATATTAAGCTATGTCTGGCCTCCCCAAAACATGGTTAGGCAAACATTCATGAGAGAACAAAAGAATATGAACTGTGAAAAAGAGTTAAACAGATAGAGAATGGTTTCTAAAACCTATAAAAGCAGAGCTTACCTGCTTAACAAGATGATCTGACTGTGTCTTCGCCTTGACGTAGGTAAGTGAATCAAAAACACCCTGTAAAATAAAAATAACAACATCTTGTTTCATGATTGAAAGAACAAAACAACTCATGATCAATTATTATTTGTTAACAATGGACCCATGGGTCACTGTGCTCAGCTGAAGTTGACTTTAAGGTAAAAATCTAAAATAATATCAAATGGAGATAAAGTGTGAGAGGAAGAAGTAATATAGGCCATGGCTGGTTTAAATGATTTGTATTGATGAGCAAGAAATTGTTGCAAATAATATTCTGTGACCTGACCATGTGTTTCCTAATGTTGAAACTAAAGCATGTGAGCAGTTTGAGAACAAATGATCCGTACTATTACCATGATCATAAGTTGGATTTTTGATTAACTGTTGACATTTCAGTAGTTTACATATTTGTTCAATTGAATCTATTTTTTTATAATATATATTATTAAATATATATATTTTTTATTTTATGAAATGTATACAGTTGAAATATAATTATGTCCCCAGTCCTCAGATGAAATGACTTGGTGGTGGTGGGGAGGGTAGGGAGCTGTGTGGAATGATGGGAGTGACAACATATCTGTATTATTATAGTGTATATACACATAGGATTTTCACTTAATTCAACAATGATTACAAGATAAAAAAGTTCATTCATAATTTCTTAATATATAAAAGCAGACAGACAGACTGGTAGACAAACAAAGCTGATAATATATGAAATTTCAATTATTCCTTAATTTATTTATTATATCAAAAAGTTTAACATCTGCACTAAAACACAACTGAAAATATAATTTGCTTTCAAATTTCAGACTTAAATAGCTTAATTCCACACACATACAGCATATGAAAGTTATTTCAACAGTGCTTATTTGAAAGATTTCATAATTATTATTATATATTTTATGACAGAGGAGAGGTGACAGACAGAGCTGATCACTTTATGTTCCATTCTCCTAAGGCAAGAATATGTTTCAATAAGATCTAAATTTTTTCTAATCCTATTATTTTTTAAATTAAATAAATTGTACACATTTGCAACTAGATGTGTCGGTACGACACGAATGCCCCCGCCTGGGGCAAATTAGAAACATTTGTAAAATTTTGAAAAATTTTTAAGTTCAGGAGGTGTCGTTTGGTCAAAAGTAGGTCAACAAGGGCAAAATGCAAACTCGATCTGTAACGGGTCATTATCAAGCAACACACCAAAAATCATGCCAGTATATGCAGGCATTGTGAAAAAAAGTCCATGTGCATTTTCCATAAAAATTTCTGTCTTTCATGAAATTTTCCATGTTAAGAAGCCGTAAAACAATCAAAAGTAGGTCAACCGGGACGAAACGTGAACTCGATCTGTAACTGTCATTATCTGCCCACACATTAAAAAATCAGGGTGGTATCTGCAGGCATTGAGGAAAAAAGTCAGTACATATGCATTTGTTATGAAAATTTCCATTTTTCAAGAAACTTTCTATGTTCAGGAGCAGTCAAATGGTCAAAAGTAGGTCAACTGGAACAATACAAGAACTGGATCTGTAACTGGTCATTATCTGCCTACACACCAAAAATCAGGCCCGTATCTGCAGGCACTGCGAAAAAAAGTCCATACATGTGCATTTTTTATGAAATTTTCTATGTGAGAGCACCGCAAAACGGTCAAAAATAGGTCAACTGGGACAAAACGTTCAGGAGCAGTCAAATGGTCAAAAGTAGGTCAACTGGCACAATACAAGAACTGGATCTGTAACTGGTCATTATCTGCCAACACACCAAAATTCAGGCCAATATCTGCAGGCATTACGAAAAAAAGTCTGTACATGTGTATTTGTCATGAAATTTAATATTTTTCATGAAATTTTCTATGTTCAGGAGCGGTAAAACGGTCAAAAGTAGGTCAACCAGAACGAAATGCGAACTCGATCTGTAACTGGTCTATATCTGCCCACACACCAAAAATCAGGCCAATATCTGCAGGCATTGCAAAAAAAAATCCGTACATGTGTATCTGTCATAAATATTTCTATTTTTCATGAAATTTTCTAAGTTAAGGAGGCGTAAAACGTTCAAAAGAAGGTCAACCAAGACGAAACGCGAACTCGATCTGTAACTAGTCATTATCTGCCCACACACCAAAAATCAGGCCAATATCTGCAGGCATTGCGAAAAAAGTCCGTACATGTGTATTTGTCATAAATATTTCTATTTTTCATGAAATTTTCTAAGTTTAGGAGGCGTAAAACGGTCAAAAGAAGGTCAACCAAGACGAAACGCGAACTCGATCTGTAACTGGTCTATATCTGCCCACACACCAAAAATCAGGCCAATATCTGCAGGCATTGCGAAAAAAAGTCCTTACATGTGTATTTGTCATGAAATTTTATTTTTCATGAAATTTTCTAAGTTTAGGAGCCGTAAAACGGTCAAAAGTAGGTCAACCAGGATGAAACGCGAACTCGATCTGTAACTGGTCTATATCTGCCCACACACCAAAAATCAGGCCAATATCTGCAGGCATTGCGAAAAAAAGTCCTTACATGTGTATTTGTCATGAAATTTTATTTTTCATGAAATTTTCTAAGTTTAGGAGCCGTAAAACGGTCAAAAGTAGGTCAACCAGGATGAAACGCCAACTCGATCTGTAACTGGTCTATATCTGCCCACACACCAAAATTCAGGCCAATATCTGCAGGCATTGCGAAAAAAAGTCTGTACATGTGTATTTGTCATGAAAATTTCTATTTTTCATGAAATTTTCTAAGTTTAGGAGCCGTAAAACGGTCAAAAGTAGGTCAACTGGGACGAAACGCGAACTCGATCTGTAACTGGTCTATATCTGCCCACACACCAAAAATCAGGCCAATATCTGCAGGCATTGCGAAAAAAAGTCCGTACATGTGTATTTGTCATGAAAATTTCTATTTTTCATGAAATTTTCTAAGTTTAGGAGCCTTAAAACGGTCAAAAGTAGGTCAACCGGGACGAAACGCGAACTCGATCTGTAACTGGTCTATATCTGCCCACACACCAAAAATCAGGCCAATATCTGCAGGCATTGCGAAAAAAAGTCCGTACAACTGTTTGATTTCGGAAGGACGGAAGGACGGAATGACGGACATGGGTAAAACTATATGCCCCGGCCACTTTGTGGCGGGGGCATAATAAAAACAGGGGGGGTGGGGGCAGAGGGATGGTGTGATTAACAATACTTCTGCATATACAAACAAAGTCTGATCTCCAATTCTGCTTAGGTAGGAAAATAATGAACAAATGTTTGTATTAGATCCTCATATTTTTATCACATCAATTTTTTTATTATAATTTATTTCTATAAATTTCAAATATAACAAATATATCTGAATATAAAAAAAAATCATAATTCTAAATTGCATCATCTTAAATCTCAATCAGATAATACCATATCATGCATACAAATGTACATTCCTTTTTTACAACAAAAATATATCTTTTAAATTTGCAAAACAATAAATATATAAAAAATAATACTTGAATCAGATTTTACAATTTTAAATTGGGCCTTTATTTATCCATAATTTGCTTCATATTTAATAAATTTATGCATACTGATAGGTTTAATTATATTTTAATTTGTTAAAATCATTTAAAAGATCACTGATTTCTTTAAAAATGCTTCATTTACACAACATGGCATCTACCGGATTACACCTTGAATTACTTTTTCAAGGATAGTTTTGTATATTGGAGTGGAAACAGCATTACAATTAAGGAGATACAGTGAAAACAATAACAATTACTGCATAACACTTGGTGGGTTGGGTTTGCCGGGGGGGGGGGGGGGGGAGGGAGGAGGGGGTTAGCATGGTGATATGAAAATAACTGTACACCTGTCACAGCAGAGCATCTCCACCAGTGACTGTAACAAACTGGGAACCCTGGCATAGCTGACTTCCAGTGACCATGAGTGGCCAACCTGCATGTTGACAAAGCAAGTGACTACAATAGAGGCTCAAAAGAAATTTAATAACTAGCCTAATTTTCAAGCTTTTATTTTCAAATTTCAGATTTAAACAGTTTAAATACTTATGTTTACATGCTGTGAAAATTAAATCATCAGTACTCACAGGAAAAAAATGTGCCATGGTAAAAGTTGGGCGAAATTTAAGGTACTGATTTTATTTTTATGCTCAAAACTTAAAAAAATTACAAAATTCAGATCTAATTTTGAGTATACAATTGAATCTTAATTAAAGAAAGTTATATACTTGGCAAAAAAGCCTCTAGTTTCAAAAATTTTTCATGTTAAAAGAGTAAATATTTTTCCTGTTTTTTTTTACAAAGTCCATTTTGTTCGGGCCCATAACTGAAAGAAACTAGAATACGGGTAGTCGACAAGCGACTACGTGTATCCGCCAAAATCAGAGAAGGACGGGTGAAGTGAGGCATAGATTGAGTGGCAAGGGGATATAGATTTACATGTGTTAAATATTAGAATGGATCTCGGCCACATAAACATGATTGTAGGTGGCGCCACCTGTTATTTGAACGAGAAACTATCCAAGATATATACACATGCAATATTTCATGTGGAAAAGTCAAACCACTGCAGAGATATGAGTTATTTTATCCCACAGCAGACAAACACATGGACGCTGTGCAAACATGGTTGCAGGTGGCGCCACCTTTTGTTGTGTATGTTATAAAGCTATCCCAGGGCTACATTTGTGTAAAAATTTTTTCCGTATCGGTCAAACGGTTCCTGAGATATGAGCTTGGATGTCTGCAGCGTTAACGTGAATGTAGGTGGCGCCACCTGTCATAAAATCGAGAAAGCTATCTAGGATGAATACGCATGCCAAATTTTAGGTGAATTAGTCAAACCACTGCAGAGATATGAGTGATTTTAACCACAGGCAGATGAACAAATGGACACTGTGCAAACATGGTTGCAGGTGGCGCCATCTTTTGTTTTGTATGTTATAAAGCTATCCCAGGGCTACATTTGTGTAAAATTTTTTTCCGGATCAGTCAAACGGTTCCCGAGATATATGGGTTTATGTGTGGAGCATTAACGTGAATGTAGGTGGCGCCACCTGTCATAAAATCAAGAAAGCTATCTAGGATGTATATGCATGCCGATTTTTAGGTGAATTAGTCAAACCACTGCAGAGATATGAGTGATTTTAACCCCAGGCAGATGAACAGATAGACACCGTGCAAACATGGTTGCAGTTGGCGCCACCTTTTGTTGTGTATGTTATAAAGCTATCCCAGGGCTACATTTGTGTAAAAAATTTTTCCGGATCAGTCAAACGGTTCCCGAGATATATGGGTTTATGTGTGGAGCGTTAACGTGAATGTAGGTGGCGCCACCTGTCATAAAATCAAGAAAGCTATCTAGGATGTATATGCATGCCGATTTTTAGGTGAATTAGTCAAACCACTGCAGAGATATGAGTGATTTTAACCCCAGGCAGATGAACAAATGGACACCCTGCAAACATGGTTGCAGGTGGCGCCACCTTTTGTTGTGTATGTTATAAAGCTATCCCAGGGCTACATTTGTGTAAAAATTTTTTCCGGATCAGTCAAACGGTTCCCGAGATATATGGGTTTATGTGTGGAGCGTTAACATGAATGTAGGTGGCGCCACCTGTCATAAATTGAGAAAGCTATCTAGGATGGATATGCATGCCGAATTTTAGGTGAATCAGTCAAACCACTGCAGAGATATGAGTGATTTTAACCCCAAGCAGATGAACAGATAGACACTGTGCAAACATGGTTGCAGGTGGCGCCACCTTTTGTTGTGTATGTTATATAGCTATCCCAGGGCTACATTTGTGTAAAATTTTTTTCCGGATCGGTCAAACGGTTCCCGAGATATATGGGTTTATGTGTGTAAACAGACGCACAAACGGACGCTGGGCAGAGACGAAAGGTCAGAGGTCAAGGTCACTTGGTTAGGCACCAGTTCACATGTGACCCGATAATTTGTGTAAGTTTCGGAAAAATCTGTCCAGTAGTCTCAGAGGAGTTCTCCGGAAAAGAACGCGGCGGCTGCGGCGGCGGGGGAACCCGGTCAAAAACATAGTATCCGCAAAACTTCGTTTTGGCGGATACAATTACACTTAATAGACTTAATTTCTGGCATGTTTATAGGAAATATATATGAAAATATTTCTGGTTAATATTAAGAAAAACAGATAAGTGGTTTTGATATTAGACAGTCCTGAAGTGTGATAATAGGTTTTTAATGGAAATTTGAGGTTTTTCCTCGAAGGAACAAAGTCATATTGACCCAATTTTCCGTATGGTAGATTTTTGGACCATCTAATGGTATGCCGAATTTTGGATTGGTAGGTCTAACGGTTTCAAAACGTGCCAGTTTAACGGACGGACAGAGGGACGGACAACGGACCACGACTATAGCTCAGATGACTTACAGTCAGCTGAGCTAATAAAATGATAAATAATTTATATATTTGCATATTACTGTAATATCTTCTGCATAGAATTTTACCTAAAATATTGACCTAGTAAACGCATCCTGACCTGTACACCATGCTGACAGGTAAAGGTATTGGCTGGGTTGTTGATACATGTTTGCTGCACAGAGTTCAGTGCCTTTGCTGTTCACCACTTTATGTCCTGTCTTTCCAATATCTCTGACAGGAGTGGAATATTTCTTCTGGATAACAGTATTTCTTGGCATGTGCATAAATAATTGATTGTGATCAGTAATCAAATGATTATGAAAGAAAATCACTAATCATCAATGTAACTGATTAACTGGCACACCACTAATAAATAATATATCATAATAAACAGAAAAGGTTTATCTGTGTTCTATATTTCTATATCTTGTCATCAACACATCTTCAATATTTAAAAGAATACTCTAAGACTCTTTGCTGGACTTAAGAGACAAAGAAGAACAAGCCAATTTAAAAAGAACAATATTAAAGACTAAACAGTTTGCTTTCTTTCATTTGTTTGCATCTTTAATATGTGTTTAGAGAAATAATGAGACGGGTATTAAAACAGGTCCAGACAGATTATTCCAATATACCCCATGCCTCTATATCTTCTTTTATTTATATGTGATTCTTTGAATTAAGGACCTGTTAATATCCTATAGGCCACTTTTCAGTTGAAACCATATTTTAGAATATTGGTTAATAACCATTTTTTGTTGCTCAGCAGTTGGTAGCAGATAATACAGCACAATACATCAAAATATTTCTGTCAGCGATAAAACCATCTCAATACAAATAGCTCCTGTACATTGTATTATATCAATCAAAACATCAAAGGCTTTCAGTTTCAAATTTAAAGCTATATTAGTACATTATATTCATAAATCAAAGTCCTTTAAAGTTACAAAGTGAATATTAGTTCAGGAATGTGTATTTAAAACATGGACAGGATATGTTCAATTATTTGTTATTAACTTTCTGCACAATATGCAGTAATGAATACGTAAATATAAAACCCTTAGTCACAGAATATCTCTACAGTAGGAGCCAGAGACAGTATATTAATACATCCAAGAAGTCTGTGGGAGTGATCTTCTCTTGAGGAATGTCGCTCCATCACCCTAAATCTTTTTGCCTTCCTTTGTAGGCTCATACATCACCATCTATCTGATCCTAGCTCCTCTGACTCCCCCATACATCACATTTATAACCACTAGACAGGTCTGTTTGTGGAAAGGGGTGGGGGGGGGGGGGGTACCAGGTTGTCCAGCCTCAGACAATCAGGTATCTCTGATGTATAGTGATGAAGGCTTTAATACAAAGAACAACCCTATACAATCAGACTAAACCATCACCTGATATGCAGAATCAATTTACAGTTAGAGATCAATGTAGCTTATTTGTCTGACAAGTCAGGACACTTCTGGCCAACCCAGACAAGACCCACCCTGTAAACATTCATTAGTAACAGAGTCAGCAAGAAGCCTGCCGCACATGTCTGTTATGACCATTTTCTTAACTCCTAATATCTTCCTTTGCAGCTGCCCAAACATTTGGCAAACTCTAGCTTTTCATGTTGGCACCCTGCAGAAATTCAAGCTCGAGCTCCCGGGGCCCCAACAAATAAATGTTACAGAGGCCCATAGAATGGAGCAATAAAAGTAAACTCTGGCCGGATCCCCTGCACATTTATAGCCTAATCTTGATGTGTTCATGAAATTTATGGCAGGGTGGCCAATCTAAGGCTTGTGCTGAGATGACGGGAGGGCACCCTGAAAACACCAAGCCCGCTGAACTCGCATCCACAGGCAACCAACTGTTTCCAGACCCCCTTACACATATAGGATTTATTGAATGCATGTGGCTTCAAAGTCGCCCAGACATGTCGCATCATCTACTCCCGGCTGAGGTTATCATGACCTGAGAGCCATGTTCCTTCTTGGCAAGTTACCAAATCTATCTGTTAGTAAATGGCAGGTCAGCCTGATACTCCTCAGGCTAAAAAAAATCTTCAAACAGTTTCTCCAGATGAAAAAGATCAGTTCTACTTGGATTGTTGAGAGCCATAAACAGGACTGCTTGCTGTTATCTCAGTAAACACCTCCTACTGGCATTTGAATCAAACCATAAGAAACAATGGACTTGTAGGTATTAGCCACACTAGCAGCCCTGTTACAGTTCACAAACATTTGTCCCATTGAACATCCACTTTACAGTGGTGTAATTCACAGTAACTGAAAATGAAATGTTGACCAACACAACATATATTTTCATATTATTAGTATAGGGACTACGCTGGTGAATGTGATAACTATTTAACTGTGCTGTCAAATAGTACAATTCTTATGTACTCTATTCAGGTATACATGATAGACAATGTATGCAATGTGTGTTTAGATCAAATACCTTGAAATTATGCATCAAGTCAGACAAAACAAAATGTTGCAAAAATCTTTAAAGAAATTTTTCCAATAACTAAAATATAGCTCTACTTTGTACATCTATCAAAAGGACCCGAGCCTCTAATTCTACCTGCAACACTTCCAATATATGTATAGGATAATGAAAAGTGTTTACAACTTTATATTCTGCAATATTCTTCTGATGTATAGCTATACCAGCCATCTAACAAATTAAAGACTTTACAACACCAAGCACAATTCCAACACAAGGATTTTAATCTTCTGTGCCCCACTGGGGCTTAAGGCCAGCAGCAGCACAGAACAATAAGCCACAAAACATTAAGTGCACTCATGTAATTACAACTCATCATTTTTCTTTGAAGTCATGTGACTAGAAGATTATTTCTCTTTGATGTCACATGACATGTCATGTGGTCTGAAAACTGTGTCAGGAACCCTCATCCTGGTGACACTCTAAGCCAACTGAACATGATAATGATGATACACTGAATTTTTAAGCACGTAGTGTTAAAATAAGCAGTTAAATCTTCCCCTGATCAATATATCATGCGTCACTGATCAGCCAATCCCAGGGCAATGTAAATCATTATAAATTGATGGGTTACAGCTGGTGTTCTATTGACAAGCCATGAATAATTCTTTTAGAAAATGGCACTGATAAGGTTAATAATCTTCTTGTGGGGGTCCCATAACTCCTCCATATACCACTTGTGATGTCTTTATAAAACTGGCTACGGGACTACTGAAGCCATCAGTTGGTTGGTTCCTTCAAAAAGGGTGTTAACTTTGATCACCACCTAATCCATTTTTATTAAATTAGATTGATTGGATTTATCTAATTATCATGAACTAGTAATATCCAAGCATAGGAATCGATCTTGTCCTCAGAACAAATCTATTCATCCCCGGTGTAGCATGAGAACCGACATGATTCAGAACATGTGTAATTAGCTCGCTTGACCCGCTGGGGATCTTTAATATCAATAACCAGGGGGCCTGACCTATCAACATAAAACTCCCAGTCAAGTACTCTACACATCAAGGGAAAATGGGAAGGCCTAAACATCAATGACGTCCGGGTTAAACGGGCCACTTAAATGAAAGAACTCTGCAAAAGTTCATTGAATACTCTGCGACTAAAGAGATTCTCATACCTGTGTTGAAAATTCTATTGATTAAAAAAAAAGAAACATTTGAAACAAATGAAAATTATAATGATTCCCAGTGTTATTTCCTGTTTCTGGTGGTTTGAGGGGACACACACACAAGTAAAGTTTTAGTAGCAAAAATATGTAGATAGATTCCAACATGAACATCAATAGCAATAGAAAAATGCAATTAAAAAAATTATAAAATGCATTATCACCACACATTTCACAATGGATCTGACAAAAAAAGAAGATCTTTAGATTGCATTTCAAGAGATTCATTCATGAATTTATCCTGCCAGAGATATGAAGTTACCAAATTCCCTGTCTTTACTTTTCAGGTACATTCTTTTTAAAGCCTGTGAACAGACATGGGGTCTATTACAGTTGTTCTATTACTATTACTTTCAATTTCTGATATTACTATTACTATTACCACATTTTATCTTCTATTACTATTACTATTACTGGGGTATCTATTACTATTACTATTACTTAAACTGATGGCATGATTCTAGACCTTGCGCAGCCATGAGTGCTATAAACTAGCACTACAATCACACGTTTAAATAATATAACAAGCCCCTATATCATCCAGTTATATACACAATTTTCTTATACTATGTCTGTCATTTACAAGAAGCCTAATGATACTGGAGATATTAATTATTTCAGCTTCTTTAATTCTGTTTTTTTTTTATATTTTGAAAACTCAATGATTGTTATTGGGGCAATTCAAGTCAAAATTATAAGATAATTGTAAGAACTCTTGAATACATGTAATTAAAAGTAACCCATTGTAAAGGCCCTGGCATATGTTAAATATTGCTTTATAATTATATGCATACTTGCACATTTTATATTATTTTCAGATATATTTCACATAAATTTATTTTATAGTACAGACTTCCGTATAGATTCAATCTTCTTTCTCATAGTTAATAAATAAAGATTTTCGGTGTAACTAAAAATTGTTTCTAGAGGATTTATTCATGATTATTGCATATTATTATTTAGTATCAAAGCTGACAATTCAGTCCTTTATGTATGTATCAGGAGAGGAATTTATGTAGGGATGTGTCCTGTTTCCCAATCCTTATAAATATATCCAATAAAATACTGTTTATGTCATGATTCTGGACAGAACCAAACTGGAGACAAAAGTACCCCATCTTCTCAGGTGTATGTTCATTTGGATGTGATGCCTTGTTTTATTCCATCACAGTACATCTTGAGAGTGTTCAGAGTGGTGGTAAACTTTACAATTATGGTAACATGCATGGCTTTTATTCTTTAGGCATGCCCTTCTCTATTGCAGCAAATCCAGCATTGGATAATTAAGGAATATTGAGAGTGATTTAAACTAACATCAATTTTACAAAACAAATAAAATATTATTTAAATCACTTTCACAATAAATTTGGTATTAAACAATCTTGTTCTTTAAATTTTGTACATAAAAGGATCTAATTATTTGATATAAAAATTTCAGATATTAAATAAAATATTAACAGTTACTTATATTCTCATATTATATAATCAATTAAATTAATATCGTGAAAAAAATGGTTCATTTAATTTTCAAAATATGAATTAACATAATTTTAGATACTGAATGAGTTTATAGCATTGTAGGCTTCAATATGTTATGGGTAGTGAAAACACCATTAGCTTAACATGAACATTTTGGGTCTGCTTTTTATTTGGTTCTATGTTATATTTTTCTTGAATGTGTGTTATTGCAATCTGTATGATTAAGATGCAAACTGGCTTGTGAAAACAAATCAGAATATGCATATGGGCAGATGGATGTGAGATAAGATGTACATGTCACAATAATAATACACTATTTATCTGTCTCTTGACGTCAAACATGCCTCTGTTTATCCATGGTTTACTAATCAAATGTCAGATTGTGCGAGGTAACTTATTTGGCTTTGACCTACTCTGTCCAGTACTCCTATGTAATTAGCACCAGTGGTCACCAGCAATGTGGCAGCTGGCCCATGCTTGCCTCAACAATAGGCACATCCTGGGCAATTACTGGACAAGAACAGAGTCTGTTCAGCAATATTTGCTGATATTGCTTCATGATCAAGGGGCTCACAGGAAGTAATAGAAAGTAAAATGTATTACTCTATTACTTTGTCTTCTGTTTCTATTACTATTACTATTACAGCTCATTTTTTTTAGTCTATTACTATTACTATTACATGGAATAAGCTGTAATAGTCTATTACTATTACTTAACACTATTACCCCATGTCTGCCTGTGAATCAACTATTTATTCTTTACCTTCGATTCAATTATTACTTTAGTAAAATATTTCAGACTGTCTTTTAAATAAAGCATATATTTTGCTACAATGGATGTTACTTAATTTAAGCAAGTAAAGGAATAATGTAGTGGCTTATTGTAGCTCTTTCTTTTGTTTATTGCCACCATTACTGTTTTTATGTGAGTGGAGCAGTTTACAGAAACATTTTGAAACTATCAAAGGCACATGTAGGACAAATGGCCCCGACATTGCACCATGCTCTGTAAAATTTGACAGCTCACAGAGAAGTTAAAAAAATTAATTGAAATAAATTGATTCAGTGATTATTAAATTTAATCAATTTCATTAAGTGAATTGGGAGTAATCCAATGCATGCTTCAATTTTTTTCATGCATTGTTACACAAATAATATTTTTTCAGGGGGAGACATTCATTCATGCAAAATAACTTAGGTTTTTAAATATTCTATCCAGTTAAAGCTTAATTTTGATCACATATTGCTCTTGGCATGAGAGGTATTAGACGGACTGATGCTCTGTAAAAAATGAACAAAATTTACTTCTGGCAAATGATATACAGACCAGGATAATAGGCCTAATATGATGAACTGCAGGATGCCTTGAAATTTATGTGCCATCTCCCCTGAACATAAGCAAAAATAACTACCTGACAAAGACCACCCAAACTAAAGCAATATCACTTGCCACAGGTGTTTTACTCTAGGCATGTTCAGACTTTTTGTCAATCAATATCCCACAGATTGCAAAGTTATGTTAATACAAAGGCTGTTTATAAACTGAATTTCCACAGGTAATCAGGCAAAGATGTATTCTGTAAATAAATGCCTAACATCTGAATACAAAAAGCAGACATGCCAATATTCTCTATAACATCAAACCAACCTCCAATTACACAGTAAACTGGTTTTTTTTGCCAAACATCTGTAATACATCTTTTGTTCGTTATGGTTCTTATACCGGAGCTGTTGACGTTAAGGTCTTTCACATAATTATGGATAATCTAACAAACTAAACACACTATGTATTACATGATTCACCTATGACCTGGTGGATGCCTTTATGTATAATATTCCATTGAATGATCAATCATAAAAGACAGAGACACAGGAGCAGGACACATTGATACCCCAGTAAATCATAAAAGACAATTCAGGCAAAGCACAAGAGCTATACACACTCAAACATATAATTCATGACCTCAGTACTGAAGACACATGTTGGTGCACAAGTTACTTAATAGAGGCTTTTGCATTTTTTGTAAACCAAACACAAAACCATGTCACAGTATAGGAAGTGAACCATTCACATATAATCCAGTAGAACTGAAGAGAGACACAATGTCTCTGACAAGTATCCAACCAACATACAATCCCATCAAAGCACCAACTAACTCTTTCATGACATTACAAATACCAATGATTCTCTAAACGTTACTCACAATACCTTAACCACCCTGTTCTCAACTGGAAATTAAAATAGTTTGGCTTACCCAGGACATGAGAGTCACAACTGAAATTAAATATTTACCAGTGCAATGGAAACTGATCCACTAAACTTATTTGAAGTTATTTCTACAACTGTAACAGTATATTATCTCACAAGTTACAACACAGTATGTACTATGCAGCTTCCCTCATGATACAATACAAATAGTAACATTTGAGTTTAGGTTCCCAGTTGTTAATCAGGTAAGAGCAGGGTTGAGGTCAAATACTGTTATTACGTATTTGTATATAAATACAGTCAAAGTATGTATTTGTATTGCGCAAAATGATAATATTTCATATTATATTTGTATTTGATCTGAATATTTAATGTATTTGATCAAATACTGTACAAATACATATACATGTATAAATACATATTCATATCTCCCATAATTTTAAAAATTTAACTACTACCTAACTTCTGAAAAAACCCAAAAGACTGCATCAAATGTTTCACTTCTCCCTTATGTTTGCCACCTCAGATGTGCCTGGAAATTAATAAATATTCTGTATAACCTACATTTGCGTATAAATTTGTATTTGATGTTCTGTAATTGTATTTATCTTCACTCAATCGTATTTGTATTTGGAGGAAATAATCTATCGCATTTATATTTGTATTTGGCACAACAATTGACCCCAACCCTGGGTATGAGTAATGAAACAAGAATCTTTTTATTAACTTGATCGTGCAGTAGTTAGCCAATCAGACGCTGATTAATATATTTCTGACGAATGGTGTTTCGCTTTACTGCTTTTACATATGCTAGGCTTTTGGCTATTATTAAACAAGGGACCTATGGGTCACGGCGCTCAGCTGTTATATATGATAAAAAATATGATTTAGATATGATTCACGTGCTGGTTTTGTGTGGTAATAAATATAAGCTGTATTATAAGTTGTTGTTGTTTAGCTTATGTATGATTTTGATAGTATCTTTGGAGACAGGGAAGAGGATTGATTTCATTTATCTTATTAACAAATGGAGTACTATTGTCACACAGATTTTGACTTGGCCATATAACTTATAAGCAGAACATATAATATAAGAGTTTAACTATTAATTAAATAATTTTACAAATATTGTCCCAAATATAATTTTTATTAAAAATAATAAGAGAATCTTATGATTTTTTAAAATGAAATATAACTGAAATGATTATTAAAATAATATTAAAGAATATATTCATGAATGCATTCATGAATACATTTTGAAAGTATTTGCACTGGTATTCATATACTTTAATTTTTACCTGAATTCCCTTTCTTTATGCAAGAAATTTTATAATGGAGTACATATTCATATTCGTATTTAAATACAATTGCAAATTAACCGCACCATGTCAGGTATTTATTCAGTTTTCACCAAACAATGATGTTGAGAATCCAGAATATACAAAATTAACACATTTAAATAATGATCATAAGTACCTGGTTTTATGGCTTTTATTTATATTTAAAAAAATAATGTAATATATTCATTTTGGACTTATTTCACATCAATGTACACACTAGACACAGTAGGAATCTAGATTAATATTATCAACTGCATCTTTGTCTATCATTAATTTCCTTCATATGATCCCCAATCATTAGTAATGAATAATATGATTTACTTTTTTATCATTAAAATTGAACTGAAAAATACCATAGGTGACTGCATGGTGTTATTTGGAATACATGACATTCTATCCATCGATACAAGATTCTTATATCATCAGTAACTGCAAGTTAATTTCCTGTTATTATAAACTAACAAATTCCTTTTCTATTTTTCTTTAATTTGTTATTAAAAACCAACACAAATTTATTAATTTATTGTTTATTGTTATGTTGTTGGTTAAAACTACTAGATGAGTTGGGTTGGACACCTGGATCAACTGTGGCTGGCCATTATATAATAAGCTGCCTGGAGCCCCAGTTTATGCCTCGCGTCAAGCATGCATAATTTGCTGAAAGTTCAACAAGGTCAACATACAGGTGACTCAAGAGGGGCTGGAGAGGGCCAAAGTCTGACATGGTCTCATAGAAACATTAACAAAAGCTACAATTTTTGGCCAATTTCTTTCAGCTTTCTAAACTAAAAAGCTGAAATCCTTATGTGTGCATGACATGAAAATTATATCAACAGTGCTCACAGGAAACAAACGTGCCATGGTCAAAGTTGAGCAAAATATAAGGTACTAATTTTATATTTATACTAATAACTTATAAAATCTGAAAAATTCAGAACTAATTTTGGGTATTCAATTGAATCTTGATTAAATAATGTTACATCTCTGACAAAATAATCTCTAGCTTCAGCAATCTCCTTGTTAAGGGAGTAAATTATTTCTTGATTTTTTACTAAGTGCATTATGTTTGCGCCCATAACTTAAAACAGTTATGCAATACTGACATCATATCTGGCATGTGCATAGAGAATGTATAGAAAAATATGTATATTATATATGATTAAAGTCAGATCAGTTGTTTTGATATTAGGCAGTCTTGAAGTGTAACAATGGGTTTTTAATGGAAAAATGAAGTTTTTCATTAATATCTCGAAGGTATTAAGTCCTAGTGACCAAATTCTTGGCATGGTAGGGGATTTTGGAGACATCTAATTGTATGCCAAATTTTAGGAACTGAGAGCTGAAGCTGGGGAGCTGAGCTCTTGCAAACTGCATAACACTAACTTGATGTAAACAATATGTTACATGGTGTTTGAAAACTTGAATAAAATCTACAGTTTTTGATCAACTGGTTTCAAATTTTTGGTGTTAACAGACAAAATGCTAACAAAAACATGCTGTGAAAAATAAATCCACAGTACTTACAGGAAAAAAACGTGCCATGGTCAAAGTTGGGCTAAATTTAAGGTACCAATTTTTAATTTTTGTTAATATTTTAAAAAAATTTAAAAGATTTTGATCTAATTTTGGGTATACAATTTAATTTTGATTAATTAAAGTTATATTACTGGAAAAAAAGTCCATAGCTTTAACATATTTTGTGTTAAGTGATCAAATATCTTTCCTGATTTTTTACAAAATGCATTATGTTTGGGCTCATAACTTTTTTAAATTATATAATACAGACATAATTTCTGGCATGTACATAGGAACTATATAGAGGAATATTTATGTAAAATATGAGGAAAAACAGTTGAGTCGTTTTGATATTAGGCAGTCCTGAAGTGTGAAAATAGGTTTTTAATAAAAAATTGAGGTTTTTCCTTAATTTCTCAAAGGAACGAAGTCGCAAAGACCCAGTTTTCAGCTTGGTAGGAGATCTTGGGGACTTCTAACATTATGCCGAAATTTGGATTCCTAGGTCTTACGGTTTCAAAACGTGCCACATCTACGGACGGACGGACGGACGGACAGACGGACGGACGACGGACAATGGACCACGACTATAGCTCAGATGACTTATAGTCAGCTGAGCTAATAATGGAGGGTAGTTATTCTTCAATATATACCTATACAAGGACATATGATGATACTGACCTTTGCTTTAGTATCATTATGTATCAGGTATTGTTACAGCTCTAATGGTACTTATTTCCCTTCAAAACTCACCATCATCCTGCATTACTACTTATACTTGTTTCAAGTGATCCACACATGTATAGCATATATGTATATCAATTTACCAAATTATTTATAAAATTAATTTACTATCAGCTATGTTAATGGAACACATGCTTTTTGCTATTATCCAATGCCTTGGTTTTCTTTAAAATTACTCTAAAAGTTTGCAGCATTTTCTGTTATCATAAATACTGGCATATAGTTAACATGTAAATATATTATACTACTTTTACATATATAACATATAAAAGGTCTTCAGAATTGATTACCCAGATAGTGTATTTCATCTGAAAGTACAACTTTAAAGTGCAGTATAAGTGACCCACCTTCAGTAGTATATTTGGTGAATACCCATAAATCATCTTTCATAAAAAAATTTGAATAAATATTTAACAAATTTTGATTTTATTACCAATGAATACCAAACATGTTAAAAACAAATAAAAATGTTCCATGGCTTTGATAAGCACAAAATTTTCAACAATAAAATTAATCTAGATGACTTTTTCAACTGAAGACATTTTTTTAGACCTGAACTTGAGTTTCATGAAGACAGGAGAGTTGAACATCATCACTTGATGTTAAAAAGTCTAGGGGCTCAGCTGAAGTAGACTCTAGGAGCCAGTAAATTTGTATGAACAGGACACCATAAAAGAGTGACATGCTGGCACAGTCATCTGTTAGTTTGTTAGTGATTGGTGGATAGACTGTGGCTAATTTTTAAGAAACCTTACTCTACAGTCTATGGTAAAGAGGTTATAGTTTGATAAGAATGACATTAGTCCCACCCAGCTCAAAGTGGTAAAAACCTTGGCCAGGAATTTTAGCATAGAAGGTGGTCAGATTGGGATGCTCCATCAGACTCCACACTGCAAGGCCTAAATTTTATAAATTCTGATTTTAAGTTTTGAACAGGCTGAGTCAAAAGTGTACAAATCAAAAGAAATTAAAATATAATTCCTGATTTCCGCTAAAACTCTTAAAAAAATATTTTGCGTTTACTTTCCTGTCTCACCTGTGCAATAAACTTGTTAAGTGTTATCCCCACCTTTGGGCTTGCATTAGAAGTGGATCCAGACACCCCCCCCCCCCCTTGAGCTACTACAATCTTTTTTTTAAGGTTTAGGACCAATTTTTGCAGCCTTACCCCTCCCTTATTTAGCACAAGTAAAATAATGCAACAAGCACAAAATGCAATTTTTAAATACACTGATTGACATGAAGCCATTAGTTGGTGTATAATATGAAGGTGTGACCTTTTGACACATGTCAATTCTGACAGTTCAAAAACAATGCAAGACAATTATCTCATGAGAGCTGAAGATAACATTAACTTAAAAAAAACATGGTAAAGCATGTAAAATGAATACAAAACAAAACAAGCAAGTATTTACCTGTAGGGCTGGTACTCCGAGCTCATCGTTAGTAAGCCGCCGGAGTTTGGACGCGAGCCGGTTAGCTTCACTCTGAATGTATATCCCTCCCAACATCATGGACTTGTGGTCCATAGGGTTATGTCGCGTGTCACTGTGCGAGTAACCCCCATCAGAACCCTTCATTTGTTCGTTAAGCAAGCTAGGGTTGTTAAAATGAACAGTCCCTGAGAAGGTGCTGCTTTTCTTTGCCCTCCGTCCCCCCACTCTGACTGCTACAGCTGACAGGAACGGTTCAAACAGCAGCACTGTCAAACAAAATACACAAAACAACTTGGTCGCCATCTTGGAAGGAGAGATCGACGAAGTGTTACTACTCTCACTGCAGCTCCTTCACAGCGCCCAAGTGCCTCTTGTACTGTTATTACATGTCAAGTGATATAAGTATTGCAGTAATCATACCGATCTGTTGCTGATTGTCACTGAATTAACGAAGAAACATTGCACATGCGGCACCATAAACATTCCATGCCCGAGGCCAAATGCCATTCTCTAGGCCTGCGGAGCTAGCAATGTACACAAGCGCGGTTTCGTAGGACAGGAAAAAAGGGGGGGGGGTTTGTACGAAACTGCGCATTGCATGTAAAGTTGGTCATGGCAAATGTCACATTGAGATCTTTACGACTGTCAAGCTTTCACAAATATTTTGTTTCTTATGGATCTCGTAGCTTTGCATTGTGTGTATCAGAAAAGGAAAAGACATTTCCCAATAAATGCATTAATCAAATGAGTGTGCCAGGTCGGCATTTTCACACCAGTGTGGGTAAGTTGTGAGCGATAATACAATGAATTGGAATTATGTGCAGGGCACATCGTTTTATTTACCATATATTTTACCTAATGCCTTTTATCATTTGAAGAAATTTAATTGTAGGCATTTTATGTAACAATTTTTTATCAGCCTGAGTCTTCCTTGTGAAACTAATCAGGTTTAAGGTTAATTTGAAATAAAGAAATTTGTGTCTTGGATTTATCACCAACTTATACTCATAGGTTAGCTCTGCCCGCCAGAAGAAAGGTGCCCCTCTGTTTAAGATTCTCACTCTCAGGCAGGGTTTTCCTCTTGCTCATAATACCATTGTAAACAAAACATACCATGATACATGGAGGGCCAATTAATACCTCAACTGTGAGTTTAATCAGAACATGTTATGTATAACTACAAGTAAAAACTATGCAAGTAAAATTGCAAAGTGTCAAATCTACCAACTGCTGCATACCTTCTGGCACAGGTTTAATGGTTAATTAAAGTTAATTACAGTCTTTAATACTGGGACGTTTTGCAGCTATTCACCTTGCCTTAGTTCTTGGTCTTTGAAGACCCCACCCCCACCCCCCCTTGCTTAGCTGTGAGAGAGCTTTAGACTCTAGAAGATTTTTGTTGACTAGGACATTTCATGTGATGATAAAATCATGATGTCTCAGCTGCAAGAAAAAGTTTAGTGTTCAATAAAACAAATATATTATGATTGTAATTAACATTGTCACTAATCCAGTAGGACTGATATTAAGAACAGAAATAAGGATGATATTAAGAACAAATGAATAACTAGATTATATAGTTGGAAAATTAACATAATCTAGTCTTAACTGGTCATGTGTAATACACAGTAGGGCTGAAAGGAGTACTCGAGTACTCGAGTCCGGGTAATACTTACCGAGTACTTGAGTCCAAAATTTGGACTTGAGTACTCGTGTATGTACATGCATATATGAATATTATGGCAAATTAACTGGCAGTCTCGGCCTATTTATTCATTATCGAAGTAACAATCATACTGTACAGTTTCGATCACATTTATTATTTATATGCATTTGAATGGATTTTTCCACTCTGTTAAATTTTAGTATCTATATCTATTCCTTCGTTTGGAGTCACGAAGACAAATTTATGTATGTTTTGCATAAACAGATATCCGTTAAACTTTACAGCGTTGCCATGATAACGAGTACTTGAGTCCGAGTCCGGTAATGCCTATCAAGTACTCGAGTCCAAAATTTTGTACCCGTTTCAGCCCTAATACACAGTATCATGCCTTAAGTGACATGGGTTCTCTTAGTGAATGGCAGAACAAGAACTGCTAGCCCTTATTCATTGCAATGGGTGGCTTGAACCTAGGGGCAAAAGGAAATCACCCTGTGTGATCATAGAAAAGAAGTTTGAATGAAAAAACGGAAAAAAACTGAACATGTGATATGCCAAAACAGAAGATCAGATAACATCAAGTCTTTATCTGTAATTGCAATTTGAAATCTTATCCCACTATGATCTGTCTATATGCAGCTATATTACAAATGGGTTTAAAAGTCTCTTTATGTAAAATTTCAATATTAAATTATAAAAGATTTACTATCAAATTGGCCCTATAATCAATATTAACATTTCTCTTGAAAGCTTACTTGAACTGTATTGATGTCGACAACCAATGACTCAGTCAGTGAGGGTAATCAAACTTTATAGGTCTCCTGAATAGTGAGCCCTTGTGTTTTTAACATACATTTTTGTTTTGTTTCAGGACCATTAAGACATGGAGGGTTTGAGTGGCAAGACCCAGAATCAGAGGACCAAGTGTAGGTTTTCATTTCTCCTGTCCCAGAGTAAAAGGAACAAGTGTAGATGATGACAGTGTTTCCTGTAGCCCTGAACCTTAAAGTTCATTCATAAATATATATACTAATAAATAATGATGGACCCAAAAAAAAGGACACCAGTGAAACTCTGAAAAATTGGAAAAATGAGAATATAAAGTCAAACTGATGTTTACAAAGACAACCATAGTTTATTACAGCAGCAGCAGAATTTTCCTAATGATGTATGTTGATAAGGAATCCGTTTGTACTAAATTAATAGATCTGTCTTTGTGATCACATATTGTTTAAAATTATTGTTTTAAATATGACAAACATTCTTATAATTTAAACAAAAACTTCAAATTGAATTATCATCAGTTTTTAAAGTGGCATTGCACTGGTCAACTTAAGTTATTATCTCTCTTTGAATAGAAATAACTGAGACCCATTGTCTCATTTTCAGTTACAAATATAAGACAATTTGTTTCATTTAAAGGCTTGTGAATTGGTTTTAGGCTTCTTCAGTTCAAGTAATAATCAATTATTGATTACTGCCATTTAATTCTTGATGCAATTATTAAAAACATTGATGATGCTCCGTTGGATTAGCATATCCAGGGATGGAGTCAGAATCAAACAAAAGAGGGGCTGAGAACCTTGGCACAGGTAAACAGGTGTGCATGGAGTAGTGTGGGGTATAGGTAGCAAGTTCACAATCGATCATCAGCACTAATCGGTGGACCTCCACTGACTGAAAATCAGAATTAATCAGTTTTATAGGAGTATGACATTTTTAGCTCAGATGACTATAAGTCATCTGAGCTATAGTTGTGGTCCATTGTCCGTCGTCTGTCCGTCTGTCTGTCGGTCCGTCCGTAGATTTGGCACGTTGAAACCGTAAGACCTAGGAATCCAAAATTTGGCATAATGTTAGATGTCCCCAAGATCTCCTACCAAGCCGAAAACTGGGTCTTTGCGACTTCGTTCCTTTGAGAAATTAAGGAAAAACCTCAATTTTTTATTAAAATCCTATTTCCACACTTCAGGACGGCCTCATATCAAAACCACTCATCTGTTTTTCCTCATATTTACCATAAATATTCCTCTATATATTTCCTATGCACATGCCAGAAATTATGTCTGTATTATATAATTTAAAAAAGTTATGGGCCCAAACATAATCCATTTTGTAAAAAATCAGGAAAGATATTTGATCACTTAACACAAAACATGTTAAAGCTATGGACTTTTTTCCAGTAATATAACTTTAATTAATAAAAATGAAATTGTATACCCAAACTTAGATCAAAATTTTTTTAATTTTTTAAAATATTAACAAAAATAAAAAATTGGTACCTTAAATTTTGCCCAACATTGACCATGGCACGTTTTTTTCCTGAAAGTACTGTGGATTTAATTTTCACAGCATGTTTTTGTTAGCATTTTTCTGTTAACACCAAAAATTTGAAACCAGGTGATCAAAAACTGTAGATTTTATTTAAGTTTTCAAGCACCATGTATTATATTGTTTACATCAAGCTAGTGTTATGCAGTTTGCAAGAGCTCAGCTCCCCAGCTTTAGCTCTCAGTTCCTAAAATTTGGTATACAATTAGATGTTTCCAAAATCCCCTACCATGCCAAGAATTTGGTCACTAGGACTTAATACCTTCGAGATATTAATGAAAAACTTCATTTTTCCATTAAAAACCCATTGTTACACTTCAAGACTGCCTAATATCAAAACCACTGATCTGACTTTAATCATATAAAATATACATATTTTTCTATACATTCTCTATGCACATGCCAAAAATGATGTCAGTATTGCATAATTGTTTTAAGTTATGGGCCCAAACATAATGCACTTTGTAAAAATTCAAGAAATATATTTACTCCCTTAACAAGGGGATTGCTGAAGCTAGAGATTTTTTGTCAGGGATGAAACATTAATTAATCAAGATTCAATTGAATACCCAAAATTAGTTCTGAATTTTTCAAATTTTATAAGTTATTAGTATAAATATAAAATTAGTACCTTAAATTTTGCCCAACTTTGACCATTGCACGTTTGTTTTCTGTGAGCACTGTTGATATAATTTTCATATCATGCACACATAAGGATTTCAGCTTTGTAGTTTAGAAAGCTGAAAGAAATTGGCCAAAAATTTTAGCTTTTATTAATGTTTTTATGATACCATGTCAGACCTTGGCTCTCTCCAGCTCCTCTTGAGTCACCTGTATGTTGACCTTGTTGAACTTTCAGCAAATTATGCATGCTTGAGGTGAGACATACACTAGGGCAGCCAGGCAGCTTATGGACAGCCACAGTTGATCCAGGTGTCCAACCCAACTCATCTAGTAGTTTTGACCAACAAAATAACAATAAACAATAAATTAATAAATTTATTGGTTTTTAATAACAAATTAAAGAAAAATAGAAAAGGAATTTGGGAAATTAACTTGCAGTTACTGATGATATAAGAATCTTGTATTGATGGATAGAATGTCACATATTCCAAATAACACCATGCAGTCACCTATGGTATTTTTTTCAGTTCAATTTTAATGATAAAAAAGTAAATCATATTATTCATTACTAATCATTAGGGATCATATAAAGGAAATTAATGATAGACAAAGATGCAGTTGATAATATTAATCTAGATTCCTACTGTGTCTAGTGTGTACATTGATGTGAACTTAGTCCAAAATGAATATATTACATTTATTTTTTTTTATATAAATAAAAGCCATAAAACCAGATACTTATGATCATTATTTAAATGTGTGAATTTTGTATATTCTGGATTCTCAACATCATTGTTTGGTGAAAACTGAATAAATACCAGACATGGTGTGAATACTTTGCAATTGTATTTAAATACGAATATGAATATGTACTCCATTATAAAATTTTTTGCATAAAGAATGGGAATTCAGGTAAAAATGAAAGTATATGAATACCAGTGCAAATACTTTCAAAATGTATTCATGAATGCATTCATGAATATATTCTTTAATATCATTTTAATAATCATTTCAGTTATATTTCATTAGCGAACCTGTGAGCTTATGCGATGGTGTGGCGGCGTCCGTCGACCGTCGGCCGTCGTCTGTACGTTAACCCATACTATCTTGAAAACGGCAAGAGGTAGCATCACAAAATTTTATGCAAAAAATTAGTCATCTAAAAAACTATATCGGATTTTGCTTATTTTTTGGCTAACTGCATTTTCTTAGATTTTATTAGGGGAAAAGCTAAAAAAGCTTTAACAATCTTCTCCTCTGAAATTGTTCAGCCAAATTGTCCAATATTTCACAGAAATGATTCCTGGAATAATCTTTCTCAAGTTTGTTCGAATGGTTTAAGTTCGGTGATTTTTGGCTGAGTTACAGGAAGTTGAACTTAGTCATCTGTCCATAAAAGCATACTAAAATTACAGTCTCAGAAACTGCTGGAGCTATCATCACCAAATTTTATGCCAATGTTGTTCACATGAGACATATCTGAAATTGAGGTATTGGTGGCGCCACCTGCATCAACCTTTTTTGTATGGGGGTCATCAGTGCCCGTATCATACTGACGGCTACAAAAAACTTCTTCTCTGAAACCATATGGCCAAATAGTTTAATATCTCACAGAAATGATCCTAGGGTAGTGCTTTCTGAAATTTGTTCTAATGGTCTAAGTTCAGTGACTTTTGGCTGAGTTATGGGAAGCTGAATTTAGTCATATGCTGTAACAGCCAATTTTAGCTCAGTGGCTACAAAGATCTTCTCCTCAAAAACCACTGGGCCAAATTCTTAAATCTCACTCATTAATTATCCTTAGATGTTGATAATTCAAGTTTGTTCAGATGGTTTTGATTCAGTGATTTTTGGCAGAGTTATGGGAAGCTTAACTTAGCCATTTTGCTGTATTTTCCCATATGAATTATAAACCTGTAAAATTTTTTTGACTGAACCTACTGAGGCCAATTTGTTTGACATTTTACAAAGAATAATCCCCTGAATACTTCTTATAATAATTGTCTTTTATGGTTCCAAAGAATGAATTTTGGCTGAATTATAAAGGTTCAATTGAGTCATTTTACCATATATGTTAGCTGTGTGAAGCAGATACACAGATACATCTAGATACATCTAGACTGGCACCAGTTTATCAGCATTTATTACATCATGCCTCTAGACATTTAGATTTCAGGTTATCTATGGTTAATATTGACAAGAATGTTTTTTAAAAGCTTTTAAAAAATGTAGATTTATGATTTTTAGATATTCCTTTTGCCAGGCAATGTTTACAATCACAGCTATACAGCTCTCTGTGGGTATATAAAGACGGCTGTACATGGATTATAAATAATTGGTATCCATAGTCAAATTAATTCAAGATTTTGCCATCAGTGAGATGTATCTGTATTATAATTTTGCATTCAATATGCATCTGTATTAATTTTTAGTGAACCTGTGAACTAATGCGATGGTGTGGTGGGGTTTGTCTTCTGTACGTTTACCCATACTATTTTGAAAATGATTGGAGCTAGCACCATGAAATTTAATGCAAAAAATTAACCATCTGAAAATTTTCTTAAATTTTATAGAGAAAAAGCTAAAAAAAACTTTAAAAATCTTCTCTTCCGAAACACTCAAGCCAAATTGTTCAATATTTCACAGAAATAATCTTTTATACCATTGTCACCCCTAACTTAACGTGAAAACTTTACAACGGATATATCCTATAAAACCATACGATGGGTTTACGCTCGCCACTTGATTTCACTCATCAAGAAATTAGATCCCGGTCATTACAGGTGACATTTCCAGGTTCTTTTAAGGACGTGTATTAAAATACCAGACAATCATACACCCAGATCAATAGAAACTATGAGACATCAGGTTAAATTCACAAATATAATTCAAGACAATACTTACAGAGACACAAATGTGAGTGTGTGCGTTGATGTGTCAATACGACAGTTCTTCACATTAAAATTACAGGATATTTTACTGAGTCCATGGTTTGTATAAAAAAACCATAAAGTCCAGTTCCTTCAGAGATCTCTGGTTACTGTTTTGTGTAGAATCTAGCGTATGGTTAGTACCATATAGATCTAGTCTTTCTGAGTTTAGCGATCTTCAACTGATCTTGCTTGTCAGCGACCCAGGTAGGTTTACGTTCACATGAATGCAATATCGCTCTCTGTTTACGTAGAGCTTAGAGTCCTTGACCTTGCTCGTGTAGCAATGGTTTCACGGCTTACGGCGGTTATGTATCTAGGTCAAGCTGAACTAGGCCGGCAGGTAACGAGCGCTCTTTCAATTTATCGCCAATACGAAGCTCTGTCGGCAGCACGGCTGAGTTCTCATGAGCTGGGTCCTTGCCTCATGTAGAAGCTTGCTTCTATGCCGTTCCTGGCGTTTCAATGTTCCTATTCCCGCGCGTGCGTGCTGCCACCACAAGCTTCAAGACCCAACTGAACCAACGATCAGCGTCTCTTCTTGAAGTCTGACGTCACAATCGCCTGTTCACTGTGTACGGCAATCCGGTTCTCTGATTGGCTTATTTCTCAAGTGTCCCATATAAGGATATATGTGACCTAGTTTGACTGTTAGCGTCACCATGGCGACCCACATACCAAAAATGTAATAATACACACGAAGCGTGACACGGATAAATCAGCTGATAGCCGATGGGATTTCATACAAGAATACACAATATATATATATACAATCAAGACCTGTCAACGCTTTAGGATGACGTTTCACATCAATATCAATAGAGAACAGACTTCGTTAAACTATGATACAAAACACCGTACATATTGTCACCTATTGTCTGGTGACATCACCCCCTCCTTTTAAAGAAAATACACGGTATTTTCTCGATACATCGTATCGTTCTATCTCACAGGGTCCAGCTAAACATATTTACATATAGCAATACATAAAAGTCATGTAACAAGTTGTCATTAGTACATGCCCACGGTCTATGACACAGGGCAAAATCCTGTACATGTTTAGACTTACCTGGCTAGACATTAAAGCTCATTACATCCTAACACTCAGGCAGTCTGCTAAGAAAATCAGGTCCATGGTTTAGTTTACCTGACACTGCTTCAATATCAAATCTAAACTCTTGTAGAACCAGTGCCCATCTCATTACTCTCTTATTAGCACATTTTGATTTGCTAATACACTTTAATGGTTTGTGGTCGGTCTGAATGGTGAACGGTCTACAAGCCAGGTACATCTCAAATTTCTGTACAGACCATACAATTTGCTAATGACTCTTTCTCGATGGTGGAGTAATTTCTCTCCCTGGGCAATAGTTTACGACTGGCATAAGCTACTGGGTGCATGATCCCCTCGTGTCTTTGCATCAGGATACAGCCAATACCCACATCAGATGCATCACATTTCAAATAAAATCGTTTACTGAAATCAGGTAGCTTCAGTATGGGAGGGTCTGACAGTTTAGCCTTTAGAGAACAGTACGCGTTCTCGTGTACGGGTTTCCAGTCTAGTTTGTTAGGTTGACCTTTACGCGTTAGATCAGTCAAGGGCACCGCTATTTCCGCATAGTTTGGCACAAATTTTCGATAGTACCCCGTAAGACCTAGGAATGCTCGCAAAGCCTACTTTGTCTTAGGTCTATCAGTGCTCTGTATTCTCTTGAGCAAAACTGGATTAGTGGCCAAGTTGCCCGTGCCTACAAGGTGTCCCAAAAACTCTAGGCTCTGGTAGCCTATGAAGGTTTTAGCTGGTTTAGCTGCTAAGTTTGCACATTCTAGTCTAACTAGCACTTCTCTAAGAGTTCTTAAGTGCTCGTCCCAAGTCTCTGCGTGTATTAACACGTCATCTACATAACATACTACATTCGGCATGTCGCTGAACATTTTCCGCATCATGCGGGTGAAAACCGCTCCGGCAGTTACCAGGCCGAATGGCATAACCCTAAATTGGTAATGGCCATCGGGTGTAACAAAGGCCGTCTTATCCCTGGATTCCTCAGAAACAGGGATCTGCCAGTAACCTTTCGTCAGGTCAAGCTTTGTAAAATACTGGCTTTTCGCGACTTCGACAAAAAGTGTTTCTGGATCCGGCATGGGTTCAGGATCGAACACGACTGATTGGTTCAGCTTTCGGTAGTCTATCATGAATCTAGTCTTACCGTCAGGTTTCCTAAGCAGGATACAGGGGGACGCATAGCTAGAATCTGACTGTTCAATAATGCCCAAGTTTAACATTTCCTGGATTTCTGTTCGCATTCTCTCTCGCAGTTCAAAAGGCACCCTATAGGGCCTAGTTTTTACAGGTACATCAGATGAGAGTTTAATGCTGCATTCTACAACATTGGTAAGCTTGGGTACATCTGTGAATACATCCCCATATTGCCTAAGCAGACTGAGTATTTCACGGCGCTGACACTTGCCTAGGTCAGCATTTACCTGAACATCTCGCTCAGTCTGGCGGCGCGCATACGACGGTAACGACATGTGGGCATCCTCATCAATCCCTTCTGGGTTTAACTCTCCGAACACGGGAGGCTCTGTTTCCCCGTCTACACCGTCAGGATCATATATAGAATCAGGTGCGCCCTTGGCTACCGCTGCCAGAATATGCTGGGGCTTGTTTCTAGCATGGTACCGTTTCAGCATATTCACGTGGAAGGTTTTAACCTTATCGCCAATCTTAATCCGATAGTCTAAGTCCCCAACCCTGTTTACAATAGTATAGGGGCCTTTCCACTGTACCATTAATTTGTTCCGCTCCGTCGGGAGTAACAACAAAACTTCGTCTCCGGCCTCAAACCTGCGCGTGCATTTACCTCTATCATATAACAGTTTGTGTCTGTTCGCTGATTTGTTCAACGCCTCTCTAGCTAACGCGCATGTGTCGCTTAGTTTGTCTTGTAGGTCCAGGACGTATTGGTACGTGGTTTTAGTCTCGACGCTAGTATCTCGCTTGGTCCACAGATCCCTTAGAATCCGCATCGGTCCTCTAACGATCCTACCATAGAGCAACTCAAAGGGTGAGAACCCTGTGCTCTCATGTGGCGCTTCTCGGTACGCAAAAAGCACGGCGCTGAGGTACCGATCCCAATCTCGCGGTCTTTCCTCGCACATCCGTTTCAACATTAACTTTAACGTTCCATTGAATCTCTCCACCATTCCGTTGCACATAGGATGGTAAGGAGTAGTGGTGAGCTGTCTTACAGACAAAACACGGCTAACTTCTAGCATGAGGTCTGACGTAAATTGTGTTCCCATGTCAGTAAGCACCTCTGACGGCACTCCTAACCGCGCATAAATATCAACTAGCGCATCAGCCACAGAGACTGTATCTATGTTCTTTAAAGCAACAGCCTCCGGATATCTAGTGGCATAATCCATAACGGTCAGAATATACCTGTGACCTCTCTCAGACGCTGGATGGATCGGCCCAACCAGATCCATCGAAATTCTACGCCAGGGCTCATCAATTAATGGCATCTGGCCTAACGTAGCTCCAGGCACCTTGCCTTTCGGTATGGTTTTCTGGCAAATGGGACAGGACTTGCAAAACTCAGCAATGTCATTATACATCCCTTTCCAGAAAAACTGAGTTCTCACGCGGTCGTGCGTTTTGTCTATGCCCTGATGGCCCGCCATAACCGCTTCGTGGCCCATCCTCATTACGTCGTACCGTAACGTCTGAGGTACCACCACTCGAGATCCATCTTGATCTCCCCGTTTATCACTCACAACCCGAACTAAATATCCGTCCTCAATTCTAAATGGACTATCATTTCTAGCCTCTCTAGCTAGCCTCCAATACGGCGCTAAAGACCCATCCTCCTCCTGCGCCTTCAAAAATTAGGCCGGACTCACATCGGCAACTGGGCTTGCAACATTCAAGCTACGCGTCGGTATCTGTTTCTCTCGTGCAGCGCTCCGTGTCTCCACCGCGGACGACACCTCCTTTTGTGACTCTACACCGTCACACACTATGCCTGAGGACCGCTCAGACTTCCACGTCGGGTCCGGATCATACGGATCACGCGCTCCCGCTACGTTACCTAGCGCTAAATCACATACAGCATCCCCGACCACCATTGCCTCGATAGTACCCACAAAGTACGCACAGTCCACATTAATCCTAGCCGTAGGAAATTGTCTTACAGACCCGTCGAACAACCTACACTCGACCTGGTGTCCGGTGAACTGATTCGGCTCCACGTACGACTCACGTGTTCCTGCCGAGGAACATCCCGAATCCTGCAGCACCCTCGCTGACTTACCATTCACCAGCCCTTCACACACAGGTAACGAGATTCCGCCTTCTGTCTGGGCAGCAAATCCTAACGACTGACTCGGACTCTCTACTTCCGGTTTCACCGCACCGACTGTCTCTGTTTCCGCCTCGACTACTGCCATTGACATAGTCTCCGGTTTCTGTTTTGGGTTATACGGGGGGCTAAAATTAGTCCTATACCTCTGTTGATCGCCAGCAGCACGCCCTACTTGAGGGGAAGACCTAGGCCTCGACCGGGCACTAGTCTTACATTCCCGCGCCTTATGTCCCAGTTCATTACATAAATAACATCTGATGCCTCCTGATGGCTTAAATGTCTGACCGCCCGGACTGCGCTCAACCTCTCGCTTCTCTCTAGGCTGAGATACCGGTTGCGCTGGACGCGGCACATTATTGCCATAACGAGGACCTGCTGTAAGGCTGTGTACACCGTGAGCCTCCGTATAACTCTCGGCTAAGTCTACCATACTATCAAAGTCACGACACCGTCTCTCTTTCAAAAACATAGAGAGATCCCTACTACAGCAGTTTACGAACTGCTTACACATCAACAGGTTAACTACCCCGTCGTAGTCACCTCCGACCCCTGCCATCCCTATC
The DNA here is from genome assembly GCA_026874595.1 of Sipunculus nudus. Lineage (NCBI taxonomy): Eukaryota > Metazoa > Annelida > Sipuncula > Golfingiida > Sipunculidae > Sipunculus > Sipunculus nudus. The sequence continues at coordinate 58,166,359 of CM049309.1, forward strand.
CAATGGTCTAGGTATCCACTCAGTCTCACCGCAAACTGACTCGGCGTTTCGCCTCGCTCAGGCCTACAAGTCCGAAACTTGTGTCGATAACCCTCTTCGGTCATTTGGTATCGCTTTAACAAGGCTATCTTTAACTTATCATAATCATGGCCTCACTAACCGATAACTGTGTGTAAGTCCCTAGCGCCTTACCCCGCAGTAACGGACTCAGGTGTAATGCCCAATTCTCCCTATCATAGCCTTGACATACAGCTAATCGTTCAAATCGCTCAAGAAACGCATCTAGCTGATCATGAGCCACATCAAAAGGTGGAAGCTGGATTTTCGGGAATACATCCCTACTTCTCTCTTCTTTAACCCCAGAGTCAGACTTTAACCTTAGAACCTCTAATTCGTGGGCTCTAGCCTCTCGCTCGCGCTCTAATTCCCGCTGCTCACGCTCTAATTCCCGCTGTTCCTTCTCTATTTCACGTTGCCTAGCTCTTTCCTCACGTTCCTCATCCGCACGCCGTCTAGCCTCAACATAATCTTGTAAAGCCTGGTCCTTAAGCCCCAAGGCCTGTCCGCATCTAACAAGTGACTCTAACGTTTCCATGGTAACGCTCTAACCTAGTAAGATTCCAGTATCTAGTAATATCCGCTCTTAAAAATCCGTAAATACGTACTGTTAAAGCCAACCTAACGAACCAGCGGTATCCGTACAATAACACTACGGTAGCTCTACGCATCAAAATCTACTTATACGGACGGACGGACGGAAGGTCGGACGAAGGGTCAGACGGATGGACGGATGGATATCAAGATATCAATAAACACCATGCACCTATGATTACCATGCCAATCGGGAGGGGTAAACTTACCTGTCAAGAGACCCTACCACGTGACCAATCACAAACTAGTGTAGAAAAAATTATACCAGGGCCTATCTAACAACATCAAAAATTTTCACTCTAATCTGGGTTTATATCAACCCAATAATGATGTCCAGGTATCACTGAACTAGCATTACTCACAAAACATGCATGTGTTCTAGCCAAATCTACAAGGTATATGCCGATCTTGAAACAATGTTGTGCTTCAGGTAATATTCTCACTGAATAAATATTAACTCCTAACAGTGGGGTAATTTCATTGTGCAAGTATACACTACAACATCAGTTTGGTGTCATTTCCAGTGTCATTTTGGTGTCATACTAGTTTGAGTATATGAATGTCTGGTTTCAGTACTGTTTTCTCAGTTCAAAACTTCTGAAACTTACTGTAATTAGCCAGTTTTTTAAGGCTAATTATATCCTGGCACGCTCGCCATACAATGTCACCCCTAACTTAACGTGAAAACTTTACAACGGATATATCCTATAAAACCATACGATGGGTTTACACTCGCCACTTGATTTCACTCATCAAGAAATTAGATCCCGGTCATTACAGGTGACATTTCCAGGTTCTTTTAAGGACGTGTATTAAAATACCAGACAATCATACACCCAGATCAATAGAAACTATGAGACATCAGGTTAAATTCACAAATATAATTCAAGACAATACTTACAGAGACACAAATGTGAGTGTGTGCGTTGATGTGTCAATACGACAGTTCTTCACATTAAAATTACAGGATATTTTACTGAGTCCATGGTTTGTATAAAAAAACCATAAAGTCCAGTTCCTTCAGAGATCTCTGGTTACTGTTTTGTGTAGAATCTAGCGTATGGTTAGTACCATATAGATCTAGTCTTTCTGAGTTTAGCGATCTTCAACTGATCTTGCTTGTCAGCGACCCGGGTAGGTTTACGTTCACATGAATGCAATATCGCTCTTTGTTTATGTAGAGCTTAGAGTCCTTGACCTTGCTCGTGTAGCAATGGTTTCACGGCTTACGGCGGTTATGTATCTAGGTCAAGCTGAACTAGGCCGGCAGGTAACGAGCGCTCTTTCACTTTATCGCCAATACGAAGCTCTGTCGGCAGCACGGCTGAGTTCTCATGAGCTGGGTCCTTGCCTCATGTAGAAGCTTGCTTCTATGCCGTTCCTGGCGTTTCAATGTTCCTATTCCCGTGCGTGCGTGCTGCCACCACAAGCTTCAAGACCCAACTGAACCAACGATCAGCGTCTCTTCTTGAAGTCTGACGTCACAATCGCCTGTTCACTGTGTACGGCAATCCGGTTCTCTGATTGGCTTATTTCTCAAGTGTCCCATATAAGGATATATGTGACCTAGTTTGACTGTTAGCGTCACCATGGCGACCCACATACCAAAAATGTAATAATACACACGAAGCGTGACAAGGATAAATCAGCTGATAGCCGATGGGATTTCATACAAGAATACACAATATATATATATACAATCAAGACCTGTCAACGCTTTAGGATGACGTTTCACATCAATATCAATAGAGAACAGACTTCGTTAAACTATGATACAAAACACCGTACATATTGTCACCTATTGTCTGGTGACAACCATCTCCCTCAATTTTGTTCAGGAAGTTGAACTTAGTCATCTGTCAAAAAAAACATACTAAAATGACAGTCTCAGAAACAGCCAGAGCTATCATCACCAAATATTTTGCCAGTGTTGGTCACATGAGTCATATATGAAATTCGGGTATTCGTGGCGCCATCTGAATTGACCTATTTTTGTACGGGGGTCATTGGTCATAGGTACATAAATTCATAATCATTCAGGAATAGCAGGAGCTACCATTCCCAGATTTTATGCAATAATCTGTCACATATCAAATTTTGTGGTATTTAGCTTATTTTTTTGCTATCTGCATTTACTTAGATTTTATCAGGAAAAAGCTGACAATATTTTAAAAGTCGTCTTCTTGTAGACTGTCCAGCCAAATTGTTAAATATTTTACATAAATGATCCCAGAGGCAAGCCCTCTCAAGTTTGTTCAAATGGTTTGTATTTGATGAATTTTAGTGGAGTTACACAAATTTGAACAGTCATTCGGCCAAGTAAGCATACTGACATAGTACTCTCAGAAATGACAGAAGCTAGCATTACCAGGTATTGTGCAAATGTTGGTCACATGACTCATATTTGAAGTTGTAGATTTAGTAGTGCCACCTACATTGACCTGTTTTTTATGGGCGAAAAACCTCATAATTTTAGCCTCTTTCAGCTTAATGATGAAACTGTCAAGTTGAATTGATCAAATTTTTAAAAGAATTATCCTAGGACATGGTTCTTTCAATCATATCAGAATATACTGAGTTTGTTGATTTTTGGTTGAGTCGTGATAGGCTTAAGTTGGTCTTATGACCATTATTATGTCTTTTTCAAACTGAGGACTGCAATAGTGTTCTTCTACAAAATTATTATTTCAATTATATCTTCTGTAACATTGCACAAAAATTATTCTTAGGTGGCCTTTGTTCAAGTTTACTAGAATGATTTTTGGCAGAACTATTGGACCTTTAACAATGAAAGTACTGCATCTTTTATTATTCTAGATACTTTGATAAAAAGTTTATGAATATGTCGGCTTGAAAAAAGAAATTTTAACCAAAGTCTTTCAGTATGTGTAAACACATATACCAACAGGCCAAGATTGAATCTGTATCTTTAAATAGGTTGAGAAACTGCCAACTGTTTCAGATTTGGGAACAGATCAAGAGTTCATTCAGTGCAGCCAGATATAGGTCAAGAGTTCAATCAGTGCAGCCAAGCACATGGCATGTGAACACCTCATGGGTGACATGTGAACACCTCATGGGCACCATGTGATCACTTCATGGGTGTCAAGCCCCTCAGGGCAGGGCCCCTGCATGAGCTTATGCAATGGTGTGGCTACTATTTTAGATTTGGCAACAGGCTAGAGGTCAGTCTGGATCTATTTATAGCTTTGGCAGACTGCCAACTGTATCAGATTAGGCAACAGGTCAAGAGTTCACTCAGTGCAGCCAGGTATGGGTCAGGAGTTTACTAAGTGCAGACTGCCAACTGTGTCAGATTATGCAACAGGTCAAGAGTTCAATCAGTGCAGCCAGGTACAGGTCAAAAGTTCACTCAGTCTGGCCAGGTGCAGGTCATGAGTTCACTAAGTGCAGTAGTCTGAGCAAGCAATTTGTCACAGTTCACTCGGGACAACAGCCTTTCTCACCTAAGCCTGGTCAGCCCCATGCATCAGACTCAAGGTAAGTTTGATGTATTGGCCTAATATTTTGACCTGTCTATGTGTCTTTGATGGCTTTCTTGCTCACAAGACAGGTGTCTCCACCTACCATGACTTTTGCACACGTTTTTCTCAGGAGAGGTTTGATATATCAGTCTGAAATTGGGCGTATGTATACATCTCTGATAGCTTCGTTGTATACAAGACTGGTGGGGCCAGCTACAATCTTTTAAGTGTTGTGTGCACCTATGCCAGAATTTCAGCAGTGATGTTTGTGTAATTGTTTCTTTTTCAAAACGTTTAGTACTTGCATAGTTCATATACATGAAAAGTAATGGTCCAGCATTGAAGCATTATACCTGGTATATTTCCCAATGCACAGGTTCGCATTAGGCCTGTAGGCCTTGTTTTTTAAAATCATATGATTCTCTTATTATTTTTAATAAAAATCATATTTGGGACAATATTTGTAATTTTTTTAATAAATAGTTAAACTCTTATATTATATGTTCTGCTTATAAGTTATATTGCCAAGTCAAAATCTGTGTGACAGTAGTACTCCATTTGTTAATAAAATAAATAAAATCAATCCTCTTCCCTGTCTCCAAAGATACTATCAAAATCATACATAAGCTAAACACGAACAACTCATAATAAAGCTTATATTTATTACCACACAAAACCAGCATGTGCCTCATTTTAAAATCATATTTTTTATCATATATAACAGCTGAGCGTCGTGACCCATGGGTCCCTTGTTTTACCTTATAAAGACCTGTACATTGTCTCAGCTGATATACAGACCTACATGTGTGCTAATATATGTAATAATTCCATAACATGTGTGTGTAGTAACCATGGGTATGAAGTTATTAGAAATCATAGACTTTTCTGGAGTTTGTACTGATTCGTTAAATGAAAGCATTTGTTTCCTGAGACATCACAAAGCCTATGATATTTGCAAAACTTTGTAATTGATCATGGCACTGCAACTGCAAGATCAGTGATCAGATCATTTTGCAAAAACCAACTTATCATCAAGTATATTAGATCATGTGATATTCTTAAGTTGTTAAAAACAGTGAAGAATAAAAGTGGATATTCTTAGTTAAATAAGTGTTTACTACTAGTATATTGTTTACTTGGTATGGGCTAGAAATCAAACAGGTGTGAAAATGACTATTAATGAAATAATGGAACTTAACTAAATATTGTGTGCACAATTTGATTATTGATTAATGTATGGCTTTGACTCAATGTTGTTGCATTGTTAAAACCCCCTATTCAAAGATGCATCAGTTGTGTCAGTTAATTTTAAGGAAAGGCAACACACTAATTCATCAGTACTGCCTCAAACAAAGAAGTGCAGTTTCAACAGTGTAAGAATTTCTTGAATGAGGTTGAATGTAAAAATACAATAAGAATGATATGTTAATACTGAGCCTTCTGGATTTCAGGCTTTATAGGCACAGGGTTAGGGATAAACCAGATGTCATAACCTGTCATTAAGACATTAGAGCGAATCTCTTAGGTTCTAATGAGATTTCACTGTTATGCCAATTAGCCATTGGTGGTATGGAACTTGGGACGTTCAGTTCTGGAGTCCAACATCTTAACCACCAGGCTATATCTTACTCTTGAAGAGTTTACCAAAATAATATTTTATTATTTTTTTATTATATTTATTATTATTTTATTTAACTCAAAATATTTAAATTTTAAAAGGCTGGTAGCATCACTTATATTTTCCTTATTTTTCATATAGTATATAACTACTTTGTCAAGATAATTGCTTACTGAATGTTTGCTTTCAGGGTCAACATTGTGTACATAGATAAAAGTGGAAACAGAAGACCAATCAAGGGGAAAATTGGAGACAATGTTATGTACTTGGCTCACCGGCATGGAATTGAAATTGAAGGTACGTCACTTTTCTGAGTTTGGAGATAAGCTGTGCAGCTCTAAGTGAGAATAGCTCATATGTATGTTATTTCCACTAAAAAATTACCTCAGCTGAACACTACAATTCTGGTCATATTTTGACATTCATTAACTTAGGATTTATTACTCAAGAGGCTATGCTGCTTACAGTCTCCATTTCACATGTTAAACTCACTGCTCAGTAGTAATGCGACTGTCATCACCCTGTTTAATCCTAATGACTAATGTCTGGTGAAAAAAAGTGTTATTCTGCACTAAAATTTAATGATACACATCCCCTTGCCACATCCTTACGATACACTTCCTGCTCTGTTCAGATAGATTCTTGCCTGGACACTGTCCTGGGAGTACTCTCATGTCAGTATCCCTGCACTCTTATGGAACCCGGACAAGATTATTTTTGCCCAGTTTCCCAAAACCATTCTGACATTTTGTGTACACACTAAAAACACTGTTGTCACAGGCTCTATGTCAAGATTATGGGTATACCGCTGGTGAATATAAAACAAGTGTTACTGTACCGTTTAGTGTCTGATACAGTTCAAAATACCAACCTGTAAAATGTGACCATAAGCAGGGATACAGGTAAATATCTCATACAAGTTCAGGTATTATACCCTTAGAATGCATGGTTGCCTTATGCTTGTTAATTTTTACAACAGTTGAAGGTGTTCCTTCATGACTTCCTGCATGACAGTCGTCCATAAATACAGGTCTTACCATAAATTAACTAATACAGATCACATTGATCCCTGTGAGAGATGTGGCTGTATGCAAGTGTAGATCCAGGTCTGCCTAGGATAGGTGTCCAGAAATACAGGCATTACTCTATGTATGGCAGATATCCATAAATACAGTTCTTAATTATTAGCTCAGCTGACTGTAAGTCATCTGAGCTATAGCGATCACTCTTTGTCCGTCGCCCGTCCGGCTATCCGGCCGTCCAGCCATCTGTTCGTAAACAAGGCACAAATCGTAACCACTGGACCTGGAATCTTCTAACTTTACATCCAGAGAGGTCCATTAAATATCTCCTTGGAAACCTAAAATTAAGTCTCTGTTACCCGTATTCTTCAAGCTATGGGGCTCCAAAGTACCCCCCAGAATAATGAAAAATTTGATACGAAAGCTCAAATATCTGAACAACTAATGCATTGATCACCATGATTCTTTGCATGGATATTGATCCTGGAGTGTTTCATCAGTTTCTGCAGACTGGTGGCGCCACCTGATTTTTTCGATTTTTTTCTCTATTTTTGAGACCTCAAAAGTTGCTGTCATCTGTTAACAGGGCACAAATTGTAACCGCTGGACCTGGAATCTTCTCACTTTACATCCAAGGAGGTCCATGAAAAGTCTTCTTGGAAACCTGGAATTAGGTCTCTGTTACCCATATTCTTCGAGCTATGGGGCTCCAAAGTACCCCCCCCCCCCCAGAATAATGAAAAATTTGATACAAAAGCTCAAGTTTCTGAACAACTAATGCATTGATCACCATGATTCTTTGCATGGATATTGATCATGGGGTGTTACAACAGTTTTTACCGACTGGTGGCACCACCTGTATTTGTTTATTTTTTACGATTTTTTCCACTATTTTTGAGACCTCAAAAGATGCCGTCATCTTATAATATGGCACAAATCGTGATGACTACCCCTGGAATTTTTTTTCTTGACATGCTGGGAGGACCATGAAAAGTCTCCTTGGAAACCTGAAATTAGGTTTCTGTCACCTATATTGTCTGAGCTATGAGGCTTAGAAGTACCCCCCAGAATAATTGAAAATTTGATACCAAAGTAGGGCACAAATCATAACCATGGGGCCGAGAATCTTCTAACTTGACATCCTGAGAGTTCCTAAAAAAGTTCTCCCCAGAAACCTGAAATTGGGTCACAAAAAAACAAAAGACCTATATTCTCAGAGTTTTGGGGTATGTTTGAGCACCCCAGAAATAATGCAAAATACACACAAATTGCCAGATTCCTCATGAAAGGCTGGTTGGATTGTCATCAGATTTGTTGTGCTTATGGGTCTTGATGAACTTAAGCTAATATGCATGAACAATGATGCCACCTGTCCTATAATTGGTTGTCTGTGCAAGGACATATTATCAACATGTCAGTCGGCTGAGCGTCATGACCCACAGGTCACTTGTTATATTAAATACAGATCAGTGATCCTTTGTGACTAGAGATGTGACTGTGCTGTATATAGAGATCCAGGTGTCCATTTTAGATAGGTGTCTGGTAATGAAGGTCCAACCCTGTATATAACATAACCAAGCTAAGAAAATGATGCGGTAAGAGTGAATATGAGGTTTTGTGTATTTTTGGAGCTGAACATAAAACACTGGAAAGTCAGGGTCTGTATCATAATGATTGTATTATATTGTCATTTATATACCCAGAATGGTGGTAAGTGTAGGTGTTGAAGGTGCACCATGCATAAAACTTGTCATGCTTGAGCAAGGTGTAGTCTGCACTGGAGCATAAAAGTGCCGTTAACCGGGAAAGACTATGCCAAAATGATGGATGAATGAGGCGCAGTAATCAAAGTTGTATGTGTGTCAGTTTATGTGGAGTACATAGACGGTACCATGACGCAATAAAAATGCAATAACAAGTCAGGGTTAGAGACATTGTACCAGACATCCCCCCCAAAAATCACAAAATATCCAGCCAGCTGTTTTTAGTACTGGTGAGTAATAATAATCTACCAAGCGACCTAGGCCAGGTTTATTGCACTTTAACAGCTGCAGTGATTCTGTAAGTAAAGCATTTCAGGTCTGTAAATGTGTAATAAAAGGCTTTAGGTCATTGAAAATAGAGACTGTCCAGCAAAGTTTTAACCCTTAACAGAAGCACTGAAGGCCATGAAAGGGTGCGTTAAAAGGTACAGGTATAAAGGTAAGGTAGCGGTTTCACAGACATACAGACTGTAGGCCATAAATACTTGGTTTATGATCTCTTTTTTTGTTGCTGTACTGGATTTAGCATGGCCATCAAGTCTAGTTGCTTCATAAGTTCTCTGGAGCCCCACACACACACATGCATCTCAGGGATTCTTGCCTTATAAAGCTATCAAGTCTCCAGCAACATGAATCCAATGCCATAATTTTTAATAGTTATTTATTATATTAATTATAGCAAATGTTTACAAAGTATGCTGTTTTAGACAGGTAAGAAATGACTAAGTGACCCACAAAAGGCATAACTTTCTGGCAGATTATTTCATTTTAAATTGCATAATTATATTCATTAAGGTAGTTTGAAATAAGGTTAAATTTATAAATGTTTTCCTTAGTGTTATAGTCCAATAACATACCAACAGGTTAAAGCATCTGCATGCTTGAGACTTTTTTTTAAGACCAAAATGGGGATAGCCCTCAAAACACCAAAAACACAACGAGTGTACATGGTGCATTTAAATCAGTAAGGTCTAAAACAGAAAAGCGCATATGTCACTGAATTTTACTTGACAGTTTTATGTATTCTATTGTGATTTAGATGTCATCACCAATATGTATGATTTCAATTTTGATTTGGACATTGTATCATATATAATATAATAACATGTATGTCAAATTTATAACATTGCAGTCTTTGATACTTTACAGGTGCTTGTGAGGCGTCGTTAGCATGTTCTACTTGTCACATATACGTCCAGGATGACTACATGGATACACTACCAGAACCAGAGGAGCAGTTAGTTATTAAATCTTGATTTGTCAAAATTGAACTTTTGTACAAGTCTTCATTTTCATGCTACTTCAGTACAAACAGTTTTAACAATTTCACGTGCGCTCATTTTATTACCGTAATGCCAAATCCATTTGATGTTTTCCAACCCCTAACAAACCTTATTGATTTTAATTAATTAATCTGAAGTTTTTCTTGCTAAGTATTTTCTGAAATTAATATAAGATCTTGTGTTACTCTTTTTTATTTCAGAGAAGATGACATGCTTGATATGGCACCATTTCTCAAAGAAAATTCAAGGCTAGGTTGGTTACTTTCTTCCAATCACAACAGTCAGACATTGAACACATGCAGCATGATGAATCAGCACCTTTTGCATAAAACAAATATTTAACTTCTCTGTCCCTTCATATGTCTGCCATAATATAAACATCATTTATAACTTAAAGTTTTATATTGCATCATGCACATCAACTACTCTGTTTAAAAATGACCAAATCTTGACCGTTTTATTCTTCATTTGCAATTATGAAGTGCTGCCATCTGTCTGTAAATAATAAACGAAAGTAGATGTGTCATAACATGTGGCATTTATTTAATATGTACAATTTAGTTGACTTTCTGTCATAGCCTAACTTGCAAAATCTCTTAAAAGAAATCTGTATTATTAATTCCATTTACACAAAATGTTAAAAACTTATTTCTAATTCAGATTTGTATTTCCAATTTCCTTTGGTAAGCTTGGATAAGGAAGTCTTACAGAAAAGTTGTTAAAATTGTGGTCCAAATACATAAATATAAAAAAAAAATTCTGTTTCAGGATGCCAAATTATTTTAACAAAGGAAATGGAGGGGATGGAGCTAACATTACCAAAAGCAACAAGGAACTTTTACGTTGATGGACATGTACCAGAACCTCACTAATGAACCAGCCTGGTTTTACACTAATTGTGATATGTTGCGACAATGAACTCCACATTAGCCTACAGGAGGGTACATTGTGCAGGAGGGCACTAAACATTATGAAGTAATTAAATTGTGCACTCTCCCAGAGATGTAATATTTTCTCTTTATAAAAAATACTAATGCTGCAGCACAAGGGACATGACACAATGCAGAGAAAATGGTTATCATCTGCAGATAATCAGCTATTTTTATACACAAAGGAACTACCACATTAGGAAAAACAGCAGCATCCAATACACTTAACTTAATAATTTTGATTTTCAGTTCTTGAGATATAAGTTTTTAACATATATACTAGTGAGCCTGTAAATGTTGCTGACCTCTTGTGTAGTTCAGATACAGCTGCTTGTAAAGTTGCAATACACAAAGAATCAACATGGGAGTACACATACCCTCAATTTTTCTTGAAGTAACCTCCAGTGAGGAATCCCTGAAAGGCGCACTCGTTCGTCAGTGAAATTCTCAAAGACAACTTCTACCTCAGGGTGTTAGATCTTACAAGTAGGGTATAATCAATATTTAAGAAATATGGTTGTTTTAACTATCTACAGTTTGTGCATGATCAATATACAGGGCTTAACTGCACCAGTTAGGCAGAACTTGTGGCTCTCAAGAAGCTGTATGTAATCAGGGTAATTATCAAACAAACCAAGATGTTGCTGGCTGCTGGGCATCATGTTATATGCTATGGTTGGTGCATTGTAGGAATTTTTTTTTCTCCTTGTGGTCATGTGATGTATGAAATATTTACTACATTTAGTGTACAGTATTATGCATAATACTGTATAAAACTACAGGGGCAGATCGAGGATTTGGGAAAAGGGTGGGGGTCCAACCGAGGAGGACTAATGAAACCCTAAAAAAAAGGTCCACAGGTCTTGAAAAGGGGGGGGTCCAGGCCGCAAAATTATGTCTGAAGCCCTTAAAAACGTTGTTTCAGATGAAAAAGGGGGGGTCCGGACCCGCTTCTGAACTATATGCAATTAACGTGTGTAATCATAGTAAAGATAGTTAAGAATTTGAACAGCCATCAGCATATTTGAGTTTACTCCTTTACAGTCAGTAAAACAAACTTCTCAACTGTAACATACAAGCTACCTTTAAAATATGGACAGATACAGCCATGACCTCAAGTATACGATATTGGAGTAATGTTTTTTTTTTTGGAGGGGATGGGGCAATCATTTCCAATATTTGAAAATGCTAGCTTAACTAAGTATGTAAGGCTGCAGTATTCTATTTTGGTATCAGTCTATATGAGAGGTGGTAGAACATGCTTCCTAAATATCTTGGTCTGCACCTACAGGTCTTAGATGTATAATAATCAAAATTACTTGGTCATACCACTGAGGAACTTCTGAAAGAGCACTTGTTGCAAGTGTAACTTGGCTGTGGGGCACCTTTCCATTAAGCCTACAAAGCGCTCACCCTGGGTGGGAGCTAACCATGAAAAATCTCATTGCTCCCCAGCTGAGATTTTAACTCACAACCTCCCTGTTTTGAGTCCTGTGCTCTACCCCTAGGTCACAGAGGCAGGTTTGAGTTCTGTTATTATTCACAGGGTTTTTAAATATAAAACGTATGTTGTGTGTAAATTTGAGATTTATTTAAGATTTGGCTGATAGGACTGAAATTGAGGCTTCTGCAATGTGTACAATTAAATATCTACCTATATATCTTTAAATCATTTTTGTTTTAGCTGGTTGCCTCTGTATAAATATATCTCTATCTTGAACTGCCATCAAGCATTTTCTTCTAACAACTGAAGTGATTTGCACTTAGCATCAATTGGAATCCCAGACTGACTCATGGAGGTTTGCTTGTATTTTCTCAGGGGTTTTTGTTGTCCAGATCATGCACAAGTCAGAGGATTTAATTATTACAACTTGTATATATATACAGGATTAATAAATTGTGTGTATAATCATTTGTTGCAAGTTTGTCATTATGTGTGTTTGAAGATGTGAACCAGTATTTATAAAGTTCCTCATTTTAATAGCAAGTTTCACATGTTAAATTCATAGTATAATGAACCAAGACCTAGAGGCACAAATAGTTTCCTGCCATATGTTTAACAAGCAAAGTGTAGCATCAGTGATACCCAAATTTTCCTATACTTTGACAAGAACCTGTTTTTAAATTTTAAAAATTAGCAAAATACAAACTGAATTTTTAAAAAAAGTGCATGATTAGGTTTTCATTTATCCAGAGGACCATGTTTTAACTGGGAGCAATGGGGAATGTAATTTGTAAACTGGACAGATTTGAACAAATAGATACCCATCATGGTTCTGGCCAAGAAATATGTGTGTAACATTTTATGCAGAAAATTATTAAACAGAGGTGGTGCCACCTGCATGTTTAAACATGTCAGTCATGTGATCAATATGCCTAAAAAATTTGGTAATGACTGGTGAAGTGGTTCATGAGATAAAAGGTAAAAGATTTTGCACCATATATTGAAACGTGAAATCAGAAAATTTGGGACCAGCAAAATTTGAATCCAGTTGAAACATCAGTTTGAAAATAATTCTATTCAATATAGGATTCACTGAATTCCCGGAATCAGACTGTGTGCCCCCTAGCTCCAGGAATCCTTGCATATGATTTGAAGGCCAAAGTATTCTTATTTACCGAATTATCCGAAGGAAATCAAAAAAGACCATTTTGGAGTGCAGAAAGTCATTAAACAGAGGTGGTGCCACCTGCAGGTCATAATCACATGTCAGTTATATGCTGAGTAAGTCTGTAAAATTTGGTGAAGAAAGCAGCAAGGATCTTAGAGATATGTGATAAAAGAATGGCGTGGGACAGAAAGACGGACAGACAGACGTGGACTGTTTTAGTACCCCTCCTATGGCAGGAGACTAATAAAAGGATGAGTAAAAAAGTGTTTATATCAGCATAAAACAAAATGATTGTGAAGAGGAAATTCAAAACAATAAGTTTATTAAATAGCAAATATCATTTACATATTTTCTTTTTACACGAACAAGCTTTTCTCAAACATGCGACAATTTTTTGTATTTTCTCATTAGTTCCAAAATATATGAATATTCTCCTGTTATTTGGAACTGTGATTAAAATTCATTCACAGTGTTTTCCATGCATTTCACTCTCTCCTTAGAAACCAAAATATAATGCACTTGAACTGCAGTTGTCATGGAAACAGTTGATATTCATATATTCAGCCTCTGACAGTTAATACTGCTCAAAACTACAAATACCAACAAAGCAGTATATGCAAGGTAAACGGAATGATAAATTGAGCTTGCATCAAATGACCAATCAGTCTAGCTTCATACCAGAATTTGGGGAATCGACTAGTGATGATATATATCCACCCAATCACAGGGGAATGGATAAAGTGAGGCATGGAATGTCTCCTAGTATGAGAGCCCTCTAAATAAGTGGCATCAGAGATGCTAAAGTATCCAAAAAAGTACGGACAGACAAAACCAAAATTAATTATTGTAGATGGCACCACCAGTGTGTATCGGATTTTCCAGGCAAAATTTCAGGCTAATACATCAAACAAATCCTGAGATAAATGCACTGATGTATTATACTTGAAAATTAATATTGTAGGTGGTGCCACCTGTCTTGGATATGAGCAAGCTATCAGAGATGGATGGGCATGCAAAATTTAAGGCCAATACATTGACCCATTTCTGAGAAATATGTGATTATCACCAGAACAGGACTATAGATGGATGCCATACAAAAACTGTAGGTGGTGCCACCAGTCTTGTATGCAAGATAAAAGCCTTCTAAGATCAAAGGACATGCAAAATTGTAGGGTGATACATCAAACCACTCCTGAGATTTATGTATGAATACATGATTGTAGGTGGCACCACCAATCATTGTCAGCCACCAGTTTACACATGACACTTTGAGGCTAAATTTCTGAAAGATCTGTCCAGGGGTCTCAGGAGTTCTCCAGAAATGAATTTTAAGGTGATGGAACTGACATGAAAACAGTATGTATGTGGATACAATTAATATCACTTATGTTCTTAACCAAGGATTTCACCAGTTGTCAGGCATGTTATATTTCTGTTGTGTTCAATACAGGGAGGTTCTTGACACAGATTTACAGCTAGAAGTAACAGTCCTTTACGAGGTAAATAAGTTCATCATACTTAGCAAAATTTCTTTGGCCCAGTCATCACCTTTGATCACTATTCTGCTTATTGAAGCGAATACAGGCATTTTCATAAATACTTGTGTATGTATGCATTTCCTAATTTTACACCTAATAATGCTCATATTTAACCAAACCAAGCTTTAGGAATACATTCCTTAATACACCTGGCTCACTTTGAAGCATTCTGCAAGATGGCCTTCAGTTGTTGACTTGATTTTCACTTAAACAGTCAAATTTGGTGTTCTGGGGACACCTCTGTTAGTAAACAATGAACAAGATGAACTAGGTAGCATTGACAAACACTGAGGTGCCTAAATCACAGTATGATGAATTCCTACTGATGGTGCTCTATGATGATAATGATGATGTCACTGTACAGAGTCCTCGTCTAGTTTTGTGGACCATGCGACCAGGTCATCCACTTCTTGTTCCCAAGGTTCCTCAGGTCCTGTTGCTCCTCTGTTCAGCATCAGGTCTTCGTCTGTCAGCCCTCGCCACTGCTGGCCTGGAGTGGGTGCTGTAAGTAATGTAATATAAACAAATCTCCATTGATAGCAAGAACATTACCATGTACCAAATGCTATAGATTAAAAATACCTCAGCTGTACAATGGAAAGATTAAATTTGAAATTTTTCTGTCTGAGTAACCTGGTGAAACAATCATGCAGTTAAATGAATAAGTCTCCGTCTTGTCATATCATAGCTCATCCTTGACTCTCACATAGCTCTTTATCATACACAAAACTGGAGGGGCCACCTGCAACCATTTTTGCGCAGCGTCCGTCTGTTTGTCTGCTGTGGGCTAAAATCACTCATATCTCAATAGTGGTTTGACTTATCTGCCTAAAATTTTGCGTGTTTATACATCTTGGTTAGCTTTCTTGATTTTTTTGGCAGGTGCCGCCGCCTACATACACATTTTGGCTGCAGACATCCATGCTAATATGCAACACACCTCACTCTATTTCCCCTTGCCACTCAATTCATGCCTCACTTCACCCGTTCCACTCTGATTTTGGCGGATAAACGTAGTCGCTTGTCGACTACTCATATTCTAGTTATACATATTTTGCAATGGTAAGCATGTGTCCATTAATAAATCTGCAGTGTTGTCATGACAACATTACAAGTACTCAAGTCCAAGTCAGGTAGTCTATCAAGTACTCAAGGTTTAAAAGCTGCACCTGTTTTATTCCTATTGACAACATCACAACAACAACAAAAAAATAAGAAATAAAAATTAACAATGAAATATAAATGAACTTACGAGGTGTTCTCTTGGGCTGGAGGTAAATTTTTCTCATCCTATTGACCTGGTCTATTTTAGCTTGTCTCAGCTCTTCTTCTGTTGGTTTTGACTTGAAGCGACCATACACCAGTCCATTTTGTCTGGATTTAAAAAAAAAACATTCATGAGATGTTATGATTAACTGTTCCAGGTTTTGACTTGAAGCAACCATACACCAGTCCATTTTGTCTGGATTTAAAAACAAAACATGCTTGAGATGTTATGATTCACTGTCCCAGGTTTTGACTTGAAGTGACTGTACACCAGTCCATTTTGTCTGGATTCAAAAACAAAACAAGCATGAGATGTTTTGATTCACTGTCCTGGGTTTTGACTTGAAGTGATAATACACCAGTCCATTTTGTCTGGATTAAAAAACAAAACAATGATGAAATGTAATAATTCACTGTCCCAGGTTTTGACTTGAAGTGACCGTACACCAGTTGTCTGGATTCAAATACAAAACAATTATGAGGTGTTATGATTTACTGGGACAGACAAACAGGTTTAATCTGATTCCCCTATAAAGCCAGCTTTTAACCTACCTTTTCTGTAAATTATACGTGATTTCTGGCTTTCACTGTTTATTTACAAATAAACTAAGTTATTTCTGTTCAAGCCTGAAGCTTTTTTGTGGAATTGATGTGATTTCTGGCTTACACTGTGTATATATTAATGAACTGTAGGCATCGTAATTTCTGTTTAGGAAAGTTTTTATAACAGCTCTGTAATCGATGTATGGGCGTGTTTATCTACAAGCTCTGTTAGTAAAGACGGTACATGTGTCAGTGTTGACAAAGAGAAGAACCAAGTTATCTACAGTGGTTGGTTGCATATGTCTCAAAGTTGAAAGTTCAGTAGTTGCAAAACAGCTCTTTTTCAACATGTGTGAAATTTAATCTAAATTGCAGTATTAAATTATAGTTGTGATAATAATGATAATGATATTGTTTCTCCCTCATCCTACCAACAGTGTGTATACCTGATTTTTCATCAAATTTACTGAATATATTATTTAGATTAAGCATGTACTGAAAACTCCAATGTACATAACGCTTTTTAATAATGAGCTAAGGAGAAATCTTGAAGATTTATGATAATATGATGAAGGAAATATTTCCTATGATAAAATAATATATCTTCTCTCAGAGTAAATCTAGATACATTTTCTTGACTTAAGCATGCTGAATATAAATCAAGACAAAAATATCTTGAGGATTTCTTGTCAATAGAGACATTTTATTTGTATAAGAAATATTATCTTTTCAAGAAAATAATTTTGGGCAGTGTATCAAAAGCTACCTAGTTGTAGGATGGATATAAATCCTGATGAGACTTACTCCTCTGCTTGCCTGTCTGCCTGGTTCTTCAGCTCCTCTGGGGGGACGCCATAATGTGCTGCCTGCAGCGCTGGCTCACCCTTTATAGATTCCAGTACTGTGGTATGTAAGCCATGTTTAGTCAAATAAATAATATGATTACCGGTTGATAAATTATGTGTTGTATATCAGATTCTCAGATCTTATTGGAGGCTGCTTACAGAACATAATGTATCATGATCATGATGTTTTTATCAGAGAGAACAATTTGAATATGATATACATGTCTATTCAATACTTAAAACAACTGATAATCTGAAGACCCTATTGCAATAATTTTTTTACATAGATTATATTGCAAATTTATTCTTATTCACTGAACTGACGCGCAGGAAAAATATAATGATTGATATTTTCTGTAATGGCTCAGTTACAGGAATTGCAGTATATTCACTGACCAGTGCTCAAAATGGGACCTTCAGGACAACCACGTGGAGATCAGTTATGTCAGGTTTTATAAAAAGGACTTGCAGTAATCAAGAATTTATAGCCTGTAGTTAAAGAATATAAGATCAGATCTTTGAGGTCCTGTGAAACCTAACATGTTTGGCCTGGTGACGCTGTTTAAATTTAAACCACAGCTTAATATCTTGGCTACACAATTTAAATATAGACCATCTATGTAAAAGAAAATAACTTCATATGAAACCTACTAAAACAATGATTTATTACAGACAATGTTATAAAATATATAGCAACATGAAATCAACAATATGAAATCAGTGACAGGAAATCAACATAACAACTCTGACAGTAAAACCATTGTCCAACAAGAATAGTGAAATACAGTTAAAGTGACAGCTTCACCATCATAGATGAACAAAAGATATGAAATAAATAAGACTCACATGGATTTTTAGTGTTGGGTGCAGTTTTTGATGTTGCAATCCCAGACCACGTTTTGAGATAATCATCAAATGACAGTTTGGACACTTTGACTGTGCTTGTCTTAGGTGTCGGTGGTTTCTGGACATTATCTTTTGGAGGAGCAAACCTGATCTTTTTGTCATCTTCAAAATGAGGGCTCAGACCAGCTGAAAGAATTAAGTATAAAAAAATAGGTATATAAACATTTGACAAAATATTTATTGAAATATTGCAATTAAGGAATAAATGTATTCAGCAAGGTTGAAAATAAGGTAAATGTGCATTTTTGAGGGGGTTTTAAAAATGCTTATATTACTATCTTAGCACATTATTTCCAAATTTTTATTGTTCTATAATAAGGAGAAATGTGTACTTAAAAAAGGCTTATAGGGTTTGACAACAAATATATTTGATATGTAATGATCAATAATGTTCAAATATAGCTTGTACATTGCAACATTTTCTTGGTGACATCATCAACGTCATGCTTAACGTTATGGCGGATGATCAAAATTTGAGTTGATAATTTGGACTAAGGAGAGACAACGGCCGTCAAACAACACCAATTTTCATCATATAACCCTCATTTTTTTTAAAGGTATACATCTCCTGTATATTATAGAATATTACTTTTGTTTATAATTTGCATTAGAAATTGTAAATAGGCCATTGAAAAAATATTCTAAAATACACATTTACCAAAAATAAATATCATGAATTTGGTTGAAAAATCCACATTCTACATTTAAACATTTACATGAGAGCTGTAAACTTTTGATTGGCATATTCAGAAAAATACATGTTCATGTATCCAATGTGCATGTACATGTAAATTGGAATCTCATTCTCGACTTGACCTCAAATGTATGAAAGATAAATAATATACCTAAGTGTTATTAAATATCACACTGACATCACTGTTATAATTGAAATATCATTATATGGAATGGTACAACATCATTACCAAATATTTCAAGTGCATACCTTTCACTCTATGATATTACATCAGATATACATCAAAACATATGTTCTGGTATTAAGGAATATCAGGGTCCAACTTCTCTGGTCACTCACTTGCCCAAGGTAAATAGATATTCAGTGAATAGATAATTGCGTTGAACTGCTCCCATCGCCCTCCCCCCCCCCCCCCCCCCAACACGGTTCCCCCCGGTGAGTGATTCTGTTCATGTGATGATGACAAAAAAAGTAATTACAAGGATGACATATTAAATTAAGACAATGTATATGACATCTCATACCAGAAACTGCAAGTAGCCTATACCTGAACTTGTTTTCATTTATTGTGCCTTTACTTTGTTAGAATGAACAAAACGTAAATTTCGAGGACTACTAGATTTCCTGCTGGTTCTCCAGGTGAGTGTTACTTTTCCAATGTAAATCCCTGGATATTAAGAAAACTGCTTGAGGAGAGAATGGATATTTGAGTCATAGATGATAAATATGTCATGAATAAACTGGACCATTTTAATTTGAGATGAGATGCAGGCTGATGCAGGTGCTGCAGATGTCAAGATGACTATGGAAGGTGAGATGATTCAAAACCTGGAGAACAATTCAAGCTGGTTCACACTACTGGGAGTTTTTGTTTTATATTAATTACAATTAAGAAAGACGTAAGAATGAAAGTTTCTGTGCTGGGAGTAGTTATATGTGATGAAGATGCTTAGTATCATTGAAAGTTTCTACATGTATTATTTATAAAAAAAACTGGTGTATAGTTAAACTGCATTTATTTATGTAAAGCAGTATCCCACTCAAATCATAACACAATATACAGTTAAATGTAGTTAAACACATCATCTGTACAATACTTCACAGGCCTGTACAACATGTGTATGATCCAGCCAGTATCAGTTAGTATGCATGGCTCATCAGGTGCAGGTAGCAGAACATGTGCAGCATCACACAAGAGACTCCACATTATCAACATGTGAAGATTGGTGATTTTGTACTAACCTTTCATATGACTGATGAAGGAGCCTTCAGTGAAAATGTTACCACATTGTATTAACTTACTGACTCTGTATGGTCACCCCTCTGGTGTGCATATATTTATCTCTGTTCAGGATCCCCAGTTGTGTGGCCACACTTTTTTTAATACTATTCATAATCTCAATCCACAGATATTATTCGAAACAGTTTTATTCTTAGGAAAGTAAATTAATTAATTTGGAAAAAATTTTTCTCAGGCACCACATACATCAATACTGAACAAGCATTAATACATCTTACATTGATTTTTAATAGAAATTTAATGATTTTGAGCTCCAGCCAGTCAGACATTACTTACAAGGAAATAAAATTTTGATAAATGTTGATACAATATGAAATATTATCAAAAACCTATTATAAAAAGAAAAAGATATTTGCCGTCCACACCAATTTCTGAAACAAGTGCCTTACAAACCCTGTGATCTATATGTGGAACCAATATCTTTAAGCCAATGAGAGTACTGAAAAACATTCTGAGACTTTTGAAAACACAAATCCTGATACAGGGACCTGGTGACCCTTTTAGTGTCTGGCATCAAATAATAAAGTGCAGTGGGGAAAAGGATAATGAACACATGCACATATTAAATAAAGGATATGTATGAGACCACGCTGTAGTATTCTGTATTATCAGGAGTCATCTTTCGAATCTTTTTGAACAATTTCCATATGATTCATTTTTGCATATGAGCATTTGAAACAGGCAAGTATGCCCACTCTGAAAGAGACAGATGTACACACCCACATTAACATAAGCACTAAATGGTAAAAATGGCCAGCTGAGAAGAGGAATGGGAAAAATAATAAGCTGACTAAATTACCATTGCTCATTAAAACAAGTGACCCATGGGTCATGACACTCAGCTGAATGGGAAGAGATTCGCAAAAAGGAAATTTTATCATCTGAATTGTAGTATATACCCATTCAACTGAAGCATCAAACAGATTAACCAACAGGCTGAGATTGTGTCTGTATTAATATATCTAAAAAATAGAGAGAAAAAAAAAAAAAATACAGGTGGCTCCACCAGTCTGCAGAAACTAATAAAAACACTTAATGGTCAATATCCATGCAAAGAAGCATGGTGGTCTCTGGATTAGTTGTTCAGATACTTCAGCATTTGTATCAAATTGTCCATTATTCTGAGGGATACTTATAGCTTGAGTCCTATAGCTTGAAGGATATGGGAAACAGAGACCTAATTTCAGGATTCCACAGAAACTTTTCATGGGCCTCCTTGCATGACAAGAATGAAGATTCTAGGTCCAGTTGTTACAATTTGTACCCTGTTGACAGATAACCTATTCTTTAAAGGTCTCAAAAATAGAGAAAAAAAATTGTAAAAATTTGAAAAAAAATAGAGGTGGCTCAACCAGTCTGCAGAAACTGATGGAACACCTCATGATCAATATGTATGCCAAAAATCATGACCATCAGTGTTGTAGTTATTGAGATACTGCAGTTTTTGTATCAAATTTTTCATTATTATGGGGGGGTATTTTGAAGCCATACAGCTTAAAGTCTATGGGTAACAGAGACCTAATTTCAGGTTTCCATGGAGGCTTTTCATGGATCTCCCTGTTTGTCAAGAATGAAGATTCTAGGTCAAGTTGTTATGATTTGGGCCCTGTTTACAGATGTTCATATCTTTAAAGGACTCAAAAATAGAGAAAAAAAATTCATAAAAAAAGCTGAACAAATACAGGTGGTGCCACCAGTCTGCAGAAACTGATGAAACACTCCATGATCAATATCCATGCATACAATTATGGTGATCTCTGCATTAGTTGTTCAGATACTTGTTTTGTTTCAAATTTTCCATTATTCTAAAGCTTTACTTTGGAGTGCCATAGCTCAAAGGATATGGGTAACAGAGACCTAATTTCAGGTTTCCATGGAGGCTTTTCATGGGTTTCCGTGTGTGTGAAGAATGGGAGATTCTAGGTCCAGTCATTACCATTTGTACCATTTTGACAGATAACTACATCCTTAAAGGTCTCCAAAATAGAGAAAAAAAATTGTAAAAATTTGAAAAAATACAGGTGGTGCCACCAGTCTGCAGGAACTGATGGAACATCTCTTGATCAATATGTATGTAAAAAATCATGACCATCAGTGTTGTAGTTAATGAGATACTGAAGTTTTTGTATGAAAATTTCCATTATTCGGGGGGGGGGGGGGGGGGGGGTAATTAAGAGCCCCACAGCTCAAAGGATATGGGAAACAGAGACCTTATTTCAGGTTTCCATGGACACTTATAATAGGTCTCTCAATGTGTCACGAATGAAGATTCTAGGTCCAGTCTTAACGATTTGTGCCCTGTTAACATATGTTCACATTTCTAAAGGTCTCAAAAATAGAGAAAACAATTCGTAAAAAATTGAAAAATACAGGTGGCGCCACCAGTCTGCAGAAACTGATGAAACATCTCATGATCAATATGTATGCCAAAAATCATGACCATCAGTGATGTAGTTAATGAGATATTGAAGTTTTAGTATGAAATTTTTATGCTATTCTAGGGGGGGTACTTTGGGGCCCCATAGCTCAAAGGATATGGGTAACAGAGACCTAATTTCTGGTTTCCATGGAGACTTTTTATAGGTCTCCCACTGTGTAAAGAATGAAGATTCTAGGTCCAGTCTATACGATTTGTGCCCTGTTAACAGATGTTCACATTCTTAAAGGTCTAAAAAATAGAGAAAACTATTTGTAAAAAATCGAAAAATATAGGTGGTGCCACCAGTCTGCAGAAACTGTTGTAACAACTCATGATCAATATGTATGCCAAAAATCATGACCATCAGTGATGTAGTTAATGAGATATTGAAGTTTTGTATGAAATTTTTGACTATTCTGGGGGGTACTTTGGGGCCCCATAGCTCATAGGATATGGGTAACAGAGACCTAATTTCAGGTTTCCATGGAGACTTTTCATGGGTCTCCCTGTGTGTCAGAATGAAGATTCTAGGTCCAGTCGTTACGATTTGTGCCCTGTTAACAGATGTTCACATTTTTTAAGGTCTCAAAAATAGAGAAAAAAATTCTTAAAAAATCGAAAAAAACAGGTGGCGCCACCAGTCTGCAGGAACTGATGGACCATCTCATAATTAAAATGTATGCCAAAAATCATGACCGGCAGTGATGTAGTTAATGAGATATTGAAGTTTTTGTATGAAATTTTTTTGCTATTCTGGGGGGGGGGGGGTACTTTGGGACCCCATAGCTCAAAGGATATGGGTAACAGAGACCTAATTTCTGGTTTCCATGGAGACTTTTTATAGGTCTCTCACTGTGTAAAAAATGAAGATTCTAGGTCCAGTCTTTATGATTTGTGCCCTGTTAACAGATGTTCACATTTTTTAAGGTCTCAAAAATAGAGAAAACTATTCGTAGAAAATCGAAAAATACAGGTGGCGCCACCAGTCTGCAGGAAGTGATGAAACATCTCATGATCAATATGTATGCCAAAAATCATGACCATCAGTGATGTATTTAATGAGATATTGAAGTTTTTGTATGAAATTTTTGACTATTCTGGGGGGTACTTTGGGGCCCCATAGCTCGAAGGATATGGGTAATAGAGACCTAATTTCTGGTTTCCAAGAAGATTTTTTATCGACCTCTCAGAATGTCAAGTTACAAGATTCTAGGTCCAGCGGTTACGATTTGTGCCTAGTTAACGGACAGACGGACGACGGACAAAGAGTGATCGCTATAGCTCAGCATGACTGAAAGTCAGCTGAGCTAAAAACTGATGAAACACTCATGATCAATATCCATGCAAACAATTATGGTGATCTCTGCATTAGTTGTTCAGATACTTCAGCTTTTGTATCAAATGTTCCATTATTCCGAGCTGTACTTTAGAGTGCCATAGCTCAAATGATATGGGTAACAGAGACCTAATTTCAGGTGTCCATGGAGACTTTTCATGGGTCTCCCTGTGTGTCAAGAATAAAGATTCTAGGTCAAGTCATTACAATTTGTACCCTGTTGACAGATAACTACATCCTTAAAGGTCTCATAAATAGGGAAAAAAAATTGTAAAAATTTGAAAAAATACAGGTGGCACCACCAGTCTGCAGGAAATGATGGAACACCTCTTGATCAATATGTATGCCAAAAATCATGACCATCTGTATTGTAGTTATTGAGATGTTGCATTTTTTTTTAATCAAATTTTCCATTATTCTGGGGGGTAATTGGGAGCCCCACAGCTCAAATGATATGGGTAACAGAGACCTTATTTCAGGTTTCCATGGAGACTTTTCATAGGTCTCTCACTGTGTCAAGAATGATGATTCTAGGTCCAGTCTTAACAATTTGTGCCCTGTTAACAGATGTCAACATTTTTAAAGACCTCAAAAACAGAGAAAACAATTCGTAAAGAATCGAAAAATACAGGTGGCGCCACCAGTCTGCAGAAACTGATGAAACATCCCATGATCAATATGTATGCCAAAAATCATGACCATCAGTGATGTAGTTAATGAGATATTGAAGTTTTTGTATGAAATTTTTCACTATTCTGGGGGGTACTTTGGGGCCCCATAGCTCAAAGGATTTGGGTAACAGAGACCTAATTTCTGGTTTCCATGGAGACTTTTTATAGGTCACTCACTGTGTCAAGAATGAAGATTCTAGGTCCAGTCTTTACAATTTGTGCTGTGTTAACAGTTGTTCACATTTTTAAAGGTCTCAAAAATAGAGAAAAAAATTCGTAAAAAATCTAAAAATACAGGTGGCACCACCAGTCTGCAGGAACTGATGGAACATCTCATGATACATATGTATGCCAAAAATCATAACCATCAGTGATGTAGTTAATGAGATATTAAAGTTTTTGTATGAAATTTTTTACTATTGTGGGGGGTACTTTGGGGCCAAATAGCTCGAAGGATATGGGTAACAGAGACCTAATTTCTCGTTTCCAAAGAGATTTTTCATTGACCTCTCAGAATGTAAAGTTACAAGATTCTAAGTCCAGCGGTTACGATTTGTGCCAGGTTAACGGACAGACGGACGGACAGATGGACAGACGGACAGACGGACAGACAGACAGACGGACGACGGACAAAGAGTGATCGCTATAGCTCAGCATGACTGAAAGTCAGCTGAGCTAAAAATTGAATTTCTTGAGGTCTCACAGTATACATGACATACCAACTCAGTGATGAATTTACCTTTATATCTAGAATGTGCAAATACAGAGCAGTGCAAAAAGACTGTTCAGATCATAATGTTTGGTAAAGAATCACTGAACATGATCTGTAATGGTCAAAATGTAAACATAATCCCCCTCAAGTATGGGATATTCAGTATCATACTAAGGCAAAAAAAAAATAAGGTTTGGTTCTCAGGCACTTTTTTCAAGAAATCAATGCAGGTGGGCGGTTATTTATTTTGAATTTTTTTTTTATGTTTTCATAAAAATTTCAAATGATAAGGGAAAAGCATGACAATAACAGATTTATTTTGCTAAACAAGTAAAAGCAATACATAACAAAGGAAATTTTATCAAAATTGTATGATTTTATCTTCTTCAAAGAAATGTTCGAGCGGCTGGTGCTCAATATTGGTAAGTTTCTATTGAAAATCAAAAGAAAAATTTTTGATGCAGGGGTTTAAAATTGATGTGGGCTGTTCCTGAGAACCATACCTTTTATTTTTGTTGGCCTAAGGTGTATTAACAATATGACCATGACCATGACCGACATAGTAACTTATAAATGTGCCCTTACTGGCTGATTCTCACCTTCCACTCTCTTGCTGGCAGCCACACAGTCCAGCACCATCTGTTTGTAGCTGTGTGGAGAGGAAGCGATCATGTTGACAGCATCAGTGTTCACAGCTTCTGACAGCACAGGGTTTGCCAGCAAATTCTGCACAAAAAATAAAGACCAATTAATCTCATATAGTTTGAGTCACAAACAGAAGAAGTCACAAACAGGCAGAGGTCCAAAACATTGTGTATCATGCCATCAATGAGACTTATTGAGAGACTTAAACATTTGCCATAGTTGAAGCCACCCTTCCTCCCAAAAAGGCTGTTTTTTTAGGGGGTGGTGAATTATCATTAAGTCCTTTATATTAATGCAGCTAATTGCTTCCATTTTCTCTAGCATGAATCTCATAAATGAAATCCTTACATGTCTATAATGTAAAATATTTCATTAATTCAGGTATAATTAACTAGTGGCCCATGGGCCATGACGCTCAGCTGAATTCCAGGAATGTTGAACAATGAGCAAAATGACTGCCAGAGTGCAAACAAATCATGAATTTTGTGAAGAGTCCTTAGAAATGGGTTTCAGTGGACTTTTGGACAGATGACAACTTCATTTGAAGGTCTAATAAATAGAAAAAAAATGCTGAAAAATTTGAAAAAATACAGGTAGTGCCACCAGTCTGCAGGAACTGATGAAACACTCCATGATCAATATATATCCAAAGAATCATGGCTATCAAGGCATTAGTTATTCAGATACTGGAGCTTTTGTTTGTATCAAATTTTTAATTATTCTTGGGGGTATTTACAAGCTCTATAGCTCAGAGAATATGGGTAACAGAGACCTAATTTCAGGTTACCACGGAGATTTTTCATTAGTCTCCCTGGATGTCAAGTAAGAAGATTCTAGGTTCAGTAGTTACAGTTTGTGCCATGTTAACAGATGACCACTTCATTTGAAGGTCTCATAAATAGAGAAAAAATGCTAAAAAATTAATAAAAAATACAGGTGGCCTGACCAGTGTACAGGAACTGATAAAACTCTCCATGATCAATATGCATGCTAAGTATCATGGTCATCAGTGCATTAGTTATTCAGCCAGGTGAAAATTATTGCAGATGGCACCACCAATCTTGTTTACGAGATTGAGGTGTCAAGGATCTATTAACATGCACAATTTCAACCCAATGCATTGAAGAACCACTAAGACGAACAGATGGCAAATGCACAGATGGCTGCTATGCAAAAAGTATTGTAGGTGGCGCCACCAGTCGCAATTACAAGATGGAGAGATCCAAGATCTATAGACATGCAAACTTTCAGCTCAATACATTGAACCACTCCTGAGATATCAGCTGTTAACTAAAAGACACCCAGATTCATACTGCACAGAAAGGATTGCAGGTGGTGCCACAACTACATAGGTAAGGGAACAATTATGCCGGGTTATGGAAAGATCGGTCCAATGGTCTCAGAGGAGTTCTCCAGAAACGAACACAGTTCTGGTATCACATTTTTAATTATTTCAGGGGTACCTAAGAGTCCCATAGCTCGGAGGATATGGGTAACAGAGACCTAATTTCAGATTTCCATGAAGGCTTTTCATGGACCTTCCTAGATGTCAAGTATGAAGATCCTAGGTCAAGTGGTTACGATTTGTGCCCTATTACAAGATAAGGCTTTATTTGAAAGTCTCAAAAAGAGAAAAAAATGCGTACAAATTTTTTAAAAAATAGGTAAAAATTGGAAAAATATAGGTGGCGCCACCAGTCTGTAGGAAGTGATGAAACATCACATGATCAATATTCATGCAAAGAATCATGCTGATCAATGCAGTAGTTATTCAGATACTTGAGTTTTTGTATCAAATTTTGCATTATTCTGGGGGGTACTTCGAAGCCCCATAGCTCAAAGGACATGGGTAACAGAGACCTTATTTCAGGTTTGCAAGGAGATTTTTCATGGACCTTCTTGGATATTAAGTTTGAAGATTCCAGGTCCAGTGGTCACAATTTGTGCCCTGTTAACAGATGACAGTTTCATTGCATGTCTGAAAAAAAGAGAAAAAAAATTCGTAAAAATTGGAAAAAAAATAGGTGGTGCCACCAGGCCGCAGGAAGTGAGGGAACATCCCATGATCAATATTCATGCAAAGAATCATGGTGATCAATGCAGTAGTTATTCAGATACTTGAGCTTTTGTATCAAATTTTACATTATTCTGGGGGGTACTTTGCAGCCCCATAGCTCAAAGGATATCGGTAACAGAGACCTAATTTCAGGTTTCCAAGGAGATTTTTTTTCATGGACCTTCCTAGATATAAAATTTGAAGATTCCTGGTCCAGTGGTTACGATTTGTGCCCTGTTAACAGATGACAGTTTCATTTCAGGTCTGAAAAAAAAGAAAAAAAAATGGTAAAAATTGGAAAAAATATAGGTGGCACCACCAGTCCACAGGAAGTGATGAAACATCCCATGATCAATATTCATGCAAAGAATCATGGTGATCAATGCAGTAGTTATTCAGATACTTTGAGTTTTTTTATCAAATTTTGCATTATTCTGGGGGGTACTTCAGAGCCCCATAGCCCAAAGGATATGGGTTACAAAGACCTTATTTCAGGTTTGCAAGTTGATTTTTTATGGACCTTCCTGGATATTAAGTTTGAAGATTCCAGGTCCAGTGGTTAGGATTTGCGCCCTGTTAACAGATCACAGTTTCATTGCATGTCTGAAAAAAAAGAGAAAAAATTTGTAAACATTGGAAAAAATATAGGAGGCGCCACCAGTCTGCAGGAAGTGATGGAACATCCTATGATCAATATTCATGCAAAGAATCATGCTGATCAATGCAGCAGTTATTCAGATACTTGAGCTTTTGTATCAAATTTTACATTATTCTGGGAGGTACTTCGGAGCCCCATAGCTCAAAGGATATGGGTAACAGGGACCTATTCCAGGTTTCAAAAGGGTTTTTTCTATGGACCTCCCTGGATGTCAAGTGAGAAGATTCCAGGTCCAGTGGTTAAGATTTGTGCCCTGTTAATGGACAACTGGACGGCCGGACGGACAGACAGACGACAGACAAAGGGTGATCGCTATAGCTCAGATGACTTTCAGTCAGCTGAGCTAAAAATGGATGAAAATATGTACTGCTCAAAAGCACCATTTCAAGAAATTTTGCAAATTTGTATCTTCCCTGCAAGCTGATAAAAAATTTATTTCATAAATAAAATAAGAAATAAAAGAAACAAATTGCCCTTTCACT
Organism: Sipunculus nudus; assembly: GCA_026874595.1. NCBI lineage: Eukaryota > Metazoa > Annelida > Sipuncula > Golfingiida > Sipunculidae > Sipunculus > Sipunculus nudus. The sequence continues at coordinate 58,195,793 of CM049309.1, forward strand.
CAATATTTTGGTTGAAGAGTTCACAGAACCATTGATGTTTTTGGTTTGGCCTGACCAACAACTCACAAGTCCTACATTAATTGTCTCTGAAGTGCACAAAGTTAATTACACTTTGATAACACTTTTCCAGATTTATCATAGTCTCAGGACAAGCAGCAAAACTGGACACTGATATTGTGTTTTATAATAAGATCTAAGGTTGGGCCAATCTCACAGGGGTAGAAACTATATAAAGTTTGAGTTTATGCTCCTGTATGGCATAAATACATAAATGAGAAGGAGAGTGAGCTTTGCCTCTGGTACTAGTCAACGAGAAAATAGACAAGCATAATATATAGTTTACTATGATGATATTCCCTATAACTTATCTAATGTTAAAAAAAATCATGGGGATTTTGGGAATATATATTGCCTGCATGAGAATTTAAAAAAAATCATTTGTTTTACTTATATGTCTCTGCACATGTAATGCTGACAGTTAACATTGGATTGGTGGACTTGGTGTCTTAATCAGGTCTTTTAATCCGACAAAAAAGTTTTGTTGTAAGATAATACACACCTGTGTACTTAAAATTGTGAAGTAAAATCTTGATTTATAATGATGTGCTGGCTGTACATACCTGTATACTGAGCAGTATATATGACATGGTGTAGGATTCCTGCCACTCTGAGGGGTCATCAAGGAAACTGACACAGGGCTTACCAGTAATCATATCAACTGTAAGAAAAAGTATTTAATAACACCACTGACACAAACATAAATACTTATTATATGAAGATTAAAATAGCTGCATGGCAAAAATTCAATATGACCATGAACAGAATTTATATTACGCATTTTTTTGGTATGATATGTCATGAATTTCTTCAATTTCTTTCACTAGGCTCTTTAAAGTGGTGGTGCTATTTAGTTCCAGCACTAGCCAACAGGAGTCAGCACTATCAGCAGATCTGAATAACCTGCTACTTGATCATTCAAGCAGTTGATGCAATGGGTGACTTATAATGATAATGATTATTACAGGCCTGTATGGTCTCCTGTAATTCTCCAGTAACAAGCTGTACAGTAATACGACTGACAGAAGGCTGGTCCCTCACATCACTGTGGACCATCATGTACCCTGAGTTTCAGTTTAGTTTCTAGATTAGCTGACAGAAGCAGCACTTGACAGCAAAGTACTTACTGGTGTTGCAGTCTTGCTTCATTTACCAGTGAAGGACATTAAAAGTTTTAAGTATCAAGGAGACAGTCCAAAAAATCTATTTGAATTCTCAGGCATATGAAAACAGCAAAGCAAATTCAAATTTAATCTTAATAGGCTTTATTTGGAAGGAATGCAGTTTTCTTTGCCCAACTATTCTGTTTGTTCCAAGTTGAGTTTTATTGTCCTACCATATATGGTCAAAAAAGTGAAAAACAACATTATTCCACTCTCCACTTTGCTAATACACACGCCCTCACCACCAAACTCTCTCTTCAGATAGATTCTCGTCTGAATGCTGTCCACAGAGAGCTTCAGTGTGGCATCCAACGAATTACAAACCCTGACAGGTTCACTTCTCCCAGTTTCTCAAAACTGCTCATAGGGGCTGCCATTTTGTGTACATACTAAAACCTGGATGTCACAGGTCACACGCAAAAATATTTAACATGTCATTTATTAATATATACTAAATGTTTAAAATCAATTTTTAATATACAACATGTGAGGAAACTTACCATTTGGATGAAAGGGTATTGTGTGAAAACAAACTTCTGGTGGCTTTTTATTATAATACTCATCAAAGCGGAGATACAGTCTGAACACACCCCCTGAAGATAAATATAATACCATATTTGATGGATAACTGGTATATCATGTCACATAATCCATTAAACAGATAGCAGGCTGCAACATGAGCATCCTTATGATGATGTCAAGGAGACTGTTAATTATAAACACATCTTAAAACCCACAAAATATACAAAACTTAAAGAATTAAGAAATGTAAAAGCATGCTTTTGTAAGATAATAAAATATAAAAGAACAGCAAGAAAATGAAACTACTGATACCATTCTCTTAATTCACAAATAGCACAGATCTGGAATTTATAAATGATAAAAAAACCTTTAGAACAGTTGCTGTCTTATAATCCTTAAATCATGTTCCCTGATAAAACCAATAATTATCAAATTAAGGACAGTATTTTGCCATAAAATACTGTCTAACAACTGACCTTCCCATAACGTGCCTTTCATTCCACAAATTTTGGCAACCCATTCAAAGTAGTTGTCTTCCTTTAGCTGGCATGCTTCAATACCCTATAAAATAATAATCTGCTCATTTATGATTGAAAGTAATATACGGTATCTGTGACACAATAATTTTCTCAATTCTAGAATATTGAAATAAGCCACCAGTTAAAAAAAAACAGAATGACAGTTTTGGTAGTTCCTTTAGTGCATTGCAGACAATTCACAAAACAGTACTTTCAGTATGCAAATGAAAAATTTTAAATGACAGATCCTTAAAAGTTATTCACAGTTTGAAGTGCTTTTTTTCAATTATTTTACAAATGGATTTTTTATATTCAAGTTTTATACAGGCACTCTATGCAAAACTCTAAATATTTCTGTTCCAGTAACAAAGACCCTCATGAATAAATCTAGACCTTTTAAAGGGGTATATTCACATAAATCCTTTCACCATTACTACCCACACCTCAAAAACTGAAAATAATTCCAGACAAAATTCCTGAGCTGAGGGGTAAAAAATCCAATACCCATAGTTGGTCTTTGATGAGCATTTCATAATCTCGCTCAATCAGAAGATGTGCCCGGGAGTACATGGTTCAGGTCTGGCAGTGTATCCTGGAATAACAAGTATAGCATGTAAAAAAGGGGGCATAATGTACTGTATAATAATAACAACAACACAGTAAATAAAATGAAAACATAATGTGAGTGTGAACTTACAAAGTAAAAGTCAATGTGTTAAGGACATTACAGTACAGCTGATATACTGTTAAAACACATTTCTTCAACTTATTTTCGAATTTAGAATTGCGGTGTACCGGTGTATTAGATCAGACTTAAGAATTAGTTTATTTTAGCCAGTGCAAGTAATTCACAAATAAATAACATCTGAAACTTTGTAAAACAATGCCTTCATACTACAGATTTAAGGATTAAATAATTAAAAAAGTGCAATCTTACATATCAGATCAATCTTTTCTTAACATTAGAATAAGACATATAAGAGGCAATATAATGAATATATCAACACTAAACAGCTCATGCAGTTTTTTTTTTACAAGCCATTGAAAGAAGTGTTATTTAAAGACACCATCAAATGGTGATGCCCCATTTTTTGGCCACTTTTTTCACAAGTTGATCATTACAAAGAGACAGTTTGTGAAGGATAGGGGTGGCCCCCACATCCTTGCCCAGGCGGGAATCCTCGGTTCCTCAGACCCCTTTATACTCTAACATAAAGTACTCCAGATATGAGCTAAATTCATTTGGGTCATTTCTTCAAAAAAGGAAAACGAAATCAGAAATGCAACTGATAACTATTTATGCAACACCTCATTACAGTCAATTTCAGTGTTTCAGGTGCATAAGGTATCCTAACACTGGGTAAAATAAAAAAAAGCTTCTGTGGCTCAGGGGTAGAGCACAGGGCTCAAAGCTGGTAGAATTGATTTCTGCAGATGTACATATATGTAGTCAAGTTAGCATTAAAAAAATGGTGGCGGTTATCTCAACCAAAAAAATATTAAAAAAACTAAACACAAACATTGGGTGAAAGTACAGTAGAACGCCTGTATTACGGTCATCTTCGGGACTGGATGAAAGTGGCCTTAATACAGGAGTGGCCGTTATACAGGACTTGACCAGGATAGGGGGTTAAAATGATAAACAGTTTATCATTCCCTGTAGATACACCGTCTTTTTTCTACTGGCATTTGCGTTTTCTTCATACTGTTCTCTCTCGCTTCCGCTTAAGGATCTTTTGAACTTGAGTTCAGCAGACAGCATAGATTTCTGCTAGCTGTCGGCTGCTTTACATGTCACTCTTCCTGATCAGTTCTGTCTTTTCCTTTAGAGCAAGTTCTTGTCTTTTCTTGGTCGCAATAATGGTCAAAGTGATTGGAAATGAGTATGCGTGCAGCTTAACATTTTATACATATAACAATGTTTATTTTGCATTCATAATTATTCATGTATGAGTAAATTGTGCTATGTTTGCTGCACTGTTATTGTTTGATGGACGTGTTCACAAGGACATTTATGAAAGTTTAAAGATCCACAGTTTGCCTAACATTTTTTCTTATGACATATTTATCGGGACCCACGGGTAGTCAATCGTTAATGAAATGACAAACACCCTGCTTAAAATCTGATTTCACGACTGATTTCAAAACCTACACGCAGATGGGAACACCTGCCTTACTATTGTGTATACTAATGAGCCTGCGGGACCGAGAGTACTGGCCGTAATAGGGAATAGAGGAGTGACCGTAATTGACAACAAAATGACTATGAAATATAACGGTCGAAAATTTGGGACCAGAAAATCTGACCGTTATAGACGTATTGACCGTTATTCAGGCGTGGCCGTTATCAGGTGTTCTACTGTATAAGAAATCCAAGAAATCCTGCAGCAATTCACATGTACCTCGTTTCAAATACCATTACTTGAGGTAGTCTATATTTGTACTGACATGTAATGTACCCTTTTTTTCAGGTTCTTTAACTAGCCCTAGCTTCGGTGCTTTCTAACAATACTAAGCTGTTGGAGAGCCCTAAAAGATCCATTGAGAAAATTGAAGACATTCCATCAAAAATAAATTTATGATATTCAACTTAAAGGGGCCCAATCGCCTATAAAGAATGTTGAGTTATCACGAAAAATAGCTTCTTCTCTTTAAAATAAATTTGTACCTGCCAAAATGATGCCTTGAAACCATTTGCTTACTCCTGTAAATGAGTGTTAAAAACAGTGGACCGGGTGCGATCACAGGTGTCAACATATACACAGTGCATGGGGCAGTGTGCTATTTTATTATACAATTTTTATCCTGGCAAGGGTTTTAAGTCCCTCATTTCATTGAAGCTTTTTGTGCGACTGTTTCCAGGATACACCTTTGCACAGGGGATGTCAAGTTTTTTTTCACTAATGTAATTTACACAGTTGATTAATGTTAACTATCGTCCTGTAAAAGACAGGCTTTTTTACACCCTTGTGTAAAAAACTGTCAAAACACTGGCAGTTGATACATTGTAACAAGTTTCCCACAGCAGCTGCCAGCCCACCATGGCTTGGGGAAACCAAGAGCAGACATTGTTCACCGCTTATCACAGCTTATAAGGACAATATTCTTCTAATGGACATTTAGAGTAGAACACACAGTCTAAGTGGTATGTTACACACCCATTTGATTATATTATCTTTATTTAATGATGAATACAATGCTTTTGGCTGAAATATCAGAATTTTATCTTCAAGTGGAACATCTCCAGTTTTATTGAAGGATCTGCTAGTCTGTCCAAGTGGCAATACCCTTGTCTGCATGTTTTTCAGGGATAATGTTACAAACAAGTGAAGCTCACTGTTGTCTAACAAACACCACACACAACCACAGACATTAAAAGTGTACCATGGTGAAATGTACTGTCTTGTTGCGCCAGCAAGACGCCATCCACTGTCCATCAGCATAAATATCGCAAAAGAGTACAAAAGTAAACACTTTTTACTTGATAAGTAACTGCTTTAAATAAAATTGGTGGAATATCTGAATGGTATGAGTCTAGAATTCAGGCTGCTGTTCTGGACATGTTAAGACACCATGGATACATGTGAAACGTTGTAATAATATATCCAGTTTACTCCTTTGTAAGTTAATGGTATCCTATATCCTTCTCATGTACCTCTTACCCTGTAATAATGTACAATTTATCCTTCCTTCACGCAATTTAACATGCTCATATCTGTCATGATTCCTCCCTCTTGCTAGTTTACACCACTTGGCTTATGTGCACATGTCCTGCCTACGTCATTCACATCCTTTGTCTTGCGCCCTCAAGGCATTTGTACGCACACACATCATGGATATATTTGGTGTATTACAAGGGTTAGAGTTCACAAATAAAACAGTGACTCCACCTTGTCTGCGCGAAGCATGAGAAGGAGTACGGTTTAGTGGCAGGCAGTTAACAACCGGCTGAGGGCTAATTTTTTTAAGCTTTTGCGATGTCCGGACACGAAGCGCTCAGATGACGCATACCCTTGACAATAACCCTCATTTTAACAACTACGACCAATTCTGAAAAGTAGATTTAAATATCCCCACTCGACCCCTCACTCCCAACTTGTCTTGCATGGCGCAGTGATAGCGCATAGGACTTGTTAATCCATGACTGATGGTTTAATTGAGACCCAGTGGAGAGCTTCACAACTGCATGTTATGTGTACTAATAATTGCATTTCTCATTACAGGTTCGCCACCAGACGGAGACACAGATGCATACGACAGACATACAAACAAGACACAAGAAACTACAAACATAGACACCAGTAGTTTTATTCATTGACTCAAACTCAATATGGCTCAAAGCCTCAAACAGCATCCTGAATTCTAGACTCGCTCCATCTGAATATTTACTTTAGGCCAAATGGCATTTTAAAGAATTTTCTAAAAATAATTATCTAAAAAAATGCAGACAAGGGTTATGGAAAACAGACTGTAGCCTAGTGACAGTAGTGTAGGGCTATCGCACAGAGTAGAGTAGGGATAGAGCATGGAAGCTAGGGCAGTTAGTTCTTACATAAATGGAATTTAAAGAAATACAGCAGAACAAATCAGGCAGATAGAAATTCTGCGAGTGTTGACTGTTGAAACAGATTTGTAGAGTACATACTGGAGAGCGCAGTGGAATAGAGGAAAGTACTGGCAGTTAAGTGCCACCATAGCCGCCGACGTCGACGCAACAGGTTTCAGGTTTCTGTTGCGTCGCCGGCCCACCGAAGGGCTAACTGGGGTTATAGCACGATACGATCTGTTACTCTTAGAAAGAAAATTAAATAAAAATATTTCCTATGGTTTTAGCAAACCAATGTTCACAGAATGTTGTATGTCGAAAGGCCTGTAACAAGTGACTCATGGGTCATGACGCTCAGCTGCCAAGCATGACCTGTGACATCATGGACTGAGATTCACAACTTCGAGTCAAATTTTGAAGAACCAATTTGCCAATTTGTTGAAAATTTTCTATGACAACAGAAATATATATCACCTATGTCTGGTTAAAACACAGTGAATTGATGGTCTGAGGAAAATGCATGATTGTTAAGCAATCAGGAACTATTCCAACAGCTTGCTTGAAACCTGTCAGTCTCAAAAGGAACACCACAAAGGGCAAATATAAGATCAAAATATATAGCCAAAATCAAGGAAATACATGCAAGAATTATTGAGAAACAGGTGCTTCTGTGTGAATTTTTATTCAATACAAGCCAACTGTACTGCACTTTAATAAATGATGGTAATATTTATTCAGAAATATTTGACCCAATCCTTTACAAGATTACATAAATATACATCCAACTGCATTCACTTTAACTGTTCTTGAGATAAAATGATCAAAAGATGGTTGCCTGATGTCCATATTGGACTTCTGACAAGTCTGAAATCAGACAACAAACATTCTCTAAATCGGACCAAACATTAAAGAAAAATTACTGAAACTGCACTGAAGAAAGAATTTCTAAGGTGGCTAACTGGCAGATATAATAGATTTCTGACAAGTATGACATTTGATATCCCACATTCTCCAATAAGAGACCAAACTTGGGGCAAATTATCCAGTAATGGATGCCCAAAATAATTCAAAAGGCATGTCCAGGCCCTCATATCAGATTTATAGATATGCAATTGTAAAAAGTGTAAGTCCAATATTTTTTATTATCACTCTGCTTTTCAATGGTGTCAGCAGGGTAGGTAAACTGCCAGACCTGAAAGAAAAGAAATGCAGAAAGCATGACTAAGAGTCTTGAAATAAAACAAAAAGCCATCCTAAATCAAGGTACACATCCACATATTATGAGAACAAACACTTGCTTTTATATGTGGTGATATATATTAAAATATTCCGATATCTAGGAAACTAAGTTTATTGCTAGGATTCCATAAAATAAACTGCAAAATGTTCCCATCATCTTATAAATCAGAAGCTAAACCTTAATACTATATTCTCATAGTCTTAATGCCTGGCTGAAGCATTCTGACAACAGTGTTTTTGTTATGAAGTAACAAGGTACTTATCACTGAGCCTTATCACTTAATAGGCTGATACAAAAGGGAGTCATATGTCACCAGTGTCACTCACAATTACAGCCACACAGGGAGATGTACCAGCTGGAGTGGGATGGTTATATATACAAGAAAAATAGAGATGGTCTATAAAATAAGTAATTGTGAACATCCCTGACCTATGACCTTGGCCTTTTGCCCATATATCAACTGGATTCTTTCTAAATGATGGGTAACTACTAACCACTTAAATCTGGTGTAATTACTTTGCAACCAATGGGTGAATAACTTTGACCTGCAACCTTTAACCTGCTGACCAGCTGACCCCAAAATTAATAAGTTATTTATTCAAGCAAAAAGACCCATAAATATGAAGTTTGAGTCAAATTGAGTGATGCATAGATGTGGCATATGTAAAAGACTGAAGGTTTGGGTTGAACAGTTACACTTGAAATATGCTCACAAGCATTTAGAACAATTAAATATTGTGACCTTGACCTTTGACTTTTTGACCTCAACATCAATAGGCTTCTCCCTTATTGGTAGGTAAGCCATATATGACAGATTGAAGGTACAGATTGAAAAGTTTGCCTGAAAAAGACTCCACGCAAGAAGTGGGTGCTGTGAACTTGACCTTTGACCTCAAAATCAACAGGTCCTTTCCCCTGTTGGCAGAGAAACGATATCAGTGCTGGAAGGTTTGGAATGAAAAGTCTAGCTTGAAATGTGTCCACAACCTTTTCAAAGTAGTGGATCCTGTGACCCTGACCTTTGACCTTGTGACCTCAAAATCTATAGGATTCTTCTCCAACTTAGTAGGTGAGCTATATGTGAAAGATCAAAGAATTGGGATGAAAGGGTTGGCTTAATATGCATCCACAGGCTTTTCAAAGAAGAGGCCCCTGTGACCCTGACCTTTGACTTTTTGACCTCAAAAAAATTATGGTTCTTCCCCTGTTGGTAGGTGAGCTGTATGTGAAAGATGGAAGGTTTGGGATGAAAATTTTGTCTCAAAGAGTTATTTCTGGGGGGTGCAAAAACACCCCATAACTTCGAAAATATAGGTCACAGTGACCTAATTTCAGGTTTGCAAGGAGATCTTTTTATAACCTCTAAGACTGCATAGGGTTCATGGCCCTAGCCCCTACGGTTACAATTTGTGCCCTGCTAACGGACGGACGGCCGGCTGAGCTGAGCTAATAAAAAAATAACCATTCTGGAAAGCATGAAGCACCTGTAAAATCAATAACCGATAGTATTTGTCCAGAGAGAATTGAAGCATTAACAGCCCCGGTAGACATCTTGCATTTGGTTGCAGTCCTGTATTAGGCTTTAGGCTTGTGTACTATTATGTTCATATTTTAACTTCCTTGGTGCAAAATATGGCTGAGAAGAGAACAGTAATGTTTTCTAGTGGTCAACTATACAATACACACAGATGTACTGAACATTAATAAATGGATATATGTTAAATCTCACAGTTGTGTATGGAGTGTTATAATCACAGTTAACTGCAGGTGCAATCTATGGACTCCACAATGCCTCAGTCACTGAAAAAAAGCAATTGAGGAGTTCATTCTTATGGGCTAGTGCCACCATTACTTCAAGTAATTGGTTTAGACATCTAACTGGTGCTGCTGAGTCCCCAGGTCATCTTCATACGACTTACCTTGACCTCTCTGAACAATAATTAAACAGAACAACCCCTGTCTCCGTTTAGTTCACCGCTGAGGAAGCTTATTTCAACATCTAACAAGTAACGGCCAGGCAGTACCGTCACAGGAGGCAGCCATATTGTTTAGCTTCGCAACGAGGGACCAGTCATTATAAATAGAACACAACTATTGAATTGGCCAATAAACCCCAGTGTACGAGAAAATGAATCAATTAGGAAAGTAACGCAAACTCCTTTTAAATCAATATAATACACTTTACATTTATTTAAGTTGTTAACTTCTTAATGACTATATTTAAAATTTAAGCAAATGTTTTGTCCCTTAGAGTACTATATTCACAAATGTTCGGTTATAGCACTCGTTATGAAGAGATTTTTTAGGGAAATATAAAAGTGAAGTATATCCCACCAAGCTGCTCAAGTTCCAAACCGACCAAGAATGAATAAATGTTATCAAAGAATAATACCATAATTATAAATCATTAAATATTATAATCAAATTATTATTATTATTATTATTATTATTATTATTATTACCACCAGCAGTTGTGGTGGTTGTAGTAGTTGTTGTAGTGGTATATATTTTTATTGTTATTATATAATTTATTATTATTATAAACAAATATTCAAGTATATACAAACTATTTTATCAAATCTTTATATATTATTATTAAGGGTGTCTTTTCAAAGAGAGCTTTCAAGTACCATATTAAATAAACCAGTCTCTTTCCAGTACCATATCTTTAAATAAACCGTTCAGGGTGGCAAACATTATCGGAGAGGCGCAAGATCCGAAAATTGATACTCTTTTTAAAATGATAAATGGATTAGCACCAAAATTCATGTGTGACTTGATTCCGGAGTACTGGTTATAATCTGCGAAGCAGAAATAATTTGAGATCTCCATCAATTCACAGAACTCTAACACAAAATTCTTTTATATTATTTACTTTGATACTGTGGAATTCTTTAGATGAATCAACAAGAAACAGTCCTACGATCCTGAACTTTAAGAAAAAGTTAGAATCGACTGTACGGCTGCCAGCAATATATTTCAGTCATTTCGTTGGTAGCAAGCCGGCTAGAATAAACGACATGCAATTAGGTTGTAAGTCTCTATAAGAGCATTTGTTTTAAGGTTGTAGCTCTCTATAAGAGCATTTGTTTTAACAAAGACAGTACTGACAATCCTACAGGTTCATGGGGAAATTAAATAGAGACACCAGAACATTTCTTCTTATTCTGTGTAAATTATGCCTAGGAAAGACTGGACTTGTTCAGGAAAATTCGCCCAGAATTAAGAAGTATATAGACATATCTTTCTATATGGAAGTGAACATCCATCCTGTGGGAAGGACTCAGATCTTTTTATGCATATATAAGAGTTTATAATTGCTACCGATCGTTTTTAAAGGCACCCATGCAGATTGTTAGAGAGACGTTAAAACTAAGCTAAACATGTCACTGCATAAACATATCCTCTGAAATTCTGCAATTTTACAGGCTGTTCTCTGGATTATTGCAGATATGTGCACAAGTGGGTAAATGTATGTGTGCTGAATTATATACATGTATATATATAATACATAAATGTATATATATAATACATATATATGTGTGTGTGTGTGTGTGTGTAAATGTATATACTATATGCATTTGGTTCATGCATGAAAGATGACAATATGCATGATGCTATATTATTGTACAAGTGAGCAGGTACAATATACATGTATATTTACTACTTTTCTATTCTTGTTTATTATATCATAAGAATTTATTATCTTTATATGAGGATAAGAATTTATATAGGGTTGTGCCCTGTTTTCAAATTCTCTTACCATAAATATTTGTTTAAATCAAATTAACCTCTCTCAGATATATGCAAACCCCTGCGCGCCCCCAAAATATGCAAATGGGCACATGTGCACAACGCAAAAGCAGCGAGTGTGCAGACTGGGCACATACAACGGGTGGCCAAAAAGGAAGTGTTTTCCATGCTATGCCACTTTTAAACCATGCATTTAAAAATTCTAAATAATATATAAGAGAATAATTCCCTGTGACGTTGTGATCAGCGTAACAATGCAAAAACTGTCTTTAATGATTTTAATTATATGTGGACACAATCTTAAATTTTCCGTAATGCTTTAGGTAACTTTGTCATCAGAAGGAAAAGGAATACCCGGTCATATGACCCCCTATAGGAAGAGAGAAATTATATGATGTGGTTGTTTGGTCATTCACGTGCTGTTTTCTACTGTTCTGCATCGTCGACTGGGTGACACTGAACCACTATTTATAGCTGGTAGTCAGCTCCATGGCTTGGCCCAACTATTGTTAAAATAATCCAAAAAAAAGAAAGCGAACTCAACTTTAAAGACCTTTGCGACTACTGAAGGCATGTTCTTTGTTATATTTCTTTGTTATATCAGCACTCTTGCTTTTGGTTCTAAATGAGTACCACGTGACTGAGTTTTCTTTCATTATCCTGCATATTGTTTCTCAATCTTCTTTGATGCAAGCAAACCTTTTTAGATATATAACCACAGTTGCCTGAGTATATAAGAGGCGGGAATGCAAGTATTCGTTGTGGCTGTTGGAGAAAACATCGTGGACATTTAGTTTTATGAAGTAAGGTTGCCTGAAATATATGCTATAGGATACATGTGAAGATCTATAAAACTATATTACCCGTCGTGCCTACCAAATAAAGGTAAACATCAGATATTAAAACAAATTAATAATATTAATAGTGATAAACATATATGCATACCTTCCTTAGTCAATCTTATTATTACAGTAATTAATATCATTAGTGTATTGCGTGCAGCGATTAGAACATATTTGCACCATGTTTCCGTGTATTTCGTGCAAAAATTTTAACAAATTTCTGGTTTTCCATACAACGGTTTCAAGATTAGGATTTCACTTTGATTTAGGTGAATTAATTATTTTTGACAAAAGAAGATTGTCTTCAATGTTATATGCCTGCAGGATCCATGAAAGAAACATTGAAAATTGAATATATATATATATATATATATATATATATATATATATATATATATATATATATATATATATATATATATATATATATATATGACGGTTCAAATTTGCAAGGGCAGAGAATGGCAGAACTATTTTAATGCAACTGTAGAAATGACATAAATAAAATCGGACAATTTTTAAAGTAAACGGACCTCCTAAATGAAAATAATTAATTTTGTTTCATGTATATATGCGGTACACCACTCAAAGTTATAGAAGTTATATTTGTGCCAGACTGGGAAAAAACATATTTGAAGGACTGATTGTTTGACAGGTTTATTGAAGCGTCTTGCAATGTTTATTTTATTGGTTTATTAATTGAGTAAAATCGTGATCAGTTCAAGGTGAATGAGAAAACAGGCAAACATCAACAAAAATAGCAACTGATTTTTTTGTGCAAGTCCTTCTTTAGATAGGGAGGCCAGTGAGTTACTGAACTAGCTACTACAGACTTGAAGGACACAATATGGACACAACACTCTGGCCATTTGGTCACAAGACCAGGCTAGTCCTTTGAGCAGGATTAGGTCACGTTCAACCTGTCCAACAAAGGTAAAGGAACACAACTGTAAAACCAGTAGGCGCCACGGAGAAAGAGAGAGGTCACAAGAACCAATCTGATTGGATGATGCAAATTGAATTTTGTAAACGCAATTCAAACAAACCTGGTCAAACCAGAGACAGAGGAAGTTCACATTCGTCAAATCAAAGTTTATTCGAAGTGATACACTTGATATTTGTGCCGATCTTTCACTGATTGGAATCAAGACTGGACACTTTAATGTAAAACATCTGCTGAGGGGGGCAGATATTGAAGAAAGTTCTCTTTCTTTACACTGTTATCTGAACATTGTTTACAACTTGACAAAGGGGAGGAATGCGGTAAGTTTCAATTATTATTTATAATTATTTTACTGATCTAAAATATTTGTGTATATAGATGAAGACTGGCGATTTATATAATCTAGTAGTTTCATAAATTAAAGTAAAGCAACGAAATTGTTGTGAGTAAATTATATCATTTAGGCATTTCAATAGGTGTTATGACGTTCTTAATTTGGGTTGACACGTTTATAAGATGAATTTATGCAGAGAAGTTATTGCAACAATTTGGGTTAACAATCGGCCATGACGAAAACTCGAATGACGCATTAGTAAAAACTGACAATGATAAGTGAAAGTCATTACAATGTAAATCAAGACGTTGACCTCACATGTCACATGAATCTGCTATTCAGAATGTAGTACTACTACATTTAATTGGTACAAAATTCACAATAAGGTGGGTGAATTATTCCATCAAATTGTGAAATCTGAATGAATTATTTATTTATTGTGATCTATTTTTTAAAGGTTCAATTTTATGACGTAGAATTTAAATCTGTTTGACTGGATTTGTATTTTAGCCTTCAAGCAGTTAATAAATTCAAAAATTCTACGAAAGCTGTAAATATTACACATTTTCGAACATTTTATTCTCATTCAAATGCTGTTTTTACTCTACGGACTGAAAGTTTTCTGAGCTATAGTGATCACTCTTTATCCGTCGTCTAGCCTTCTGTCCGGCCGTCCGTTAACAAGGCACAAATCGTAACCATTGGACCTAGAAACTTCTAACTTTACACCAATATAGGTCCATAAAAGATCTCCTTTGAAACTGGGAATTGGGACACCGCAACCTGTATTCTTTGAGCTATGGGGCTCGAAAGTACCCCCTAGGATAATTAAAATTGGATACAAAAGTATCTGAATAACTAATGCATTGATCACCATGATTCTTTGCATGCATATTGGTCATGGAGTGTTTCATCAGTTCCTGCACACTGGTGTCGCCATCTATTTTTTTCGAATTTTAAGCAATTTTTTTCTATTTTGAGACCTTCTATTGAAGCGGTTGTCCGTCAACATGGCACTAATCGTAAACGTTTGACCTAGAATTTCCAACTTGACATCAAGGGAGGTAAAAAAAATCTCCTTGAAAATCTAAAATTAGGTCTATGTTACCCATATCCGTCCGAGCTATATAGGGCTCTTAAGGACCCCCCCCCCCCCCCGGGATTGATTAAAAAATTTGATACAAATGCTCCAGTATCTGGATAACGGATGCATTGATCGCCATGGTTCTTTGCGTGCATATTGACCATGGAGTGTTTCACCAGTTCCTGCAAACTTGTGGCGTCATCTGAATTTATTTTTATTTTGACGCATTTTTTCTCTGTTTTTGAGACCTTAAAATGACACAGTTGTCCGTTAACAGGGCACAAATTGTAACCATTTGACCTAGAATCTTCTAACTTGGCATCCTGTGAGATCCATTAAAAATCTCCTTGGATACCTAAAATAAGGTCTCTGTTTCACATATTCGTCCATCGCTTTGCGAAGATGGCTAGGATGATCAAGGTTTTGTAGCTGATCTTGCTTTGTGTGTCCGGAGATGACTTGTCAGGCCAATCCGGAGAACCACCCACATGTTGGACACATGATCGATGGTTGTTGTTGAGGTAGTTGCCATCCTCGCCTTGAGGGCTTCACGTTTCCTCCTGGACCCACCAGTCGTGCTATCCCAGTGTCCTCTGCACCTTTGTGTGCAGCTGCAAACTACGCTGTTCGATCCTGCGCTAGACTTTCCCTCTTATCTGTGTTGATGGAAAATTTTTGTTTAGCGATGCTTTGAGACTGTCCATGTAGCGCCTCCGCTGACCTGATCTTTTACCAGACACCAGTTCTCCATACAAAAGTTGTTTTGGAAATCTTGTAGCTGACATGCGGCAAACGTGACCTGCCCATGGAACATGAGATCGATGCAAGATGGTGTAGATTGGAGGCTGGCACGTGTAAGTGTCTAGAATTTTGTCTTGCCATCTATAATATTCATCTGTCGACGGAGGCAGAGCAGGTGAAAGTGGTTGTTGTTTGGCATATCTAGCATAGAAGGTCCATGTCTCACAGCCATACAGCAGGGTCATGATGACTACTGCCTTTAAGACCTGGATCCTAGTTTCAAGATGGATGCCTCTACGCTCCAAGACGTTTGGGCGGAGTCTACCAAAAGCAATGCTGGTTTTTGCTACTCTGCTGTTGACCTCGTCATCTATGTTTGCTCTCTTTGACAATGTGATCCACAGATATGTAAATTTGTCCACCACCTTCAGATTTGATCCATGCAACATGATGGAGGGTTTATCATATTGCCTTCCTGGTACTGATGGTGCATCACTTCAGTCTTCTTTGTGCTGGTGGTAAGACCGAAGTTGTCACGTACAAGGGAAAACTGGTCCATGATGTGCTGCATGTCTGATTCTGAAGATGCATTCAGGGCGCAGTCGTCAGCAAACAGCAGGTCACGGATGATGGTTGTCCTGACTTTCAAGACGGATTCAGTCTTCTTCAATTGAGGAGCTTCGATCTGTGCTTAATCAAACACTCCGGGATCATCATTGCTAAAATCATCCATAAGCAAGGCAGTAAACATGCTGAACAGTATTGGAGCTGAAAGCAGCCTTGTTTTACTTACTGGGAAGTCAGAAGATGCCTCACCATCACTGAGGACCCACGCCATCATGCCGTCGTAAAACTTGTGGATGATGAACCGGTCAGGACATCCACACTTGGACATGATCTTCCACAGTCCGTCACGGCTGACAGTGTCGAATGCCTTCTTTAGGTCGACAAATGTGGTGCATAGGTTCTGGTACTTTAGGTCGAAAAATGTGGTGTACAGGTTCTGGTGCTGTTCTGGGTTTTTCTCTTGGAGTTGACGAGCGGCAAAAATCAAATCAACTGTACCACGACCAGCACATGAACCGCATTGACTCTCTGGTAGGAGACTGTTTTCCAGGTGAAGAATGAAGCGATTCACGAGCAGTCAAGCAAGGACCTTTCCGTCAATGCTGAGAAAAGAAATCCCCCTGTAGTTGTCATAGTGTCTCTGTTACCCATATCCTCTGAGCTATGGGGCATACGGAACTCCACGGCCGAATCCGTTGGCTTCTAGCAGCTAACAGATTCGGCTGAGTTCCGAATGAGCTATGGGGCTCTTATGTACCCCCCAGATTAATTACAAAATTTGATACAAAAGCTCCAATGTCTAAATAACTAATGCATTGATCGCCATGATATTTACCATACACATTGACCACGGAGTGTTTTATCAGTTCCTGCAGACTGGTGCCGAAATCTGTACAATAATCACCAAACCGAAAGCTTTAGAAAAATATTCGGATTAAGCAGATGCATTCATGGTATTTTGGGGGGAAATAAGTAATATTTGAAATATTATATGTGCATGGTCTTTGTCGAAAACCTAGGTAAAAAGTCCGCAATGAGTTCTTACATCGCAATCTTTTTCCGGCAGGAGATCACCAATTCCTTCAGTGAGTCTGTCACCACCGTATGACTTTCTGTCTGATGACATCTTCGATTACGACTACGACAACGAGAATGCCGAGGCCGCGCCGGACACGGTAGACTCTTGGGATCACTGCACGTCCAGGTTCCCATTTAACGATGACCATGGAGGTCACACCCCGCGGTCAGTTTGTCCCCCCTCTCCGGGGGACATGTCGGATGCAGGGTGTACCGGCAAGTTCGACAGTGCCCCAGAAATGTCGCCGGTGAAGTCCTCAGGGTTCTTTCAGCGACAAGAATCTCAGGGCAGACGCCGGAAACAGTTGTGTCCGAGGAAAAGTCCCCCCGCCGACGATCCAGATTTCAGAGGAGTTGTTTTTCAGATGAGGACGGAATTGATCAGCCCTTATGAGACCAAGTTGCATGTAAACGCTGTGTGGCAGTAAGTTAATTTATACAAGTGGTTTCATTGTCATGCAGTAAAGATGAAAAAAAAATTGTACCTGTAGAGAGAGAGATTTTGCACAAAAGAATGTCTACTTCAATAAGTTATATATGTGTCAATTAAGCTTGTACATAAATTGCTAAACTGATCTTCTTATTGTACTGATTTTTTAAAAGACAACGATAGACACGTGTTTTGATATTCACCAATGCCATTTTAAGTCTTGATTTTTATATTAGCCTTGGAAACGGCCGGAAGACGAGGTGCCGTCCATGTCCCTGGGAGACGGAGGAGTTGAGGCGACCAGCCGTGGATAAGAATAATGCTGCGACGCTCAAGATCAAGAGACGGACATCTCATACTGGTAAAAGGTTTTACCTTTTAATGTTGAACAAGATTCCTCCAGATATACAAGTCGAACACAAGTAAACTGACATCACATCGTTGAAGAAACGGACCTTTTTAGAGAAAAAGACAATTTCTATGAGAAAGTTAACCTAATCTCTTTGCGAAAACTTACATAACCTTTGAGAAGAAATTGAAAGTTATTTGAAATATTCTGCAGAAATTCTGAAGAAACTTGACATAATATGTTTGAAAAATATCTCTTACAAAAAAATTAGAAAAAAGATGTACATGAAATGTTCTTGACCTGAATGAAGAGATTTACCTAATTTCTCTTTATATTCAGATCAAATCTACGGAGTACCCTTTTCAAGTGTGGGTGTCAGATATGATCATATAAATAAGTCCTTTATTTTTTATTCATTGGAAAAATTGTAAAATATATTATAAATATTAAGGAGACAACTTTGGGTGTCTTTATGGAAGTATTGCTGTTTATCTTACGCTCGTCCTTTTATTTTAACAGCTATATTAAAGGCTAACAGGGTACTTGTGTGTTGTAAATTGTAAGAATGCACTTCGGACTATGGGAAGAAAAAAAAATATTTGCTATTTACTGGTCGAGATACAATACTTTCCAATTTTGCCTATTTGCTCAGAAAATACAAAAATTGCTAAAATTCTTTAAATGGTGTAAGTGATCAACATATTGATCATCCATTATCCATACCTTTATTGTTTTAGGAAACTGTGCCACAGCACAAATTAGCAACGTGACAAAGGACCTAGTCTTCGTTTGCAAAAAAAAAACTAGAATATCAGCAAAAGCTGACAAAAGCCCTCAGCCAAAAGAACAGTGTTAAGAGGTGGTAACAGTAACAAGTACTAAATATCTGTTCTCACATGGATGTATATCTGTACATGTCTCAGTTATAAATTTAAAATGGAGAGGTATGTACCATGATTCATAACAATCCACCAAATGCTTCCTGAAAAATAAGCTTCTAAGTTTTATTCTATTATAAGCTCTGTGACCTTGAAAAGTAGGTCAAGGTCACCCATCTTCGAACATGAACAAGATTTTTGTCGATATACATCTTCACCAAAGAAATAAAATTCCTATTGTGAATCCTTTTAGAGATATCCCGCTCACAAGGCCAAAGTTGAAAAATCCAAGGAAAATTCAATAAAAAATCAGAAATTGCAGGTGGCGCCCCCAAACTTGTGCAGCAGTTACAGACCATCAGTCCCTATGATCATAGTAAGTATTGTGAAAATCCATCCAATGGTTCCTGAGAAATAAGCTTCCAAATGTTTTTTCTATAATCAGCTCTAAAACGTAGAAAAATAGGTCAAGGTCACCCATCTTCGAACTTGACCGAGATTTTGTCAATATGCATCTTCACCGAAAAAATAAAATTCTTACGGTGAATCCTTTTCGAGATATCCCGCTCACAAGCCCAAAGTTGAAAAATCCGATAAAAATTCATTAAAAATCAGAAATTGTAGGTGGCGCCACCAAACTTGTATAGCAGGTACAGACTATCAGTCCTAATAATCATAGTAAGTTTTGTGAAAATCCACCAAATGGTTCCTGAGTAATAAGCATCTAAGTGTTTTTCTATAATCAGCTCTAAAATGTAGAAAAATGGGTCAAGGTCACCCATCTTCGAACTTGACCGAGATTTTGTCGATATACATCTTTACCGAGGAAATAAAATTCTGACGGTGAATCCTTTTCAAGATATCCCGCTCACAAGGTAAAAGTTAACGGACGCCGGACGGACGGACGGACGGACGAACGGACGGACAGCTTGGGTGACGACAATAGCCCATCAGCCTAAGGGCTGAAGGCTAAAAAGGATCAACGAAAAATGGGGAGGACGAATTCCGTAGTACAATAATTTTTGTTGTATGGGTTTAGATGGAGCGTGGTGATATGATAAAGATGGTTGGTTGGTTGGTTGGATGTAAGATGGTGTCCAAATATATTTATATACACCTCTGCTGCTATAAGTTCCATTGTAATCTTCTTTTAATGAACAGGTAAACAGTGCGCTTCTTGTGGCACCAAGACCACGCCCCTCTGGCGGGACGCTGAGGATGGCACCTCGCTCTGCAACGCCTGTGGCATTAGGTATGTGTGAAATGTCTTTAATTGGATAATGATAGGACCTGCTGGAACAACTGTAAGTGATTGATCTTTGAATGTTTACTGGTCAGAATCAAAACGTAGGAAATAATTACCTGTGATTAACTCTTACAGTTAGAGGCTAGTTTATATCACCAGATGTTAAACCAAGTTTCTTCATCCAGTGTTTAGCAGGATTTCGAAACGTATTCCAAATTTCATAATATTATCATATAGCTCAAAATACAGGTCTATTCATATAAATTCATTATATAGTAAACACAATTCCTGGGTAAATATATTTTTCCACAAAAACATGAGGTCGTGGGATCTGTTCAGAAAACTATCGGTACAATATTAGCATTGTCAACTCGGCGATATATAGCCATAAACATGACTTCCATCCGAAATATTTTTAAACATATTCATTAGGTTTTTATAAATATTCAGCTGTGGTTACAGAAATAATGGATGAAGCGCTTAATGGAAAATAATTTTAACCCCCGTTTTTGTTTAGGTACAAGAAGTACCGGATCCGCTGTAGCGGGTGCTGGCATATCCCGCGAAAGGATACCAAACAGATACCTTGGTGCTCCCGTTGTGGCCAGGTTCTGAGAATTCCTCATCCCCGTAAGGCCCGATAGAAGAGGAGTCACGAAGACTGATGGCTCCCTCAGTTCCAACCGCTCAGGTGGAACTGGGGCACAGTGTCATCTTAACACTGCACGTTTGAATGATGAGTGTTTTCAGAGGTATATATCTCAAAGTAAGTTTTACGTTGGCATGACTTCAGAAAGTTTTAAGTTTGAAACTTTTCAGTCTTGCTGTCAGATTATAAAAGCAAAGTACTGAAAATAGCACATAAATCGGATGGTCTCTTTTTCGCCCACATGGCGGCTCTCCTTCCAAAGAGAGAACAAACGTGAACCACCCATTTTGGGGCCTTTCCAAAGATACCAAGATTTACTTTGAAATGTTTTTTTCACAAGATAGTCTTCCGCGAATCTTACATTGATTTATATACAAACAAGACCACGTCTTTGGTAATATGTTGAAAACTTTGATTGATGTTATAACTTTTAACCACTGAAGTCGTCCATTTGGTTGGGCTGACTGGAGGATTGCGAAATACAGCCTTGTCAACGGTGATTTATAAGTCGACAAAACGTAGGCAGTCTCTTAAGAAATATTTAAAAAAAGTTCATCATATATGACAGCTCTTCTTCTCTTTGAAAGAGTAGGTAATAGTGAAACCGATGTTGAGCAAAAAAAATTAAATAATAAGTTAAAATTTCAATTCTAGATTTAAAATTGTATAGTATTGCATGAGTATTTATTAGCCTGAAGACTCAATGTGCATTTGTGGGTTTCGAATCATGAAGTATTTGATGAGCAAGAAAAAACGTTACTCTTGTATGGTTCTATGAACGACATTCCCGCACGTTCACTTTTCTCAGTTTGGTAAAATTACCTCTACTGTTAAATGTTGGTTACCGCGTCCATGTATATATAAAATATTTTGTATGGCCTTCTACAAATATTACAATATTTTCACACTATATACTATGTATATTGTGGCTGTTTATTCTTTGCTATTCTTAATTGGCAAAAGTTGTCAAATGTGATGTTGTTTCCTATTGCGAATTCGTGTTTGCTAGTATATATTGCATGATATGTATGTTAAAGATACGAATGAATTTAAACATGGATTCGTTAATATGCATGGAGTGTATTTTAGGTATCACTAATGGTTTTGTGTATCCTTTCATTTCATGTATGTTTTGATTTAATTTATATAAGCGAGCAGTATACTTTAGAACAATAGGATATGGACGACTTTCGTGCAGTGGGTTCGGTTTTCCTATTGCCAACCTTTACGGTTAAAAAGGCCCTGCTTTCATAAATGGTTTTGTTAAGTTTGAAGGCATTTTGTTTAACATTTGTCTTATGGGTGTTTTATTTGTGTAATATATACTTTTATTTGAACCAGTTCTAGCTGTCAACAATTGACCTTTTATTTGTTTTGTTTTCTTTTATGACGGAACTCATTTTGTTTCTCTGCAAGTTTCATGTTCATCAACAAAGAGCAAACTAGAGTACCATCAGCACATTGGAATTTGTCATTATTGAATATATATTTTGTATAATCTACACTTTCTTTGCACAAGATTGGTCTCTTATTTATTTTTTTTTCTAAAAATTATATTAGGAAAATATAACACCTACCGTTAACCGTTGAGTAATTGGAAATATATTGTTTTGTATTTCCTGTTATTAATGTCCTGAAATCCCCATGGTGCATATGCTTGTGTGAAACTTGCATTGATGGAATAAAGTTGGTATCCAACATTTGATATTTGATTTGTTTTCAATGCCAAGTTTAATGAACAGCCGGTCTCGATTGCCAGTGCCGTAGCAAAATAGTTATACGCACAATGGTGAAACCAAAATGTACTTTTATTTTTCAATCCTGTGATCGTCGAGCTCCTTTGTTTCGGTGGCGCCACTTGCATAGAAATGTATATTGTAAACCAACATTTGCTTTTTAGTTCTAAATTTTAACAGGAAATTTTGTATATATTTCACAACGCGTGGGATTTTAACAGGGAAAATTAATTTGGATAAAAGTTTAGCCCGTACAGTATTCCAGAATAGTTTCTGACAGCCCTAAATTCAGCTGATCCAAGAATTTCGCTTCGTGTTGGAGACAAAGATGTTTGGGTTGTGACTTTAATATCGGTTAAAACTTTGTATTAAAAGCTCTAAGAATCTTCGTATATAGATTATCTCCCTTTAATAGTTTTGTGAGCCTCTTTTGTGTGAAATTTTTATAAAGGAATCATTTAAAACTACGTGGCCATACAATCCACCCCCATTATCTGAAACCTTCGCCACTATATTCAAGCTACTGTAGAATAAGAACGTCTA
The DNA here is from genome assembly GCA_026874595.1 of Sipunculus nudus. NCBI lineage: Eukaryota > Metazoa > Annelida > Sipuncula > Golfingiida > Sipunculidae > Sipunculus > Sipunculus nudus. Next base: position 58,219,011 of record CM049309.1, read on the forward strand.
AAGCTTAAGCGTCACTTCTTATGGCTATTTCGTCGTAACCAAGATCAAAACGTATTCGTGAAACTACGGAATTCTGACGCGTCTGTTAACAGAACTATATACAGTCGATTTCATGAGAAACTGGAAGGACCTCTATTAGTGCCATACAGCATTAAGGCTGCCCATGCACCTGCCTTTTGAAAAAGAATTTGTGATTTCTGGCTTCGTCTGTGTATACATTAATGATCAAAGGGTATTTCTAGTTATGAAAATTCTTATAATGCCTCTGTGAAGGATGTATGAATTTGTTTATCAACAAAATGTTTGTAAACACGGCAAAGTTGACAATCGGAGGGGGGGGGGGGGGGGGACATGTAACCTATGGTGGTATAGGTTGCATATATGCGGAGGCAGAAAGGTCACTGGTTGCAAAACGCTATTTTCAAAGCTCTGGTTTATCAGACTTGTTGCCAGATGCCCTTGCTGAATTGGTCTTATTTTGGCGGGCCCCCACATTATAAAAACGTTGATAACGATAAAAGGAACAGCCTTTGTGCGGTGATGTTCACGTTACCTGGCTTATTTTTTTTTATAAAAGCTCAGAGATTTATATTGGTCAGATGGGTAATCAGATAAAGCATATATGTTTATGGGGCTTCATATTTATTTAAGGCTCCTGAGGTTGAGCGCATACCTCGTCCAAGGGAAAACATTTATTGGTGCTTGTTATGTACATCTGTGTTCAAAAGCATTTATATTTAATATCAAAATCAGCTGACAAATAGCAAAATGTAGCATTCATCAAAGGTAATTCAGGACAACATCCTGATAAATCCGCAACTGAATTTATAAGGAAACCACCATATCCGCTGCCTCTCCAGTAAATTTGTGAAAATCGGATCGGTATTTTTGCGTAATCTTATAACCAACAAGATGTTGTCGATGACATCAAAGCCCGCGAGGATGAATTTTCCAGTGATGATCTTCACATCTAGAAAGCTTTAACAAACCCCATCCCAGGTCACCTCCAGTACAAAGCCACCCGTTCATACAATAAATCAACAGCTCTATAACAATAAAATTTTCGCAATTTACGAGCACTTGTTTGTGAAGTTACTAAAATATATATATCTATCTATATATAAGTAAATAAGGAACAAGAAATAAGCCGAAAGAACCATTTGCAGCCGCGTTGTGATTACACTGCCGAACTACACTGTCAATCATGTGGCACGCGCCCTTTGTTGTTGATTGCGCAATACCCTGTCCTCGCGGGGCAATAAACCTGAACGACCTCACGCCTCGCTATCTTGAGTTCAAGGTGCGATCTATTACACCTCGGCCTCCCAACCGGGTTTGTCGTAAATAAATGGCCAAAACATGTTCTAATATGAAACTAGCTACATATTTTTACGATCCTCCTTTTCGTTTGATTCAAAGAAGTATTCTTACAAGGAATCGACTTCAAACTGAAGCGCGTCGTGAAGTTATTTCACGGCAATGGACCGGATCCGTGGTTTTTGTCACCATCTACACACCTTTCCTGCTTTCGAATGATGCAGCGCACTGTTGAATAACAAATAATTCATTTTCATACTGCGAGACTATTTTATAAATGTACTACTACTCATCTGCAAAGAATTTATTGAAAAATTTGTGAGAATTCCTGCTGAAAATGGATTATAAATATATGACGTGTATACACGTGCTTGGCACTCGGGGAATCATAATTAACGACGTGTATACACGTCATTGGCAGCGAATGTGTTAACAAAAGTTATCTTTTTTTCCTTTGGTCATATACAAGTATACCAAAAGTGTAAAAAAATTACAGGGCTTACTGCGTTCAAAAGAAGAAAAATATGTGAAGGGAACTTAGTCTTATTTTGTAATCCCTTTTTCTCATTATCTGTGTACTTTTCCACCCAAACAGGATCAATTATAAGGGGGATTCAAATTACCATAAAAAATTTAATTTGCTGAGAGAAATTTGCTGTTTTACATTTATGATTTTTGGTGAATTCTGTACAAGGAAATGTACTTGTTTCTACGGGGACGGAATCGGACAAAGATGTGAAAGAAAACGAGTCCAATGTGGCAAACTGTATTGCATGTTTATTTTGTACAAGATGATTACTTACAGATATCTATATACAAAGACAACAACTACAGCAGTAGAAGCAATAGCTCTACATTTTGAAACTTTATACAATGTAAGCTTTTCAAGCCCACGGCTACGTAATAAATAATGTACTATATAACCTCTATAATGATTTGGTAAACTGACTTCACAGGTGACCATAGTAAAGTGTTAGCACACACAATTTATAGCGTACAACTTCAACAACGTGTGTACACCGCAGGCTGCTGGTCGGCTTTACTTCTTTTAAAGCAAAAATATGAAAATAAGAACTGCTTTTTGGCTATCATCATGGCAGGTAAATGGACTTGTTAAGCATGCGTTAACTTGTAATTTAGGCCCACTACTACATAGGCCTACACTAATATATTCTGGCTTGCTGATGAAACACTGAATGATATGCAGCTATGCAAACATATATTTGACAAAAAAAAATAAAGGTTGGTTTCTCAAGCACTTTTTTCTTCAATCCGTCTGTGAGGGCGTTTTTACCTATTTATCATCTCTTTTTCATATTAAAAAACATAATCAGGGAACAACATAATTATAACATAATTGATTAGCTAAACGAGTAAAATCACCCGAAATTTTATCAAATTTATTTTCTTGAAAGTAATGTCAGAGCGGCAGGAATTCAAAATCGGTAATTTTCTACCAAAAATTATAAAAAAAAGATTAATGGGGGGGGGGGGGTGAAAGCCAACCTTTATATTTTTTTGCCTTAAAAAAGGCTTTTTCGCCACCTTTTATCAGTTTCAGATGGCTCAGATACAAGAAAAACGTTAAATATCTAAAGAATATATAAATCCATAAATTTTGATGCAGGTCAATGCATGATTTCCAAAACCGCTAGACTTGTTCCGTCTCTCTGCCATGTGCTGTGATGTTCAACGGCAGGAGGGGACCAGCCCGGTTGGCCTTCACTTGCATGAAGACAAAACTTCGGTTTTCAACTTGAGGCATCCTACAGAACTTTTAAGATCACCTACTGATTTGGTATTCTGGTTTAATATGACATATCGCTTATATTCTACGTTATTACAGAGAGCAGTCCAAACAGTGACTTTCTTCACTTTTTAAGGGGTCAATAGTGTTCTCAATCTCCACCAGAGGTCACTCCTTACTACCGGTGGAGTTTTAACCCTCGTTATTGTGCCCACAAAAATGACTCTCTCTCTGTCTGTTTCTGTGTACACAAATATCCAACAAGGATGCATGGAAAAGTACAAATACCCTGTATATGATCTTGCCTATGCTGACCTGCCTCTTTAATATACTACTTGTATTTATCCAATACTTTTCAAATCAGCACCTATTTGAAAACAAAAGTCTGACATGAAGTCCTCTCTAGGGGAAACCTTAGTACCAGCATGTAAAAAAGATATATTCAAAGAGTATCAGTTGATTTATACCTGATAATATGCAATTACTTGAAAGGGTTGCCGGTGCATTATATTTATCATAACAGGTGCTACTAAGCACCCCTGTCACATAACTGGTCTTATAACGATGTTTAATATCATGTATGTTAATGTCTGTTCATGTTTTGAGTATTTGGATAAAAGTACAGTTTAAAGTACAGTAATATCTGTTTCACATTTTATCACTCTTAAGACTTAAAAAAATATGGACTACTGAATATATATCATTCTTTTAAACACTTATTATTATTATAAAAACTCATTATTGCTATCCAATATTGATATAATAACACGTCCATTAAAGACCACAAATGCATGTACTAGTAATCAAACCACACTGGGCCACACTGTGTGGAAATGATTAATTGGATGAAATCATTATTACTATAAGATTGTCCTTGCCATCATAATGTTATAATGGTCAGGTGATATAGACTGCTGGCGCTATTCCAATATTTACACAATTCTAGACTAACAATTTCTTTAAAATCAAGTCGGCTTCATTTAATGGGTGTTTTAAATCAGGTCTCCTCCAAAGAAGTACCCATGACTATATGAACAATATACCTTGCACTTTAATTCTGTTTACTGTTAAATAAATCATCTACATAAAAAAGTGAACATACTGTATAATTAAAACACTGTAAATTTGTATATTTATGCATTAAAAATGTAAACTCTGTAAACTGGTCAAGATCTAAAAAGAGACATGATAATCCCTAATTTAAAAGAAAACAAAATCTCTTAAAATTGAAATACAAAACAATGAAATATTTTGACAGTTATGAACTAAAATACCATGAATCAATTCACAAACATGATTATATAACAACCATACATTGTGAAATGATAAAAATCACAATATAATTTGTGAAGTGACAAAAATCACAATATAAACAACAACAATTTTTGATTTGATCAGATAAGCAGCACTGTTCAGAGTACAAGTCTCATTTTTTCACTTTGTACCCGTCAACCACTTTAGCAAATACTTTATACATAATTAACATTGAGTATCCACCATTTTGGTTAAATGATGCGCTTGGTATAATACTGGCATGGGACTTGGGTACATGCTTTAAGTACCGGTATATATGTTAGGATTCAATGTGAATAAATGTCATCATACATATCTATTAAAGCACCTTGAATCATTTCCCATAACATCCTGAATTTTACCAAATTAAGGTCATAAATAAGAAACCAGGTCAGTCATCAGCATTATGCATTAGGCATATTGACAAATGAACAACCCCCCCCCCCCCATATTTTATTGGTACAGAAAACATTGAAGCTGTCTTGAACTAAAGGGGAGTCAGTGGTTTATAAACAACTCTTTGCATTTGATATCTGGTTCACTCATTGCAATTTTCCTGCCTTCCTTCAAGTGTAATCATCATAAATATTTTATTTAAAATTTTTATAACCCTGCATTACCTTTTAATGTCTCAGTGGTTTCCTGTACGGGTACACTAATTATACAGTGGTCATGCTACATTTGTTGGATAACTTCTCCCACTTAATCACTGCTTTCAATAGCAACATTTGCTGAGCATCGTTAGCAAGAATTTGCTCAGCATAGGTTTATGAATGATCTGATCAATAAGCCCTAAGTATTGAGGGTCAGACCAAATTTAAAACCTGCCATACTCCATTCTGATTGGTTGGTACATTCTTGGCCCTGTGGCAACTCTCTGGTGGCGACACACAGCAAACAAAGGAGGATACATTTTGCTTAATCACTTTGCCAAATGCATATTCATGACAAGGCTACTGAACCTGATACTTTAGACCTTCATTCTTAGCAGGTGTTCTTGTTCTGGGGCTCCTGGTATCCATTTTATAAACACAGCTGGCACAGAGTCAGAGTTTTGTCAGGTAAAGCAGTGAGCTGTGAACTTTACAGACCTTACAACAAGAAACTAAACACTAAATACTGCAACGACAGCAGTCTCATTGAAAATATCAGCAACTCTTTGAAACTGCACACCGTGACTCCTACACAATTACTATAGCATACTTTTAGCTGGTGAACCCATGACACCATTTTGTTCAATTTGCTTATACCTAAGGTAACTATGGAAACCATGAAACCTTGCTTGTATACACACAGTGGGCTTTGCCCATAGCTATATATATAACTTTAAAGAAAGTGTAAACTTGTCATGACAGCTGGTCCTCGCTATACTATATTCAGTATATACTGACCTTGTAAATGAACTTCAGTTTAATACACAATGATACTTGGTTTAAGCACAAGACTTTTACACAAAGTACAGGTATGACCCAACATAATTTGAAACGATCACTGTGCACATTGAAATCTGCAAACACATTACGAAAATGCTCTTTCAGATCTATTAATAAAACTATGTAGAATAGCATCATAGTTTAAACATCCATAGACCATCTCCTGGAAGTTTATACCTTAAGCTCGCTGACACAGACATCATTTTCGTATGTGGTGGCAGGGGTAATCCACTTCATGCATGATGAAAACGGAAGGTCTTCATTTTTTTATACCGTAACAGATTGAAAATATATATATATATATAAATAAATAAATATATATATATATATATATATATATATATATATATATACATACATTTATATAATGTACATACACATCTTCATATATATATAAATTTTTTCTGCCATGAATACATAACATTAAATAGAAAAGATATAATTATATGATGAACACATGCTCATTGTACGTCACTGTTTAGTTTTAAGGTGTCTGTAGTTTGGGGATCTCCAGAATGGGAGGTTTGTCTGTTTGAAATACAACAAAACATCACTGAAATGGATATATGGTGGTTGGAGGAGTGGTCCTATTTTTTTCAATAAACCACCACCAGCCCCACATAAACATAACTTACTCAGGCATGTGGAATGTACACGTTGTCCCCTTTTGATTTGTTATAACAGTTTAATGTTTCAACTTCGTCCTCTTTGATTTCGGGAGGCAGTCCACCAAATTTAGTGTTGGCATATGGCTGGTGGTTCATTCTGTTTTGAATACTAGGTCTGGTTGCAGAGGAAGCAGACCCCGCAGAACTAGGAGCAGTGGAGCTTGATTTGTGACTGGACACTGACCCAGTGGTTGAAGGCTTGCGCTGTACCATTGGATTATTTGCTTGCTTTGGCATCTGCATATATGAGGGAATATAATGCTCAGGTACAGTGACTCCCCCTGGTGGCCCCTGATCCTCCATATGTAGTGGATTGTTTCCCTCTGACACCCCTGTGGTGGCAGTATTGTTGCTTGGGCCTGAACTGCTCGTTGTATTCTGGCTGTGTGCTAGATGGCTCTGGGCCAAGTTTTGAGGGTAATTGTTTGTATATAAAATATGGGCGTTTGGACGAGGGAGTTCCAATCCTTCTGTTTTCCACAATCGCAGCTTTGTACAGATTTCTTTGAAAGTTGGCCTGCGACATGGCATCTCATGCCAGCATTCCACCATTAGTGTATAAACACGCCCCGGACAGTCCTCAGGGCAGGGCAAGATCTGGCGGCTACGAATCATCTCAACCACCTCTTGGTTCGAATAACCATAATATGGCTGAAGGCCATAACTGAACACCTCCCACAACACAACACCAAAAGACCAAACATCACTCTCTATCGTGAACTTACCATACAAAATAGACTCTGGTGGCATCCATCTTACGGGCATGAGAGATTTACTCTGTACCCTATAATAGTCTGATGAATATACGTCACGGGAAAGACCAAAGTCAGAGATTTTGACTGTCATGTTATCACCGATCAAGATGTTACGTGTTGCAAGATCACGGTGGACGTAGTGATGGCTCGCTAAATACTCCATGCCTGATGCCACTTGCGTCACCGTGTGCAACATGTCCATGTGTGACAAAATGTGCACCTGGGTGCTGTCCTCCCCTGCTGAGACGTCTGAGTGCGGGGAGTGAACGATTAAGTATTCATGTAAATCACGATGCTCCATATACTCAAACAGCATGCACCATGGTTGTTCTTTCATACACACACCTAACAAACACACGATATTTGGGTGCTTCAGGTCTGACATCAGATCCACTTCTCTGCGGAAATCATTCTGTATTTTTGGCGCTGCATTCTCTTTGATTGTTTTTATCGCAACTTTGACCATCCCTCCTCCGCCGTAGTACCCCATCAGCTCCCCGCGGTAAACTTTCCCAAAAGCACCCTCTCCGATCATCTGTAAAAATCTGATGGAAGACATGGGGAATTCTCTGGCTCTGACTGGAGCCTTGCTGGTCACTGCATCTAGCTCCACCTGCTGGCCAGGTTTTGGATTAGGCACCTTCTTGCGCCCCTTGTACTGGTTGTGGCGCCGGCATATACAGACGACTGCCAAGAGAAGGGCAAGTGCCATTGGGATCGCGATACTTGGTACAACGATGAAGAGAACCTCTGTCAATCTGTTGTCCTGCTTCACGTCTGCTGAAAAATAATGTAGATATTTGTCACAAATGTTTATATGTTTAATCATATTTAGTACATAATGTTTACGGTCAGACTTTGAGAGATTAAGCTGGGAGCAACTCTCATTTTTCATATATTTGTATATTACATGTTAAATATTTTAACACACAAAAACACACATATTAACTTAAATTTTAAATTTATCTATACATGCTTGATATCTGGTGAAATTTAAGGTGTCCTTTAATGAAAGCTGAAATTATCTGAATAACAGCTATATGAAAGGCTGGAAATGACACTAAAAGCCTATTAAGGATCTTGGTCATTAAGTAAAAATGGATGACTTTTGAACACCTGTGATTAATTATTCATAGATATGCATGCAACTGGTACCAGTTAAGAGTTGTGGTAGCCATGAACTTCATAGCAAACCTCTGTGGCTTTGTAAAATGATCACCACAGAACCACAATAGAAGTAAACTAGATCCATCACTGCTAACATTATATTCCGCTTGTAATTAAGCCTCCACCTGTAGAACGGTGATTCCTTGGGATTACTAGGTGATTGCATACATCTAGTTTTTATTTTTTTTTATAATTTTAACTGACACTAACCTGGCACGGGTATATCGAGTCCCTGACAGTTCTTGCCCTCATCTCTGCGTGGCAGATGATCACATGACTTTGGGAGTGAGTGTGGACCTATGGTACGATAATGAAATAGTATTAGTAATCTTTATAACATTGAGAAAATGAAGCACACGAACAAATAAGAATTCCAGTGATGTTATTCATTTAAAGGTCAGAGGTAAAAAACAATAATACAGGTCCTACATACAAAACATTTTTTTATAAAAATCTGATAAACTGTTTCTCTACTGAATGATTATAATTATATAATATGGACAATTACATTTCTATTAGTATTTGTTAATACAGAGTCATATTTACCCTGTTAACAAAGGTCAAATAGTGTTAGACACATTTAAGGTAAGAATATTGGAAAGTACACTTTTTAATAATGACATAAAACTAATTCTCCTGGGGTGAGGACATACCTAAATACTTGCTACCCTTGGCGATGATGTACTCGTGACGACATATGTCTGTGCGTAACAGTTCACAGTCTTCTTGACAGATGAGTTTTGGCTTGGGTTTGGGCCCCGATGAGTCACACTCCGGAAATGCGTTGTAGCAGAGGAAGGGGATGGCATACTGATTACATCGCCCTGTGATCTCAGTAGACGCTAAGATGACTGTGACCGCATCTGTGGATACAGTTTAATGCATTTTATTTTCAGGGTTTTTACATTAATTGGTGGTGGAAAACTTTGATACAAAACATGATTTGATTTTACTTTTATATAATAACTGATGGAATCCTGTGATCAGTAAATTACAACATGGGTTTATCAAAATAACATAAATAGGAATCAAAAATAAGTAATAACATTCATTTGTATAAGTGGATTTTGCACATACATCAAACTGCCAAAATGTGTTTAAATCCATGCTTGCCTGCAAATATCTTTTAACAATAGATCTATTGCAAGTAGATCCTCAATTAATTTTTATGAAAATCTTGTTTTTCTTATAATACCATGACTAAATTATGTTTTTTTATATACTGGTGTACATGAACATTTTTACTCATCCTTATCATTATAAGTAACTCCTGTCTGTCTAAAGAAAAACAAAAAACATGCAGAAACCTAAAAATATTGATTTACCTGATACTTTGCAATAATTATTCATTATATTTATACTTTACCACTTACTGGTCAGTTCTTTGTCCTTGGTGCTCTGGTAGAGGTTATCCGGGACATATATCTGTTTTCCGTGGAGGTGTTTACTGCAGGCTGCACCCAGGTACTTCTGGCATTTCCCATTTTTATACATACCAGTTGACCCGTAGGCATGTTCTTAAAATATAAGCGAGCAGTATATAAAACCTGTCATCAATATTTGTAAGCATAAGTCAAACTACTGGAGGTCTTGCACAGAAACCTGGCATGTAGTTATTTGTTTATTTCATGAAATGTATTTATGCATTTTTAAATTAGAGTTTGTTCTTACAAGTTATTTACAGAAAACTTTTTTAAGCAGAACCATGTAGCAGTGATGAAAGAAACACACATGTTAAATAACAAATTTTGAAACCTTTGCTTCTTGTTGTTGCTGTGGGGCTGATCACATTGCCATCTAGAGGCTGGACACTGAACTAACATAGCTAAAAGACACAGTGTCCATGTAGAAACAAATGTTGCACTGTTTAGACATAGACTCATTAAAATAGATTGTATACATTTTTTCCAGTCCACACCATTAATCCTTGCTACACCAGCAGACCCAACTGCCCAAAAAATCAAAACAATAGAAAATGCCTTACGTTTTCAGGGTTATGATATATGTATTAAAATTACATGTACACTCATTTACCAATTTAATTAACACAAGCATTTATTGTTCATATATGAATATACTGCACCTAAAACTGTAGGTTTACATTATAAATTACACTTTGAAACTATAATGCTTGATTTCAATTTCTATAAATAGTATCACTTTGTGCCATCTATATTGTACTGACCTGGTAAATCAAGCGTCTGACAGTTTTTGCCGTCTCTTCGACGAGGCAGGTGATCACATGATCGTGGTAAAGCATGTGGGCCTGCAATACAAGGTTAACACAATTCATTATTTTTGTAATAAAACTAAGTTGGCAGATGTTAAAGATTGACAGGTACTTCAAACTAAATGGCAAATGTGACTAAATAAAGAGGAATCGCAAGTACTGGAATAATCTTTCGGTAAGCACCAGATTTGGAAAACCATTACTTCTGACTGCTGGAGTCAGCTATTTTACTACTGTTTTGCTGGTTATAATTGCAATACTTAAAACAAAATTAAAACTTGTAAAATATTTATTTATATTTTTTAATTCAAATTAAACTGGTATTTTATTATTGTGGTTACAGTAAAGAATGTTCTTTAAAGAATATCATTTAAATAATAACAAACCTAAATATTTGCTGTTTTTAGCAATGATGTATTCATGGCTGCAAATGTCTGTTCGGAGTTTTTCACAATCTTCCTGGCATACGAGTTTCGGCCGAGGTTCAGGGCCTGATCTGTCGCACTCGGGGAACGCATTGTAACACAGGAATGGTATTGCATACTGATCGCAGCGTTTTGATATCTCTGTAGAGGTCAGAATGACAGTCACCGCATCTGTGAAACACAAGTGTTACCATAGTTACAAAGCAATTACCATATCTGCTCCAATAATAGAGTGTAAGGAAAGTTTCCAGAGATTCATATATTTTCATCTTGAAGTATTATTGTCCCCGTTATAGTTTGAGCTCATATCTTTATGATCTTGTATATAATTCCAAATTTTCTCTTATACATAACTGGTATATTATAAACTGCTATTATATATTTCAACAGCAAAATAGTTACCCAAAAGACTGCGGAGTAAATATATTTACACCTTAAAGTTGCGAGACTCAGTCAGGATATAAATAACAAGAAAATCAAGAGAATAATACTATTATTTCTTTCATGCCTAAATCTATCAAACTTACTAGTGAGATGCTGGTCCTTGGTGTGCTGATACTGACTGTCTGGTACAAATATAAATTTCCCTTGGAGTTGCTTACTGCATGCGGCCCCATGATACAACTGACATTTCCCTTTCTTGTAAGTTCTGGAAAATTAAAACATAAATAAAGGTTAATAAAAATATTATATATATATTTTAGTAAATATATATTATAGTATGTACTAGGGGTATACCCTTAATTCTGAAATGTGTCTTGTGATGATATCCCAGTGTCAATGTGTACACAAAATGGCAGCCCAATGAGCGGTGTCAATTCAGTATTTTAGGGTGGTCAGGATTGGATAAATGCACAAAAATATAACAGGAAAGTACTCTGAGGACAGTCTTAAGGTTAGAAGCTATCTGTGGAGAGAGCTTGGTGGCCATTGACCCATATATTCCAAGTAAAAACCGAAGAAATGTTCTGCCGATGTAGGATTAATAATAGTTACTTAGGATTTATGTTACTAATATAATCATATATTATATTGTAATCACATCTCTTTCAGTTAAATAATTACACTCAATCTTTAAACTGTATTAAATAAATCACTCTGGCAGACAGGATTGTGTAGTTTATATGCATGGTAATGTAAATATGCCATTTTCTTACTCTGATTAATTTTGATGTGTAAAAAAAAAAAGGAAAACTAGAGGTGTTTTAGCTGTTGATGTAAGTTTCATATATAATTATAACTATGTGATTCTCATAGGGTATATTTCTTATAGTGCCTGTGGGATCCATGTTTAGTACTTATAACATATAGGACAACTGGTAAAGTTAACAACATGTTTTCTTACTATTCTTTATTTTAGAAGTTGACTTATTAAATAAAGAAACCCTAAAAAGCAAGATTTTAACCATAAGTAAGTCTGTTATTTTTAATATTTTTCACTAAACTTGTGAACTGTACTGAATTTTTAAATTCACAGCACTTATTTCATATTATTATAACCATTATATGGGCTGTATTGGTAGAATACTCACCCTCCACCCGGTTGGTCAACCTCTGGTCCTTTGTATGGGGGATAAGGAGGAGCTGGGGGTAAATCATCCGGCCCCTTGATACCCCGGGTAGTACCCCCATCAAGGGGTTTACTCACTGTATTAGGATTAGTACCTAGACATTTAAAAAAATGATACCACATAACAAAATCATGCATAAAATACATATTTTTTTACCTGTTAAATTTTAATTCTGTTAATTTTAATCGAAGACATATTAGTTCAGCAAGATATATAATAAGAGAATTTATCCATGCATGTATCCTATAAATTAATATCCTATTAGGGGTGTATACTGTTTGGCAAATCTAATTTGTTTTCTAGATTTGTTTCACTCTACTTCATTTCATTAAGCTGTAAAGAATACTTGTAAAATTAATTAATACTGTCTATTTATGCATACATTAAGATCCTACATAAACTGCCTGATGACAGAAAGTAGTGACCGTAATGTAAAAACTTCATTATGTAAATGTCAGTTACAATGATATGTAATTAATACACCCAAGGAAAAAATATATTGGGCACTGTAATTTTAAGTGGAACAAATCATCTATTTAAATTATTTTTTATGCCTAATTTACATTAGTATTTGAAAATTAATACGACTAAGTAAGGGGGTTTTAATTAAAGATATTAGTATAGACACTAGTTATAAACAACCAAACCTCAAATAAAGTATACATTTTAGAAGATCAAAAAGAGTTATCTGGATGACTTACCAAGTAAAACATTAACATTAGCTGTGGTTCTCTTGGTACCAAAGGCATTATAGGCTTCACAGGTATAATAGCCGGTGTCAAGTGGCTCTAGATCTGTGATTCTTAACCTGCAAGGTATGAACAATAGTCATATAAATCATATTGTCATAAGAACTCAACTTTGTGGACACAGCATGTCTTTACTTTCACTATTTTTACCTAGATGGCAGCACATCCATTGCAGCTGTATGAAAATTCTCAACAGATCGCAGCACTGTATGTGTCTGAGACTGCAAGTTCTATTCCTATTTGCCAAAAGAGAAGGGAAAAAGGTGATTATAAGATTTTTTTAACCTCATTTTAAATTTTCAATAAAATTTTATATGATCAAGGGACAACATGACAATAAGAAATTATTTTGCTAAACAAGTAAACACATCATATTAAAATGCATTTTTATCAAAGTTTTATAGTTTGATTTTCTTGAATGAAATGTCCAAGCAGCCTTAGCTAAAATTTGGTATATAGAATCAATATAATAATTTTGTGCCAGGGGTTAAAATGACATACATAGTGCCTGAAAAACCATTTTTTATTACAGTGAGAAACCTAATAAAAAAAGAAAAAGGTATCCCTTGGGAAACGTACCTTCACTGAAAGGGGTATAACTTTAAAAATGTTGCCTAAATTTCATACTCTAATGCCAATATGCTTAGAAATTTCACTGAATTAATTCTGATTCTCAAATAAAATTGTGACGAGACTTCTACATGATGTAAATATAGATATGATTGCTACTGTTTCACACATAAATAAATCTTAATGCCTGTAAGTAGCATAATAAAGGTCACCATGGCCTAATTTTAAGTTTCAAACAAGATTTTAATAGGACCTGTCCGGATTAAATATAAAAACTTTATTATGTTAAAGTCACAAGTTGTACTAGATAACTGATGGTTGGTTGGGTGGGGCTGGGGGCATAAACTTCAGAGGATACGAGACAAAAACCAATCAATATATTTCACCATGGCTAAATCAACCTGAAACATGATCATATATGTTCTGATCTTGAACAACAGCAAGTTGTGAAAAATTTATATGGCTACTCTTGATTTTAATAAAGCTTGCTTAATTATGCTGACAAAAAATTATGTAACAATGGTGACAAAAGCAAAACATGATATTTATGCCATAAGGCCAACAAACTGACACCTGACCAAGCTTTGTAGTTAAATATATTTAATCCAGATGGCAGCAGTGAGTAAGCAAACCCTTTCAATATTACAGTGCTGTTTCAAGATGGCAAGTTTTGACAAAGTATAGAGTCAATATTTATGCAAATGGATAATGGATATTCAGTGATTCATAGTCAAAAGAGGAAATATAATTTGTGATAGTCTGTAATTTTCTCCACATTATTCAGTTTAATGCCAATCACTTCACCCAAGTCATCAAGTACATTTGGGGTTAATAAATGTTAATAGACACATGTATGACTCAGTATAAAACATAACACTACCAGGCAAATTAGGATTCAGTGTTTCTGACCATAGTTTATACTGGCATCATCCTGTGGGTGAACACTGAAGATGTTCATTTGATGATGCAATGTTTTTGTTTTCAGAGCTCTTGTGTCTGGAAGCAGTCTTTTTATGAAAAGATATAGGGATACTATAGGGATACTTTGAAAGTCATATCATTATTTAAAACATAAATACAATCAGTGCCCATGTAAAAGAAATCATCATGTGCTACAAATGGAGTAACTGAAGGTGAAAAGTGCAATGTCATAGTGAGTAAGCGGTAATAAGACACTACAAATTACCAATGATTCTGGTTACAGGCAAATTCTACAATTTAATTAATGTACCATGATTATATTCTCCTGTTAATTAGGTTTAGTTTACAACTTACAATAAAAATTTTTTTAGGACGTTTGCTGAAAAACTGCTTAGAAAAACTTCTCAAAGAATTTGCTCTGGAATAAACATACTTTTCTTTAATTACTTATATACACAATAAGTGATGCTTCCTTTCTGTTGTCTTTAATTTAGTTAATTTCATATCTATTTAACTGGTTTCAATCACAGAATCACATTTCAATAACTTCACATTTATTTAATAACTGGTTTCATTCACAGAGTGAGGTTTCAATAACTTAATATTTGTTAATTAATTGCTTTCATTCATAGATTCAAACAGTAAACAGGTAAATATTTCATTATCTAAAAAATAGCCATGAGCCCAGTGAGTCTATTCAAACTACAAATTCTGAGGACTGGATCAACACCAGACTGAGCAGTGATTCATCTGCGGGTACAGTTGGTTTTTTTTTATGTCTTTAGACTCACCTGCTGCCCCAGGGGGTGGGCCCCATGGTGTATCTGTTATCATCTGCCTCCGTTATGACAACATCGTTCTTCAGCCAGCGGTATTCTGGGATAGGTTCTCCTGTGATTTCACATCGCAATCGCAATGTCTCTTTACTGTATCTTGTGACATTCTTCAACTCTGCATCTATTTGGACAAAACCTGATGAGAAAAAAAGACATTTTACATATGCTACATCAAAATTATTTCTCATACTTGTATATTTTTTGGAGAAAATGGGTCTTCTAAGCAATATTTTGGAACGAAATATATAAATGGTAATAGATAAAAGTTAATGTGCAGAATCTGATGACAAAACTTATGCATAATTTTAATTGTCACAATGTTTAAATAATAAATTAACTTGTGATATTGTCAAGGAGGTCATTTTTTTATCAACCATTTTGAAGAATATGGTTGATGTTTTAATGTTTTGTGTTACATCCAAAAATCAGTTTATCAAATCAATTTCAAGTGGAGAGGAAGTGCAAAAATCACAAAACAACCAAAACTTTTTTTTTTATAAAAATATATCACTGTTGAATTAAAATGAATATGCACCTGGATAGAATCAAACAAACAAAATCTATAAATCTGTACATAAATACACTGTGCTGCCCTTTATGAACTGCATAACCCTGCAATATATTGTCATCTAATATAAATTTACATATCTTGTTATGCTTTGCTTATTCCCATTTGACACTCGCTACAGTAAAGTGTACACAAAATGGTTCCAAGTACTTCAAGTGCACTGCAATATACTGAGGAAAAAAGAATTGATTATGTGCATACTAATTTTGTGTAAAAAACATAATCCATGGACCATGACAGTCAGCTACCAAAATATTGTTTATCTCAAGAAATAGAGCATGTTTGAAAACATTCAAATGACATTCAAGTATGCAGACCTGGGATTAATTTATTTATCTGTTTCAATTACATTTTGATAATAAATTTAAATTAATATTTTTTTGTGAAACTTCAATTCTATTCAAATTTGATGTGTTTTGAAAAAATACCAATCTCAATTTTATCAAAATCTTTTTTATTCAATTTAAAATGAGAAAAGTTCATTTACATTCCTACAAGTAAATCCTAATTTATACAATTTTTCCTTCAATTCCTATTAAATTCCAAATCAATTCAGAGCTACCCCCTGGATTGCATGTATATATCTAAACTATGTGTTTTTCAGTACAACCTCCAAGAACCTACCGTAAAACCACTAATTCAACACTGGTGTACATCAGCACATGTGCCATTCACATAGGCATTCAAGTCACTAATTACCGACTTTTTAAAGCAGTTTTATATTTGTATGTACCGTCCCAGCTAATAAAACCTAACATGATCACCAATATAATATCCTGATCATTGCACTTTAATTATTATTTACCGTTTCCTCATGTATTGTGTTTGAATGTGATATAAAATAAACTACAGTATATCAGTCCAAACCGATCATTAAATATTATGTGTACACATTACAAAGTTATGCGAGTTTCATCGAATGATTTTTTTGTGAGAGTATTATCTTTTTTCCTGAATATACAAGGGAAAGAATCAAATGATTTACAGCATATTCCACATCAAAAGTGTACTTAGCTTTTAACACAGATGTATTTTAGGAACCTTATGAGAAGGGCAGACATGTTTATGCCTGAATGATGCCGTGATAATATTTAGATATAAGCCGATGTTGACACATCATTGCAGCCACTGATCGAATTAATGCCTACCATACATACCATAAATGTTTCTTGAGGGTTTTGTCTGTCTCTGGCCACATAACTTAATATGAATAATGTCCTCTACCTTGATCACTGCCATAATAGTTCAATGAAGACAAAGACATGTACATTTTATTCTGTTGTCTTATCAGATATATGCCATTTACCACATAAACAAAATTTATATAAGGACCACATGATCTAAAAAAGTAACATTTTTTAGTGATTTATTATAATACTGCAGGATTAATTATGAACTAAATGTATCTTAGGAACTATAAAAAAATGCAACTGGACTGATCATGAATAGTTATCAAAAAACAATTATCTATTTTTATTCATTATTAATATTTTATTATATTTATTATTGTTATTTATGTATACTTCTTAATGTCACATTATTATACCTTTTTATTAAACTGCTGAACATAAGCTGGATTTTTTTCATTCTTTTACTCAATGTCCTCAAAGTTTCCTTTCCATTTGTCCTGACAAGAATGAAAATGGTGAAATAATTTCTTTCCATTTGTGCTGACAAAAATTATGATGGTAAAATAATTTCCTGTCCCATGTTAGTACATGATAACAATGTGGTAATCCAATAAATGATAACAGCATTATGACTAATGTAAATATCTGGTTTATTGTCTCATGTAAATTAGACCGCAATCTTGTTTTTATAATTCCACTGAAGAACCCAGAGTGTCAATAACAGGTCCCCCAATTAATGCTGGCAGGGATGTAAGTATTGATTGAAAGCCTCCATATTAATGATATTTACAAGAAATCATTCACTGTCTGATAGCAACTCATCCAGCCAGCTTGCTAAGGGGCCTGATGCTGTCTGCTGGTATGAAGAAGCAAGTGGACCAGCCAGTAAATGCTTGAAGACAGGCTTTGTCAGCGCTGGAATAGACGGGTGATATCAGATGTGAGCCGGGCGCCAGATGCTATTGATCTTGAAGGAACTTTATCTGTTCTTGTAGCCGTCATCCTCGCTGTCTTTCACCTCAGGATTCAGACCACTTGTTAATATTGCTAGTCATGTCTAAAGATTTTTTCATGACTCAACAACTGCACTCCAGTTTTGATTTAGTCTTGTAGAATATTCTAGATTTTTACCCTAATATTCTAGTTTTTCACCCCAATACTCTTGTTTTTTACCCCCTCTCTTAAGTGTTACTTCAGCCATATCTTCTGTGAAGATATCATATCTGTTAATTCACTCCTCTCACTTCTAACTGATACCTATGATACAAGCAGTGCTTTATTTATCCTTTTTTTCATTTTAGTATTTGTGTCTGTGTGAGAAAGAGAGAGAGAGGTAAAGAGATAAAGAAAGAAAGAACAAAAGAAAGAGAGAGAAAACCAGCTCCTGTTGGTCAGGAGTAGAGCTCAGGACTCAAAACTGGGAGATGGTGATTTTGAATCTCAGCCGAGGCGGTGAGATTTTCCCGGTTGGGCCCCCCAGGATGAGTGCTCTGAAGGCTTTATGCAATTATGGGGAGACTTGGACCAAAAGTAGTGTTTCACTCCCAAACGAGTGCACCTTTCGGGGGTTCCTCAAGTTATGTCCAAGTAAAAGGGTTGACACACCCCCAGGACCCACATGAGTGGTACATCAAGCCTGGTTGACACCAGGACAACCAAAATAAGCCCCTGTCATGTAGTCCGAAACCAGAATGGAACTCTGCAGATTGACAAAGTAATAGTTAAGCAAGTATTAAATAATGAAGGCGGTTAATTCCACCCAAAAAAAAATAAAAAAAGAGAGAAAGAGGGAAAGCATGAGAGAGTTTGAGAGATCAATAGCAACAGATTGACAGCTATACAGGATCAGATCAACGTGACAGAGAAAGAGAGAGAGAAAGAGAAAAGGAAGTAAAACAATACCATGATATTTTTAATGTCAGGTGTGCTGGTTTTGATAAACTTGTTTACTGACCACCCCATGGTGTACATGAGCTACGTGAATACAATCCTGTATGTGTAACATTACATGTTTGAACATAATGCATCTCAATACACTGGCCTTTGTATCAGTAAAGACCTATAAAGCCCTCCTTCATTTGTTCCTCTTAGAGCTGATCAGACTGAGATATGGCAATCATTCCCCTTATTTTTCATACTTAACAACACAGGTCAAATTACTTCACACTTGACAATGACAAATCCTCCTTTATCAAATGATGATCACATACACATATTCAAGTATGAGGCCATTGTTTATCAGATGTATCCCTTCAAAATAATTTCTCAATAGGTACAGAGCCACTCCCACACTTCCTAAAAAAAGTTCAGAGACATGAGGAATACTTAAAACTTAAGCCCAAGATAAGGCCTATAAATGTAATGATTTCTGCATTAACATCACACACACCATACAGCAAATAAGAGTCATTCAGTACATACAATGTATTAGTACATAAGTTTATTCAACATCAGTAAAAGCTTTAAATCTGGATTACAGAGTGGAGTGCTGCAGAAAAAAATAACATATAATAAGGTATATTATTAAGTTATTTTATCATGGCACTTTTATAGGCATTAGCATATAATTGGCTTAAATGCAATGAAATGACAACAATTAAGATAATACCCCTGCTGAAAATCCTACTATTAAACAGAAAATGAGAATGATTATGACAAAACTGAGTGTCCTATGGGTCTGGCTGTTCAGAGAATATTTTAATAAATTTATCTAAGATTTATCTCCAGGAGGATATATTAAAATATATATTTAACAATAAGATTGCAATGAAACATGAGTCATATTTTCAACCATTTACAAATGGGTTAACAATCATGAAGCATCCAAGTGCAAACAGACTTCCTATCAACTAATCCTACAAACATATTAAATTAGCACTTATTATGTAATTATTAGTTATTAAGATTACTAGGGTGTACTAATCCCCCGATGACCAGAATAAATTACTTTTTTTATTGTTTTGTATGACTGCTTGTCTGGCCTGTAATATTTTTCCTCTTATCAGAAAGCAATAAAAAGTTATAAAGTTATACAATAGAAATAAACCCCCAGTCATCAGGTACTGCATGTAAATATCTCACTTCTTACATAAATATAAACACTTGATTTAGAGCCATGCACTGCTCTTCCTGTTTGTAAAGTATATGTTTAATGTTCCCCTAAATTACCAAAAGTCAGTGGAATGACACATGCATATATACAAGAAGTCTGCTGCTGACAGGCTCACAACCTTGCGTTCTTTATGTTTTCAAATTTTCTTTATTTAATAATAAATGCTTTGGGTGTGGGAAAAATTCATTTATCTTCTAATATGAGACATACACGATCTTCGTGATTGTATTTGTAATTGTATTTGTAAATTTTATATTTAACATTATTTACCACTTAATATAAAATATAAGCAGGATTTTATTTGAATTTTCTGTCATTTATAAACTGACCTGGTCTAGATTTTAATGGCAGCCATGAGTCAGTCAAGTACAGATCAGGTTAGTGCCACTGAAGACACAAATATATGCCCTTGATTTTAGTTATCCAAGTGCATTTCTTTATCCTATCCCCTATCATCAAGTGGGCTGATATTCACTGCATTTTAAACCAGTCCAAACCTGGTTTTTCTTAATGCATTGTGGTAAGAGAAGAACCTTAAGCAAACATTGTGCTTCCACTTCTTGAAGTCATGCGGGCCAGAAACTTGACCTACATGACCCGCCCCACCCCATCCCGCCCCACCACGGCTGCTCTGTACAAATACTTCCTTTTCAAAACACTGCTGCTACTGTTAAGGATATATTTTTCTGACTGGAGAATATAATCTGTTTCCCATCATGCTCTGTAAATGTTCAAAACAACCTCCAATCAATTGATAAGAAAACAAAACTGTTCTAAGGTTATTTGTTATCTGACTGAAGACTAATCAGTGTTTTCACTACAAAAATTCTGGATTTCCCATGATATGCTTTGCAAATATTCCAATGTCACCTCTGATTAATCAATCAGGCAATAAAATTACTTTGAAGGCTATATGTTTTCTTACGGAAAACTAATATGTGATTTGCAGCTCCAAAAATATTGGACTTCACAGGATGCACTGCAGATGTTTTCAATGTCACCTCCAATCAATTAATAATCATATAAAATATTTGTATAGGTTAGCATTGTGGACTCTTCTTATCGTAAATATAAACTGCCCAAAGAGAATAAGTATCTATAGTTTTTATATTGCAATAATAAAAACAGCTATCATGCAATCAAACATTTCCATGCAATAATTTGAATGAAGCAATAATATAAAATAAATGGGGGTATCCCAGAAAGCTTTGATGCAAGACTTGATATAAAAAGAATTTGATTTATGTGTTAGTGTTGGAGGTATCTTGGGTGGGCTTTTCTCATTCATCCCTCCATAAAACCTGCACTACTACCCACCCTCAGAGTTACAACATCAAACAGTAATTGCTTCAAATTTGCCATGTTCTTGGGATTTAGTGTGTACTGGGCTGCCATCACAGGTGCAGCCATAACAGTGAACACTGAGTGAAGGCTCATCATCTGAACGATCACTCTCTCTTTGATCAGTCACACTGATGGAGAAGAAGCATACTTGACCCCAGCATCCAACATATTACGATAACTACAGCAGTTCAAGCGTGGTTAAATCTGGATTCATTTTTGCTCTGAGGGATGGTGTCTTCCTTCTTGAACTAAGAACACTTGTATCTCAGAATGGTCTATCAAACTAACACTCATGTGATAGATGTACTACAAATTTTGAATCTTTTTTATGCCATATCAATGCATGGTAATACATATCGCAAAGATGTAATGCATACAAAAATCTTATTTTGGAACCTATTTTTCATATTTTGTCAATTGTTTGTTTTTATGGGTCTTGTATGCTTGTCAAGCGACTGAGATTTGTGATGTGTATGCAATGACATATTATTTTCATTGCACTTAAAATTTGAAAACAAAATGGAGGATGAGTTGAACTGAGCACAGCAAATCTTCACTTCTAGATCTCAATTTAATAAAAGGTTCATGCAAGCTCCATCTGTGATAAAGACGATGATGACATTAATCACCAGATTAAAGAAGATTAAATTATTATTTTAAATCTTACAAGTTCTAAATATATTTAATAAAAATTGTGTATTCTTAGAAAGAATCTCATGATAGAGCTTTGGGAGTGAGATGCAAAACAAACAGGTAAGATGAAGACACCATGGAACATATGAAACATATGTATTTCCATTCACTGCTGTTTATGGCAACTTGTATTACAAGTGTCAATGCGGGCCCTGGGATGTTTAAGTGTACATTGTTCTACCAATACCTGTAAAAAGATGACACAGGATCATGAATATAATGCTGCCGTGTCTGACAGAGCACCTGTCAGGTGTATAGCTGCTATATAATAAAACTCAATAAACCTTATCATTCTCTGGGAGGGTTTTTGATGTGAGCAAGGCCTGGGAAGCCATAACATCATACAGAGGGTCTGGTGCTATAAAAGTTCGGGGTCTGGTGTGTACTTATGCCTCTCTGGCTATAGTAAACACAGGCTACCTGTCACTCTGTAGCTCTTACAAACTCCTCCAGGCTATCAGTGCTGGCCAAGAGGTTACAGAAGCTGAAGATGGGCTGAGATGCTACACTGATGCTGGAGGGTGAGGATGTATCATGGTTTCACCAGCCTCTGAATCCACAGCTGCCCATCCCAGCTGCATCCCTAGCAGACTTGGACACCCATCTTTACCTGGCTATTTATATAATTTGTTTAGATAAGACCCGGTTCTAGCTGCCTGTATCATGCAGGGCTTCATTATACAGTTTACTATACATGCTGTTGCTGTGTAAGCGCTGCCAACACCATCACAAGACTGCGCCAGACACTGGTTGCACCACTTGTGGTGTTGCTGACAAATTTCACACATTCTACCATATGGCACAAGGTGGCGATCTGGTAGACAGCTTTCCCTACAGTAATGTCTGTCATGAAATCGGTGTAGACAAAGCATATACAGTTACATGCATTATCCGTGGAAAAAGAGAGATCCTTTATACAAGAGGGACTGAGGAATGTGAACAACACAACTCTGTTCTAGCCGCAGGATCTATCAGGGGCGGATTTAGTAGGGGGGTGCAGGTGGCCCAAGTATCCCCTTTTTCAACAACAAAAAATCTGGAAAACAAAAAAAAAAGCACTTAAAACTGAAAAACAGAGCTGGCTTTCACATCAGGATGCTTTTAAAACATCTTTAGATTACAACTTAATTTTCAAAAAAGTTTCTTCACTATGGATTGGGTGCCCCTTCCCATAATCCCCTTTCTGAGCCCCACCTCTTTTCTAAAGTCTTGTATCCACCCCTAACTATAATTCTTACTGGGAAACACTGGTTCAGAAACACTTAACAGATGGCTTAAGGTGACTATGCTCAATAGATATGCCAGTTCTCTACATGTCTATTCAGATATTTACAGGAGTTTTGTTTATTAAACAATCTTGAGTTGTAAGTTTGGATATAATCAATCCAAACAATACTGTTATATAAAACACTATAGTGTTACTTCATGCATTTCTCATTTAAGCTTCCTGGAAACTTTTGTATAACTTTGAAATATTCTGTAATTTTTTGAAAATATTTTGTAATTTTTCTTCACTTTAAATATCAAAATTATCACCCACAATATCACCACAATACTGAAATAAGCCAAAATATCTAATCTGATTTAATTTAAATATTTATGTAAAATCCTGAATGCACATGCAATCTATAAGAGCAGTGATGTATGATGCATAAAAGAAATTAAAACGTAAATTGAACAAGCTATTAAGATAATTCAGCTTGAACAAGTGCAGTTTTTGGCCACATTTAAATCATCCATGATTCATTATCTTCATAATTTAACTGACTTTCAGGAAATTCAATAGTTTTCATATTCCATGAAATGAAGATCATTTTAAGCTTTTAGAAAATTATGCAAGTCAAGTGTCCACAAATTAAGCATATTTGGGGAATATTAAACTAAATAATTGAAACAATGGTAACATTCTGTTGAGATTTTCATGTGAACACAAATTTCCACAAAATAATATAAGAAGTAAAACAAAAGTCTTCCAGTGATATAACCCTGGATACCTAAGTGCTTCAGGGCTTAGCTAGAACATTTAACTTCACCATCAACCAACTTTGTTTAAGGTAGACAAGCTTCAATGAATTATATTCAATTCTCTTTATGTAATAAATATTGCATATATAATCTTAAAACATGCCTCTAATAGACTTGTACATTTATCTTGATAAGATATACTACATTGAGATCAGTGTACTTCCTGGCTGGCCGTTGATCACCCTGACTGTGATACCAGCATGGTACAGGGACACCCAGACCAGCAAGAACAAGGAGCTGACCATTAATCTGGGTGTTATACAGGGGTCAGGCCAGAGATCTGATCCGGTCTTTATGAACACCCCACTGATCACATCTGGCCGTGAACTCACTGATACTCCCCTGTAATTGGCCTTATCTACATCTAATCGGTGTCTTTTTTCTGATAGGTCTACCATACCCTACTCCACAGAACCTCTGAATGTTTCATCTGGTACGTGGTACTTCTGGGCTCTTGTTCCTGACCTCCAGACATCACTGTGCCTTTGTCCCTTCTCTCAATCTCTACATCATCATCCCCCTTTCAGACATAAAATGGTTTTAAAATCTTTTGGACAATGCCATTTGATCAAATTGGATTCAAACCATACAGTGCATGCACAAGAGATTTATACTTCATTTGTGTAACAGTGTGCAGACAACATTTGCACTCTGCGTTGGGACCCAATAGCTGCCTCGAAATTAGGCCTAACAATTTTGGATGTGAATCAAGCATTCACACATAATTTTATTTGAACGGATAATTCAATTTACATTGGAAATGGTCTGCAACCACCTGAGCTGGATTCAAATTTTTTTTGGCCAGCCTTGTGAACGATCAATTCACATTCAAAAGAGTTCGAACCCATTTTGCATATGCCTTGTGAAAATGTAAAATGATAAAACAAACTGTACAATACTGGAAAGAAGATGCAGGCAGTCACGGAACAGTTAATAGTACATCCCAAACCTTCTTTCTGGTATCTCAATAAGAGGTTGTTTGGACAATAAAGACGACAAAGTAATAATAGAATTATTACTGCCTCACTGCCTGTGATAAGGGCAAAACTAATTAAATTTGGTTTATTTATACCATTATGATGACCCGGGTTCTTTTACATTGCTGAAGCTTTGTTACCTGAACAAACTGATCGAGTAACATTGTCAAGTGGACAATCCATTGAATTTACTCCAACTCTGGCTTAAAATCCCACTGCATAAAAATGGTTTACAAAAACTACCATTCAGTGGGCTGAATCTTGAGGCCTGGGGGAGGTCTGCTCTCCACTGATTCGCTCTCAAGTTAAATTAAAGGTCATGGACGATGAAAATCGCTGGTATGCTACAATTTAAAATGAGACCTCAGCTTGAAAGGAAATCATGACCTTCAGTTTTAAAGTTCAACACCAAAAGTCTATGTCCCCCCTTTATGTGCATTTCCTTTGGAAGCCCTGGGAATGTGGCAACACTCATGGTTCCCAGGAATGTACCCATTCAACAGATTTCCCCATCTACAGTCCAGTATCAGTATCACTCAGGCTTTATACATGGACCTTGTGCTGGGGCTTCCTATTCCCACCGTTAGTAAAGCCACATGGGACAGCTAATGGTCATTACAGTCATATCAAATCTCATTAAACGGTCAGATAGGGACCAGGGACATGGCTCCAGGATCAGGATGCCGGGAGTAGGTATACATGGATGATTATATTTGGAGCTCTTTTAGTTAGTTGCACCATGGGACACTGATCCAGCCGGCTGTCTGGGCTGTCTGTCCTGGCTGACCAGCGGCAGATCATCTTTTAATCAATATAACAAGCCCAGCTGGACAGCACGCTTCTTGTGAGTGACACCACTAAACAAACAGAGCGGTCAGGCAGCATGCTGCTTCACACAAGGATATCATATTTTTGTGGTTCATATCTAGCAGAGTTATTCAATATCAAACCCCTACTGTTCTAAGCTTGAGTAGCACTCGGCCAGCATGACAAGCCAGGAAGTTTACAAGTATACAGATCACCACACATGAGTGGCTGGACTCTCCTCCTGCTGGAGATGTAATGAAGACATTCCTCAGCTTGACACTGACCTGACAGTCCAGTTAGCAGCTGACTGCTGCAGCAACCAAGATGCTTAAGTTCTCACCTCCCTCTGAGTGGTCTGTCAGCACGGTAATTATAAGAGAAAGTGAAACTGTCAGCCACTTACAGTTGCAATGTATACAATTAGTGCATCCTCCACAAACACTTCCCTAGATAGAAGAATTACAAGATAGTTACCTGTCCATTTGAATATTTAAGAGCTCTTAACAGTAAAAGTGTGGTTTATACATGCTGGAGATAATGTTATAAGGAAATGTGATATATTCCAGCATTTACCATTCCAATATAAACAATGTTTGATATAAACCTTTCAGAGTGATTTATTATTATATAAACACTTTTTTTTATGTAATTGGACAGATTCGAAATCATTTTATGGAGTTCACACCATGGTATTGAAGCACCGTGAAACAAAAACTAAGTCAGTGACAGTGTTTGTATAACATTAAATATTGCTATTATATTTCATGTAGACATGTTTATTGACCTTCACCTTGCATAATGAATGTTTTTCCCCTGAAATTGTTTGTGCTTAAAATTTGTAAGAAATAAAACTGTTTAAGCAGAAAAATATGAGTTATAGATCTTTCCTTATATTTGGTTCATTATCTCATTCGGAGACTTTTCACACTTATCAGTATTGTATATTTCTGGATCATATTTCACATAATGTCCTGCAACAACTTTGTTATTGGATCATGGTGTTTGGTTCTGTAACATATTATGGAGTAATTCACACTAAAACAACACTGTCACCAGCAGTAACATTTAACTCCTACAAGTTATGTCCTGAATGTGATACAGAGTATCATTCATTATTCTACAGACCAGATAAAAACACCAAAAGACACTAGATTTTATTCCTTATTTTATACATGCAGTTTTTCCAGTCACAGGCAATCACAATAAAAAAACAAGACACGATTTAATAACCTAGCCACCAGTAAATATACCTTTAGACCCGCCTCCATTGTGCGGCTAGGTTTATAGGTCCGTACCAGCAGCAAGTGAAAGCCCCACTCATTAAATCAAGGTTTCTTTTAATGGTCCGGGTGAAAGAAATATCTGTAGTTTGATGATATACTTTTGTAGGGAACATATTCTCCGCTACACTATTCTCTGGCAGCTGCCAGTAAAGCCTTGTGGCTGGGGCGCCGGACGGTGTAAACCCGCAGCTATACGACTGTGTTTCATCAAACCCCAAACAGTGCAAGTCCGTAAATTGGATGAGATTCCCTGCAGAGGCTGATGATGATTCTTTTTCAAGTTTCATTTTTGTCCCAGCATCCCCTGTTCCATGGCTTGCCGGCCCACATGACATGTGTACCAACCAGAGCAGGTCTGGTAGTTTGAAAATCACAAACATGTTTACATCATGGGGGGCAGATACAAGCCCTCACATAAACGCAAAAATCATAAGTGTACCCATAAGCCTGGCCAGTGCAACCGCAATAAAAGAAGTGTAAAAGTGACATGAAATGTTTTTATACTATCAAAAAGATAGCGGGGTACATGATTGGGGGTGTGTACCCCTTTCTTTATAGCATGCCTGTGTGTCAGGCCTGCGGTCATGATGACTTTAGCACGGCTGTCTAGACGTATGGCCCTGGCACTGCTTGCTGTACTGTTATAAAGCGAGCAGCTAGCTTCCTGTAGGCCCTGTGGCACCAGTCATTAAACTTGACAGTAGTCTGGTTCTCTCCTCCCCTGATACACCCCTCTCTCAAGAATTCCTACAAGGTGAAGCCCCCAGGGCACCAGCCTGACATTGTTGCTGGTTCCCCTGTCAATTTAATTAAGCCCACACACTAGCAGAAATCTGTTAGTTTTCTCAAAGTTGGTTTTTATCTACCTCTGGAAATTAGTCTTTCTACCTTAAAACTCACCTTTCATGTTATATCTTTGTTTCCCCTGGACCTGGAACAACCTGACTGCACAACAAAGATCTTAACTACCTCTCTGTTCTTTGTTTCAAACAGTTTGAGATACATCATTTGTTTTCCTTTCTATAAACCAAATTTTCTGGGAAGCATTTTTTTTATCATTTTTCCAGGTAAACTAGAAAACAAAGCTTTTATCTTATCTCTTAATGACTTGGTCAAAACAATCAGTTTTATATGTATGGAAGTTACAATATTTCTTGGTTTATATAAAACCTGTTGTGAACATGAACATCTCTACATTCCACTTTATCTCCAACTACTTTGCACTCAATATTTATTGAATGTTCATAATAATTTCGGTAAGAAGTCTTCCTATTTCGCAGAATTAACATTTCATTCAAAATATTACTGATAAATTATTTTAAAGTAATACTTATAGAAATACTGAAACAATGAAAAATGAAAAATAAATCTGCCAAGCTCATTATCACATAAAACTGGTTTCACATAATTTACTCCTTCCAGTTTACCTCCCGACGTTTACAACAGGAAGCTGGCTTCCTAATTGGTAGAGGAGGATATTGCTCCAACCTCCTTTCAGAGACCACACAAGTCGGGGTAAAATATCAAGCAAGTTAACAGTTCAAAGGATAATGTGCCATACAGCTATCCTATAAATTTACATGGGCACTAGTTACTCCTGCTGTAATCCACAGGGTTAAAGAATTGGGTGCCATAAAGTTATTTTCATAGTCCATATTTATAGTGCTTGTGCGATAAAGTTCCCTGGTCAACAAAGAGAACCCTTCAGATCTGACTCATTTTCGGCAGCAGACTGTGCCATCATGCCTGGAAAGAGTTGAAAGACTTTGAGCCATATCTTAACAAGGTAGCCGGAGCTGCAATGTTAGCACAGGAAAGCTATCAAAACTTTCACATATTTCTGGGAGTGTTTTCTCCCGTTACATCACTGAGCGTTACACCTGGATCACTTTCAATCCTTTTCAAACCAGATGAGAACAATATCGATATTGCTTTTTCGTCTCCGATTCTGCCAGAAAAACTTGACAGGTCATGTGACCAGAACATTTGTGGTCTATCTCTCTCTCGTCAGACCTGACTTCTGCTTCTTCAATTCGTTTGTATCAAGGTACATTAATCTCCAAATCAAACAGCAGGTAAAGTTCACTTTGGTCAGCTGGATGATATTACAACTTATTGCTTACATAAAACTTTGGCTGATATAATATGCTGTGAAATATGTAATACAGGTATACTAAATGGAAAAATGATTAAATGCTGAATACCATTTCCCCTTTTTACCTATTGTATATTATATGCCTGTTATATTTGTTGTCCCTATTATTCTTATACTTTATACAATTTTCTATCTTGAGATATTTGTGTAAAATAAAATTATATAAATATTATCATTTGGTCCTGCACTGCTCAAATCAGCACATCATTTGTAAAGATCTGCCATGCATAATTTATTCTATGTAATTTCTATACACAAAATAAATTAAAAAACATGGAGCACATTATCAAAAAGTTTATCATGAACATCAAAATGATATGGTCTAGATCATTCAGTTGAGGCTGACCACTAGTACTGCTGTTGGTCAGTATAAGATAACTTGCATGATGACATGCTACGTGTGAATCGGATGACATTTTTCAATGTATTCCAATTTAACAAAGCTGGTTCAATAGGGAAACGCTCCAAAAGCACTGCCTAAAAGTAAAAAAATACCTGACATGTCTTGTGTCCTCTGACATCATTCAATATGCACAAAATCTGCTGAGCCTTCATCCAGGTAAAAAACTCTATACTGGAAGATAATCTTCAGTCAGTTTCATGAAAATCCATAAAACCTTTCATTAGTCATCATTATGCCACAACAGTAGGGTGACCTCTGATCTTAATAAATATTCATGGATTTTGCAGAGAACAGAACTCATGTAAGATATTATACTGGTTAATATTCTGCTAAGTTTTATCAAAATCCATCATATTTCAGGTAAGTTATTATGTGAAACCAAGAAGCCTGGTGACATCTGACCTCAATAAATATGCATAGATTTTGCCAAGAATCAAACTCGGTGAGCTAACTTTATGGTTAAAAGTTAAAATATGTTTTGTGAAAATCCATCAAATCCCTGATACAGGTAAGTTATTGCCATGACACTTAAAGTTAATATAATGACTAATGGACAGACACTGCAAGTACCATAATATAATACATCTTAGACAGGTGTATAACAAATTAATAATAATATATGAGGGACTCACTCAAACAATGCTACCTATATTGGTATGATAAAAAGTACCTTAAATAAGTGAATGGTATATATAATAATATCTATGCACCCAGAGTCATCTATGGTAAATACCTGTGCGCACTGCACAAGATGTTCAGGTAATGAACAGCACCACTGTATCTCCACAACTAACTATATGCATGCAGTGAGCCAATAAAACTGAAGTGAAAAAAATTGTGTCAGACAGTTCACCTTGTTATCTTTTGATAACATTTTACCTCAAAATGTTAAGATAATCGCAACAGGTTTCTGATTAGATCTAAATATGGGCACATTGTGCATGGTGGTGGTCTGCTTTAGAATAAACAAGGTGCTATTATTTATATAATAATGGGTGATTGAGGGACATATATATGACATACCAGACATTGATGTTGAGTACTTGTGGGAGGGATAAGGCTGGATAGATACAACTCCTTAAAAGAGACTTACAAAAGAAGAATACCAGACTGGACAAAGCAAAATAAGCACAAGGAACAGTAAAAAAAGTTAAAACGCAAAAATATGCCAGACACCTGGATACTTAAACTTCTTTTTTGTGAAGTATAAATATAAGAGTATTGAAACCTTAAAAATCACGCACTGACAGTGACAGGGGAGTTTGTAACCTTGACAAACAGAAGATTATTCATCTGAATTCACAGACCTCTTAAAGTCACAATGATGAGTACTCTGACCTCAATAACCTGTTAAAAAACAATTTCCTGTCACAGAGGTATCAGTAAATACATTCAACAGGCCTTGTCTTGATCTAGCCATATTTAAATATGTATCTTTGCATGGTTCAATCTGGTCACACATGATTGAGGAGAGACACTTGGTAAAAGACCAACATCCTGCCAAAAAATAACATTCATCATTAATGATAAGGAAACACAATTCCCTTGCTTCATAGATACTTAAATTCCTGATATATCATTAATGATAATGGAACACAATTCCCTTGCTTCGTAGATACCTAAATTCCAGATATGTGTTAATCATTAATGATAACGGAACACTATTCACTTGCTTCATAGATACTTAAATTCCAGATATGTGTTAATATTTCAGCAGAGTAATTTGATAGTTATATTTACTGCTATTAATTTTCAATCTCTAGTTCAGTTCAACAGATTGATGACAAGACCTAACTGGTCTCATGTCTACTTTTAAACATGTCTGAAAACTGTTTTCTATTATTTTTGACAATCACAATCTGACATGGGCATTCACAGCAACCTCATCAAAAGGTTGATTCTGCAAAATAATTTTAAAATATTTAGTATTGTCAGTCTAAATGGGGAGCTTAATTGTGTTCTATTGCTAAAAAAAACTGTACGTTAATTACTTCACAATGTCATCAAGTACTTTAAGTGAGCACGATGTATTAAATGGTACCACATTTAATTATAGGAGTAGCCTTAAAAAATTTATTTATATGACATGAGTATGATGTAATTCATAAGTCCTGATGCAAGTCAAGATGCAAGTCATATTGAGAGAGTATGACAGAGCCTACCTGAGATCATGATGACAGTTAATTTATAAGATGCCTCACAAAGCCTACAAGAGGTCATGATGCCAGTCAAATTGCGTGATGTCTCACAGAGCCTACATGAGGTCATGGTTGCAGTCATATTATCAGATGCCTGACAGAGCCTTCATGAGTCCATGGTGGCAGTCATATTGTGAGATGCCTCAGAGTCTACATGAGGTCATGATGACAGTCAAATTATGAGATGTCTCACAGAGCCTACATGAGGGCATGGTGGCAGTCAAATTATGAGATGCCTGACAGAGCCGACATGATGTCATGATGACAGTCATATTATGAGATGCCTCACAGAGCCTAGAGGAGGTCAAGATGACAGTCATATTGTGAGACGCCCCACAGAGCCTGGACAAGGTCATAGTTGCAGTCATATAATGGGATGCTTGACAGAGCCTTCATGAGTTCATGGTGGCAGTCATATTGTGAGATGCCTCACAGAGTCTACATGAGGTCATGATGACAGTCAAATTATGAAATGTGTCACAGAGTCTACATGAGGTCATGATGACAGTCAAATTATGAGATGTCTCACAGAACCTACATGAGGTCATGATGACAGTCAAATTATGAGATGTCTCACAGGGCCTACATGAGGTCAGGGTTGCAGTCATATTATCAGATGCCTGACAGAGCCTTCATAAGTTCATGGTGGCAGTCATATAATTGGATGCTTGACAGAGCCTACATGAGGTCATGATGATATTCATAATGTGAGATGCCTCACAGAGCCTAGACGAGGTCATAGTTGCAGTCATATAATGGGATGCTTGACAGAGCCTACATGAGGTCATGGTGACGTCATATTATGAGATGTCTCGCAGAGCCTACATGAGGTCATGGTTGCAGTCATATTATCAGATGCCTGACAGAGCCTTCATAAGTTCATGGTGGCAGTCATATTGTGAGATGCCTCACAGAGTCTACATGAGGTCATGATGACAGTCAAATTATGAGATGTCTCACAGAGCCTACATGAGGTCATGGTTGCAGTCATATTATCAGATGCCTTACAGAGCCTTCATGAGTTCATGGTGGCAGTCATATTGTGAGATGCCTCACAGAGTCTACATGAGGTCATGATGACAGTCAAATTATGAGATGTCTCACAGAGCCTACATGAGGGCATGGTGGCAGTCAAATTATGAGATGCCTGACAGAGCCTACATGAAGTCATGGTTGCAGTCATATTATCAGATGCCTGACAGAGCCTTCATGAGTTCATGGTGGCAGTCATATTGTGAGATGCCTCACAGAGTCTACATGAGGTCATGATGACAGTCAAATTATGAGATGCCTCTCAGAGCCTACATGAGGTCATGATGATAGTCTTATTATGAAATGCTTCAGAGCCTACATGAGGTCATGATGACAGTCATAATGTGAGATGCCTCACAGAGCCTAGACGAGGTCATAGTTGCAGTCATATAATGGTATGCTTGACAGAGCCTACATGAGGTCATGGTGGCAGTCATATTATGAGATGTCTCACAGGGCCTACATGAGGTCATGGTTGCAGTCATATTATCAGATGCCTGACAGAGCCTTCATGAGTTCATGGTGGCAGTCATATTGTGAGATACCTCACAGAGCCTACATGAGGTCATGATGACAGTCAAATTGTGAGATGTCTCACAGAGCCTACAACAGGTCATGATGCCAGTCAAATTATGAGATGACCACAGACCTTAAATGAGGTCATAATGCAAGTCAAATTATGAGATGACCCACAGACCCTACATGAGGTCATGATGACTGTTATATTGTGAGATGTCTCACAGAGCCTACAAGAGGTCATGATGCCAGTCAAATTATGAGATGTCTCACAGTGCCTACATGAAGGCATGGTGGCAGTCAAATTATGAGATGCCTGACAGAGCCTACATGAGTTCATGGTGGCAGTCATATAATGAGATGCTTGACAGAGCCTATATGAGGTCATGGTGGCAGTCATAATGTGAGATCATGATAGATAGGCCTGATACACAATCAACTGAACTTTACTTTGATTCTTCTGAATTTCTGGAAACTGTTTAATTTTTTATACTAATATTTTTTAAGATAAATAATAGTTAAATTTGTTTCCAATAGAGGAATCATTTACTGGTATGTTAAAAAATCTTACAGGTTTTGGCACCTATGGTATGTGGGACCTTGAGTTCCATTACTGTCTAAAAAAAACAGCTTAGTGTCTTAAACTTACTCTGTGTCAGTTTTGCTTTAGGAAATCTTACTGATACAATGATCAAAGTATAATGAGAAAATGTTTTAATACAATAATACACTTTTGGAGACATACTTAATCAATGAAAGTAAATCATCAATGAGAGGGATACATCTGGTCCTGGTCTTTTTGATGAAGCATGTACCAACACTCCAGTACCCACTTTTATCAGGCTGATATTGGAGTGGCGAAATCACTGCTAGGATCAAACCCCTGGAGTTATTCATGCACAAACTTCAAAACTCTGCAACAAAGTCTGACAACAAGGCTGCCCAGGACATGTGATGAGACATGTGACCAGGCATACAGGAAACTGAGCAGGAAAATAAAGTAAAACTGATGGGTAAAACATGCATGATAGGGCAGCTGTATGCGGCATTTATCATTGCATGTGAGAAAACACAAAAAGGAGTAGAAAATAAAAGCTCAGAATCACAGCGGGAGTCATTGTGATCAAAGGGAAAGCAACACTGAAGACCTAACTGCCAGTATAACAATGGAATAAAAAAAACCTGAAACTGGCACAGTATGGTATTGAGTACACCTATGTTTACAAATGCTTGGGATCAGATGCACTTCTCGGAGGCCCCAAAACTATGACAGAGTGCCATTATGGTATGTGTACAGGCCCCCCGGGCATCATCACTGGCTCACTTTTCCTGTTCTGGTTTAATCAGGGATCTGCGTGATTCAGGTAGCCATGATTTATCGTAATGCTTATGATGCTAAGTCACAGCATAACATGCAATAGTCTTGTACCCATCCCTCATTCCGCGTGTACCGTCATCTGACGCAGGCTATTTGACCGGGGTCATCTCTTTATTACCCTCATTTAGTCTTATTTTTATTTCCATCTGCACGGCCTGGCATTCTTGCTGTTTATCTACAATGACATCTTTGCATGGATGATAGATATTTAATGTCAGCACACATGCCTACAAATATTATTTTCTGGTGCTTTTTATTCATTAAAATCTCATATCAATTAAGAAGACAACCTTATCAATTATTTTTCCCTGTTTGGCAAACGATATAAAGATACTGCATGATTTACTAGCTTCGTACAACCTAACCCCAGTGCACTGCAGCTAAAAATGTTTCCGACTCACGTCTGAACAGATAAAGTACCTCATACTGTAGGAAGTAAACTGACAGTGTTGACTAACCTAACCTTAACAAACTTTATTATGGGTGTCACTCAGTGATAAATAAAACTTGATCACTTGGTACACATAACATGTTTTCTATCCAGCCATTCTAAGCCAAAATATACAATCTGAATTAATACATCTGGAGCAGCTAGCAAGTCATCAAAAGATGCGACTTAATTTGATATCTTAACTTCCCTGTATACTTAACTTCCCTGTATGTATCATAAATATATTTTATTCATGGAAATTAATCCCTTTCAAATGCTTTATTATAAGAGAAATGTACATTTATACCATCTAATATTGAAGTGGTAAACCAATGCTGTGTAAGTTATAAGTTATTTTACCTTGCTCTAAAAGGGGGGACTTCTGTGTCATCATAGTAAGAACTAAGATACTGTACTCAACACAGACATAGTTATCACCAAGGATATATTCATGGTTGCTTTGGTTTATTTTACTGATAAGAATTTGTGACCACCATTGCAAAACTATGGTTGCTCTGGACAAAAATTCTTTCAAGTAGTTCTAGCAACTGCTCTACCATAACTCTGGTTTCTATGGTGAATTTTTCTATGTATTAATTTTTGATACAACTTCCAACCCAAAATTATGGTTGCCATAATGAATTCTTCTGAGTAGAATATACAACAACTATGGGTAAAATATATTTGCTATGCAGTATATTTCTAGGTAGTTTATACAACTGCTATATGTCTCAAAAGTATGGTTTCTGTGATGAATTCTTCACAGTACTTTTGGCAACCACCATGGCAAAACTACTGTTGCTATGTTGTATTCTTCTAATGAAGTATATAGTTAACACAACCCCCATAGCCAAAAATATAGTTGTATATGTTGTATTCTTCTAGTGAAAGTAGTTTTGGGATCCACAGTGGTATAACTTTAGTTGGTATATGGTGTGCACACTATATGAGCTATGGTTGCTACATCAGATTTTCTAGCAGTACCAGTGGTCATGCATGGTAACTTGGGTGAGATAGCCACTGTTGCCACGGTGATGCTTTTTGATAATGAAGGAAGCAAGACGTTATGGTGGATTAAGTACTTAAAACATCATCCTGTTTATGCTTGCTATGCAGCCCACGCTGCTAAATGAAAATTTGACAAGTTGTTTACCTACAGGCTGTGATTCCTTGAAGTCACAGTGCCGGAGGTTAAAAAGAAATAACAAAACCTCTGATCATTAACATGTATTGTAACAAGGTGCAGGTACTGAAGTAATCAACCATAATACACAACATGAAATTAATAAGAACCCCTGAAGAAAGCTGGCCCCACCATGTCTGCCTTAAGGTTTTCATGGCACTAGATTAATGCTGACTTGTCATTACCAACATACCACTTACAGAACTGACAATACACTGAAAACTGTGGCAGGAGTGCCACCCACTTCTGGCATGTCATCAGTTGTTATCCACTCCATACACTGAAGAATAAACACCAAGCTTGTGTCTTGATTCTGCAGGTTTTACTGACTAAACAACATGTTTCATTCTGACTACAGACATTGTAGGTGCATGACAACATGACAGCAGCCATCAGGAGACCTATTGCTTCAGATTCTGATACATAACCAGCAGGAACCTTTGCCAACCTGTCATAGTGGATGGATTGCTCTAGTCCAAATAGCTCTAACTTCCTCAGCTATAATACCTAATGATGTCTGCCATGATAGTAATTCCCCACTTTTTTTTTAATCACAGCTTTCTTTTACCCCTCTAACACACAAAATGGTTTAAAAACAGTGTTGGGCAAAGCTGATTATCAAATTTGTTTCAAACCTAATTGTGCTATCACAAAGACATCTAGGACCAATGCACAAGATGTTCATTTCAAGTATTCCTGCTTGCTCTGTGATCTAGTAGCTGCTTCAAAATTCAAAACTAGATCTAAATCATTTTGAAAGTGAACTGAGCATCCACACTGCACTTTTGCAGAGTGGATAATTCAGATTACCATGGAAACGGTTTGAACCCACCTCCTGAGATGATTTCAAACTGTTTTGACTACGGTTTGAAAACGCTTTTGATTGCCATGCGAACGCTCAATTCCCTTTCAAAATGGTTTGAAACCTTTATGCATTTGACATATAAAAGGGATATATGACACAATTTCAAATCATATTCAACAGCTCTGGTATTATCACGACCAGCAGTTTCTGAACTACCTGTGTCAGTTTAACTAAGATTTAGCATTGCAATGCCAAGCTAATAGTTGAAAATCAGTTTATTTTCAAGAACCTACAAAGAAGTTGCTGATCCAGTAATCTGATGAAGAGGACCCATAAATATTAGATTTCTAGAATGAGAATATTATACAACTCTGTGAAAGTACTTGATACTATTTTTTTATTTTAACAGCAATTTATAGTTTTTGATTTTCAACAGAATTATAATTAAAAAAATTATATTTTTTTTTTAGTTTTAACCTTCTGAAGCTATATGAAGCCCAAAATGAGGAGTATATAATGCCTCCATCCCAACCTCAACGAGCACGAAAGCTCTCCCTGGGTCCCCTCTTGATCATTTTTTTTATACCGTCTTTGATCAGGTAAATGAGGTATGAGTTTGCTTTTGTTTTTTTTTATTGTGAAAGCAATTATCAGGGGTTTGCAACTGATAGATTAAACAGAGCAGGTTTTGTATGATATGTACCTGTGTTATCATTCTAACACTTGCCTCATCTATGATTTGTTATAAACACCAGGTCTCATGTTTGTTTTTCACTTATTAAGGTTAATAATGCAGTGTAATTAAGGTAGATTCTTTGTGCAACGTGGTGGCGATGTCTGCGATGCTGCTGATGACATACTTACCCTTCTTCGGCTGGTCTGTGCTGGAGGTTCGGCCTGACTGCCTGAAAAACAGAACGAGGCCTAATTATTGATAATTAACAAAAGCCAGGCACTCTAAAGTGTTCCCTCCAGCCTAGCAATGCCTGTATCAGTCCCTGAAAACTCGAGTTTAATGGGCGGGTCAGGGATGTCTCCTGGTGACAGGGAGCGTCGTTTCCTGACAATCACATCACGTTCTCTATATCTACAGCCATACAAGTGCAGCTGGATGGGGTCTTACACAAAAAGCCAAAGGCATAAAATAGGGGGAACATATTTTCCCACTACACTTCTCTTCCTGCCTTTTTGCCCACTTTCACTTGACTGCCGCCATAAAGGAAGTCTTGTGATTAATATCCCCCTGGATTTCAAAGAAATCTTTCATGAAAATGATGCAACTGACATTTTGGCTACCGGTGAAAGGACTGGATTTTACCAGTCAGCAAGTCATCAGAAAGTATCTAGCCCGTGTTCTGTAGCATAACCACCTGCCCTCCTTAAAAAAGAAGGCTGGGGCGCCCAAATCACTGGAAATTAAATCAGATATGAAACTTGCGTATTACTCTTAACATACTGACAATCCTGAAATTTATAGTCCCGGGCTCCAAGGTTTAATGTCTTAAAATTCTAATTCATACAGAATATGAATTCCTTTTACCATCAATTACTTCTGCTTGTGGAATATGAATTCTTTTTTCTTTCTTCAAGTACTTATTCCTGAGGAACAGGCGTCCTTGTGCCTTGATCAAAACACATTGTCATTCTACTAGACTTTTTGTCCATCGCTACATCTTTGTCGAATAGAAACGCTTTTTTTCTAAAAACATGTATACTCTATTTAAGAAGCCCTTTTTTCATTTTCAAACACTTCCTTTTGCTTAATGAAACAAAGTACAGTTTACTTTCCTTAAAAAAATTTTTTATTTATCCTTTCGGTCTTCTGCAGTATTACTCTTTTATTTTTCATACACTTATTCTAGGCAAACATATGTTTTTTCCAATCAATAAATACAAGGTGAAGTACATTTTGTATTCTAAGTACATGTTCTAACAGAAAAGATGACTTTTACCTCTAATCATTCTGGTTTTACTGAATATTGTGAGGTGTTGATATTTTAAACTATCTATAGATTATCTGCCATTGTTATATAGGTATTACAAAAATGATATTTATTTTTCAACGTTTAGAGCTTTATATCTTTTTTCTGCTCAACTTATATACTGGTTATTTATATATTCCTATAATATGTCAAATGAATCATTCATTATTTTTGACAGTTATTATAGGTATTTATTGGTTTCTCAGGTGGCCCTATCTGTGGGTTCAACA
The DNA here is from genome assembly GCA_026874595.1 of Sipunculus nudus. NCBI lineage: Eukaryota > Metazoa > Annelida > Sipuncula > Golfingiida > Sipunculidae > Sipunculus > Sipunculus nudus. The sequence goes on from CM049309.1 coordinate 58,258,944, forward strand.
TTCTCCCCATAAATCTGGATTATTATTACCAAAATTCTGTATAGAAGTTTAAAAGCCTACACCTAGCCCTATCAAATTAAAACAAGCAAAATCAAGGAAATCAAGGGAAGAAGCATTTTCGTATTTTGATCACTTAAATTTGCATAATTTATGAATTTCAGTGTATTGATTTGAAAGGACAATCCCTGCCCTATTATAGATAAAACAAGCACAATCAAAACTGTTCAAGAAATAAAGGATAAAGAGAAATTGAAAATTGTGATAGGACTCGGACAGACAGACAGATGCCTGCATCACCATGGCATTTAAGCTCATCAGGCCTATGGATGGATGAGCTATAAATCCTTAAACCTGAGACAACTAGAATCATCTAGTGAGCAAGAACTGTATGAAGAGATCATGTAAAGCAAGTCATCATGGACAAGTCACTATAAAAGCAGGGGTGGGGGGGGGGGGGGTTCAAGCAACTTCACTGATGTTATCATATACCCCGGGCCCAACCAAGATATCAAGAAATGTCTGAATGTCTGCAGAAAATAACTGTTCTTCTGGGAACCTTTAACCAGGCAGCTCTGATACTTAAACTGGCTGGAAATCACAGATAGAATGTAAAAATAATCAGCAAGCTGGCTTCCTGGATTCCTGTGGAAGGCAGGCTTCGTTTTCTCTACAAACACCGATTCATGCCAGACTAAAGATGCAGAGTACACTGTTACATTGACTTCTCGGAGCTGAGAGTTTACAGATGCCATGGCAATAGTTCAGCAGACAGACCATGCACGGTCCATCAGCGAGACCAGGACTCTGACGGCTCCCGCTCACTGAGGTGCTGAAGAAGCTATCAAAACGCATGCTGCACAAATTTCCAAATTCCTGCGCTGACGTTGTACAAACAAGCTCCCCCATTTGTTCCCAATAGATGCTTAGCTTTTTGCAATGGTGGCTGATCGCTGTGGAAACCTGCAGTGCTGTTTTCTCTCCTGGGTTGCTATTGGAAGGAGCACATGTGGCATCGATGTCATCTGACGGTGTTCTTAATCAAACAGTCAGGTTAATTAATACGCTACACCCTGCGCTTCCCAGGAGTCTGCAGACACATAAAACTCACACCTTACTAATTGCCGACTACCTGCCATGATTGTGTATACCTGTGGTAATGTAACCCGCTTCCTGTAGATTTTTGTTGATGTCTAAGATGCTGCGTGCCATATGCATCAGATGTTGTGACCAACAAAAAGATATAATTGCAGTCAGACGAGTGCAGTGCCATAGCAATCAACAAAAAGGATGGAGTATTTTTGCTTGTGCCCTGTGGAAATTCACTGTTCTTGAGAACTCTCAATTCTGGATTACATATAATTTTTATTAAAGAAACAGTTTTTTCACCATTATCTAAATTGAAATGATATTTAGAAAAATTAATTCTGTGGAAAGTCTAGGATCTGACAACTCTGAATTTTTTTATTTACCAATGATTCATTAGTTTTCTTCCTTTTCCTTTGAAAGCATAATAAATTATTCACAGAAAACATAATATAGTTTATGAATAATTTAGACTGGTTATATGGATCTCAAAGCACACCAGGGGCACTTTATGTTAACATAAAGACTAATCACATCTGTAGCATTAATTACCCATTATAAAATGTTTACATTGACATTTATAATCCCTCCAATATTTGGCCCACCAGAAATTAATTTTAAAAACTCTTGTATGATTCGGCCAGTGAATGAACTTGCCTGATATTGATATTGTGATATTTTCCCCCTAAAAATAAGGACAGTGGGCTACAAGTCAAACTGATGATGTTTATTTATCATTTACTAGCCAGTTGAAACAATTGTTAATTCTCCAGGGCCAGTTAAAGTATGCCTCATAATTAAGGAAGTCTTTAACATTTTGGTCATAATATCCAATGACCTTACCATAAAACAGTGAAAGCTTGATGGGCATAAACCCTACTTCAGTAGGCAGTTTTTATGCTCGAGAAGAAAAGAGCTCCTTGCTGGGATACATTTCAATCAGAACAGCTTGAGCTACGTTTATGATCAATGCTGAATCAATGATACAATAATTTTATCATTCTTTCTAAGCAGTTCTCCCTCCAGCATTGATCACCTATGTGTCATCAGCCCACACATATTTTGAATTTATAAAGCCTCTCTCCTTCACAGTAGGTATGTAGAGGCTTAGAGTGGTTGATGAGTCTATTTTTGTATATTCAAATTTGGTATCAACTTTTTATTGGTGGACCTGTGCAGGTCCTCTCCAAGTGCAAAACCACTGATTTCAATTTTATTTCTTCCCACCATTTTCTGTTTGAGCTAAATCTCCAAAATGGCTTATTAACAAAAGCTGAAAACTGGGCACAATATTAGTCCTAGGTCACACATTTTGACCTGATATTTATTTTTGACCTTGACCTTATTCCCAAGGTCATACACTCTATACCTGATTCCCCAAATTATGTTATCAGTCATTGTGTGTGTGGGGGGAGGAGGCTTCCATTGATTGCTTGGCAACTGCATACATCTAGTTTCCCATTCTAAATTATAATGCTAAAAAAATTGTGCTAGTTACTCCACCACTCTAACCCTGCTACATACGGGAAAAATTAATGATAAGATGTATTTATATCAACACATATATTAAGTATAAATAAAGAGTGTCACAGTGCATATTTTAAACATATGATGTCCTGAGATATAAATCATATGTGGTTCTGTGTGGCATTTTTACCTGGGAACATTTCCAAATTAAAGGCCAATACAAGTTAATGTATTAATATGTTAATGATGTTACCTCATTGGGTGAAAACAAGTTATGCACCTCATTGGGTGAAAAACAAGTTATGCAGCTGCAACTCATATTTCAATAAATGTTGAAACGGTGGGTGTTCCTCAAAACATATTCTTCTTATTTGAGTTCATATTTTGGACTAAACTACACTGTTTCTATAAGGCTTATTTTCATGTCATTTCCATCAATATCTGACTGAAATTAATCAAGTCAACAATGACACCTGACACAATGGGCAAGACTGTTGTCACAAGTGTTTTGAATGCTCCCCTGTTGGGAGGTACATGTCCTATCAGGGAAACACACAGGTTTCACCCTAAGTCTTTGTTAGTCCCATTATTAACCTCTTATTTTTCTTTCTTACACACAGTGCCATGCCACTTAGCACTGGAGTCAGGTTGCCAGTGGCCATAATAGTTAGAACATAAATTTTGAGTGCGACTTTTGACAGGCTGAAGGAGGACTGCAGATGAGCTGACTATAAATTATTCAAGAGGGTACGAGGGTCTAATGCTTGGAGAGAAAAGCACACTCTTCATTGTATGTGAGGAGATCAAGTGACAAAAATATTATATGAGGGGAGAATGAAGATGTATTCATTCTGGGGAGAATGAAAAAAATTTCAGAATTGAATAAAACATAGCAGAATTACTTTTTTTATTCCTTAAAGAAAGTTATTATAAACATATCATACGGCACCTTCCTACACTGTGCAGTACACATAAACATATAAATTGTAGGTATGTATAGAACCCAAAGAAGGCCAAAAACAGTTTATAAAAATGTGTACTGTATCAGTATGAATTTATCTATTAAATTCTTGAAACATTTGTTAACAAGTGCAATTATTTTAATTTTTTATTAGACGTTTGTGTTTAATGAAAATGGGATACTTGCATTTGTTTTACATATCTCTATTTCAGCCTTAAATGTGATAAGTTGTACCATTAATATCTAGCAATGGGAGTATATTCTCTATGTACTGAAACATTAATGTCAGGTAAAATTTGTGGGAGAGCATTGTGTGGTAAGGTGATAAATATGGATTTCTGTATGAACAAAATTGATTACGGATGTACATGAAAAGAAGTTGTAGTTTCCAGGACAAAGTAATCTTATCCTGTCAAAGACATGAGAAAGACGGGCCACAAAGTAGCAAAAAACATTATAACTGACCTTGTGCAGTGAACAAGTGTCAACAACAAACTAGTCGTTTTTACCTTGCCCTGTCAAGGTATAATTAAAGGATATTTAAGGTATAATTCTATACAGCAGCTTAAACTGTAATATATGAAAGGTACATTTAATAATCTATTAATAATCAATCATTCGTTGTGTTTGCTTTTCAAATCATTGGACATGATTTTAAAACCAATTCCTACCACTAATAAAAGGGACACATAGGTCACTGTGCTCAGCTGAAGTTGACCTTGAAGTTAAGAATCTAAAATAATATCAAATGGAGATAAAGTCTTAGAGGAACAGGAAATATAGGCCATTTTTTATAATATCCAACAGCAGGCCAAATTTTGCACTGGCAGGTTTAACAGTTTCAAAACCAACAGTTTAATGGATAGACGGACAGACTGACAGAGGACAACAGACAATGGACCATGACTATAGCTCAGATGACTTAAAAGTCAGCTGACCTAATAAGATTATGCCTTGTATTGTAAGACCAGCAGAGCCCCAGGTGGGAGAAACAGAACATAGTTATGTGGAGAGGATGCACAGGAGTTTGGTTAGAAGATGGCCAGATTAATTTGAACCCAATAAGCCTGATTGATTTAGACCAATCAGACATAAGTGTGCACATTTAAGACCACAGTGTCATTGATTTGTGGCTCCTCCAAGGTCCAGGGTCATGAAATTCAGCTGAGTAGGAACAGCTGATTGTAGGAAAAACCTTCTGTTACAAGTAATATCCAACCCACGGTATCCATGGTTACTGTGAAGAGCACATATATTAACTCACTTTTTTAAAATTTGTAATGATGGAAAAAAATTTATTTCACAGCATATCAGATTCTGGTTTGAATAAATAATAAATATATAAAACTAAAAATTCATATAATACAGAAAAAACTTTAAAATGTGTAGTTTGCACATTTGCAGAGAGTGGAATTTTTTTACCTACAGTGTTGCCAGCAAAAAAACACAGAGACTGTAAAATTTATGAAGGCTAGAGGAATAATATCAAAATATTTCATTCATTTATTCTTTTATTTATGGCTCTGTTGAAAATATACAACCATGAAAAGTGTATATCTCACATGAAAACCAAGGCATATTTATTTTACACATAATACTCTTATAGTAGCTAAAGGAATACTTAAAACTGAGAATATATCACGGCAAATAAAAAGGACCTAATGTTGCAATATATTCTTTACCTTGTGAGGCACGAGGGAGCAAAAAATACAAACAGCACTTATACTATGTGCTGGGGTGGATAAAGTCTCTACAACAGCTGGGGACAAAGTGTCTCGTAGCTGGATTTAGTGAGTAATTTTGCATGATCACACCCTCAACACACAGGGGTCCCCACCATCTGAAGCCTACAAACACTGATGGCCATCATTTTACCCAGTCTGCTCCATGCTAAATTACTCTATTGTTCAAGGGCAAAGAAGCCACGTCAGGTAGAGGCTGGGTTCTCCTCATTCTAATCCAGAATTGCAGTTTATTATACCATAATGGCCTGTCTGTACAAGTTGTGTCTTTTTGCCGAGTGTTAATGATGATGAAACGTTAGAAAAGTCTCATGTAATTACACGTCCGTCTGTGATGTCTCTGGGAATTGTGAAGCATCAAGAGAAATAATCAACCCATAACCAGGCTCTCAACACATAAATGACCATGTGCTACAATGTCCTATAACCGGCGTCAGCTGATATCAAAACTTTAATAACACTGACAGGAACGGTCACCTGACATGGTTCATATCCTGTGCCGTTAAACGATCATTAACTAAAGCTTATAAAAGGATCATTACATCGGGCTATCTTTTTGTCTCTGCTCTCTGTGGTCCATATTAAGACATCTTCTCTTACGAAACACAAAACAAGAGTAACCTAATAAAGTCCCTCATTATAGCTCACAGACCTGAGACGCTGGAAACACAAAGATTAATGACAGATCAAGTCAGCCTCTTTTTCAGGCTGTTAATTACTTTACTAATACGGAGTGTATTTGATCCTAAAGTCTAACCCACCTGCCAGGCTGATCTGGGTTACCACCAAACACCAACACACCTGCAAATACAGAAAGAAAGTCTAATTACGAAGAAACCAGCTGCACAACAACACAGTATGGATAACAAGTTACAATGTCTCCACATCAATAGCTTCACTCTTTTTCTTCTCGGCCGTCACTCAGCTGAGAAAATAATATTGAGTATTCTGTTCATTAAATAAATGATATTTACAGAAATTACTGCTGCCAAATGGTTCAGGACAGCTGAAATTCCCAACAGTTGACACAAAACCTTTTAACTAACTATGATATTTTAAACATTTTCTCAGGAACAGGCCTCTCTCTCTCTCTCTCTCTCTCTCTCTCTCTCTCTCTCTCTCTCTCTCTTATAACCTGTGGCACCATTATCACTATCAAAACAGAGTTTAACTAATATTTTGTAAATAATTACAATTACTTCAACCGAAATCTTGCCATAAAAGGCATGTACCTGGCGATAAACATAGAGACATGCACCAGGTGTTACTGACATGTAACATACCTATATCATCAATGTTGACATCACCAGTTTGTCTAATGTCCTCATAAATTTCTTATGTTAATATTTTGATATGAGACATTTCACATAGATCCTTCAGAAAAATAAAATTTAATATGCAGCTACTTTGCCTTTAATAAACAATAACTATATATCTGACTGATCATATGTGACCATACAGATCATATATATTTTTATACTTAGTGAGGTAGACATGTTTATGTAAACCAGTGTGATTTATGCAAAACAGGCACAACCAGTGGAATGAATTCTCAGACATGATTATGATGGTCATATTTATTCAAGAATGAATAATATAAAGTAAAACAAACCACTGTCAAGCAAACATGTATAATACATCCAGCACGGCTCAGCAGGCATTTCCAGGATTTGGTTTATCTAGCTGCCTAATTCCAGATGCTGCGCTTCAGTAACCTATTAATGGGCGGGATGTTCAGGGTTTATTTTCACTCTTCTGGTACCTATTTTTTGTTGTAGAAAGCAGGCATGCCAAGTCAAAGGCACTTGGTGTGAAACTAACGCTATTTTCCCTTGTCTCTGGCTCTCATACAAGGGTGCATCTGTCTCAAATATTCTGACTTCTGATAACTATGTATGTCTAAATTTTTCATTTAAAAAAGGATGCCAATAGAACTGATACCATAAAAGTGCACTTTTTCTGCTAATATTTATTTCTGACCAGCATACACCTGACTACATAAAACATTTTCTGTCTTAATTTACTTGAGTTTTCACAGACTTCCTTTATGTATGATGAGTAAGAACTGTTCATGGCTAACAATGTTGTATGTATGGTATAATTTTATAACCAACAAAATGTAAACACTTAAGGCATTTTAATTAAGCTTATATAGCTTTGTTTGTGCTAAAGTTGTCACCAGATGCACTAATTGTTCATTACTTTAAAACAAGTGACCCAGGGGTCATAATGCTCAGCTAAGTTGGATGACATTCACAAAAGGAATGTTATCATCTGAATGCCAAATTTTGCAAGTGGTATCCCAATTCAATTGAAGCAGAGCCCTTAGGATATGGGTAACAGAGACCTAATTTCTGGTTTTCCAAGAAGACTTTTCATGGACCTCCCTGGATGTCAAGTTATAATGGTGTAATGGTAACGATTTGTGCCCTGTTAACGGGCTATTGCATCATTGAATGTCTCAAAAATAAGAATTTAAAGAAAATGCGTAAAAATATTTTTTTTTAAAATCCAGGTGGTGCCACCAGTCTAGAGGAACTGATGAAACACTCCATCATGATGTGCATGCAAAGAAAAATGGTGATGAATGCATTAGTTGTTCATAAACTGGAGGTTATGTATCAAATTTATTATTATACTGAGAGATACTTCTGAGCCCCATAGCTCGGAGGATATGGGAAACAGAGACCTAAATTCAGGTTTCCAAGGAGAAGTTTTTTGGACCTCCCTGGATGTAAAATAAGAAGATTCCAGGTCTGGCAGTTACGATTTGTGCCCGGTCAACTGATAGACGGATGGACATACAGCTAGACAGACAACAGGACGCCAGACAAAAGAGTGACTTTCAGTCAGCTGAGCTAAAAATTTGAGTTATAGCATGCCGACACACTCAAACAGATCGGGGAAGTTTGTAATCTCAGGCTTTTGCTTTCTACCAGCTTGGCATCTATGAGAGAATGGACCAACAGGTGACTTTTTGAATGCTTGCACAATCACCATTTATTGTAAAAGTTGCTTTATATGAAACTGTTTCTTCAGCGTCTATATCTATATTTATCAAGGAAAAATTCACAGACTTTCAATACTTCCTACACACAACATGTATTTTATCAACATGTATAATTTATTAATTGTAAACTTTATATAATTTATCAATGTTGCAATCATGGATTCTCAATATTTCCTTATAATAAGTTAAAAGCTACCAGAACTGTTTTAAGGTCAAACCTTGTTCAGCTGTTCTGCATGTGTGTGAAGTCAGTAAAACTACCTATACTGGATTATGGTTTTAAATTGCAAAGAATATCTTTGTATGTCTTTGACATATAGTCAACTTTACTTGGTACATATACAATTTTCAGGTTTTCATTAAAGAAGTGGTTACTTCTGTTGAGAGTCATCTACCTTTGCAGATTATGAGACAAGTCTGTTTGCTCTCATACAGTTCAACAGCACTAATACACACCCCAGACAAAAACAAACAAAACACTGCAAGCAGAAGAAATGCTTACAGAAATATATACAGAATCAGTTTGGTTTTCTAGCCAAAAACTGAAATTCAGATCATGTTGGATATGTAAGATCTGACACGCCCTTTCTTGGTCGTTATGGGAGCTGATTAACAAATATTTTACCTGGGAAAGTCTGATTATTTACACTGCTGATAAAAAAATTAGGTAAACCGGTACATTATATAATTTTAATGATCTCTGCTTGGAGAGTGGGCTTATGATTACACGTGTAACATTTCTAGTTAGTTCTATGTTTTATCATACTATTTTGGGCTAGGTATCTGAGCTGAACAACACAAGAAAGTTCTGGTGAACAATCCAGCATATGGGGAAGCCAGGGAATCCTTGAACTTACAGGTGTACAATACATTACCAGCATATTCAGTTATTACATCTTTTTATTGTCTGTTATTCCGGGCATGTCGAGCAGTGTTTTCTATGTAATGCAGTTAATACTGACACTGATTAGTTTATTCAGAGCTCCAGGAAGACAATATTTAGGCAAGATATGTTTAGCAAAATGAGCTGGCACGATCTGTCTGATCGGTACTACACCTGTTGTGTGGCCAGGTGGGGCGTCCAGATGACGATGATGGAGAAAGTCACCTGGGCATGGCCGTGTTAGTCCCTCAGTGTGTGGCCTTCAGCCTTTGTAATGTGTTCATCACATTAAAGAGGTTAGAAGGGATCAGCCCAGGTTGTACAGGTTTACACTTGAACAAACAGTGTAATTATAGTAGGCGGGAGACCTTGGATTGAGATGGTGAAATAAAATACTGAATGATCCCTATGTCAGGTGAGCATGTTGTGAACATATGCCAGGTATCCAATACCTGCAGGTAATCTCATCATTCTCATATCATTTATAACGTGTAAAATATCTGCCTGACTCAAGGTCAGTAAGTGTACAAAGTCAAAAGGTCACCATTTTCAGTGTAAAATAACAATGTACAAAATGGTATTATTTTGTTGATTTTACAATTAGAATACCCCACTTGTGCAGTACTAGTAATGGGGTTCTTCACAGTCAGAACTAAGAGCTGAGATGAATCACCAAAAATATAGAATTTAAACCTTGAACAGGACCTGAGAGTATTTATTACTAAATCATAAAAAAAAATTAATGTGCACATTTAGATAGACATTGTGTCAAAAAAGTACTTTATAAAAGAGAGACAGAAAAATTTATTAAAATTGGGCATGTATTTGTATAATGATCCAAGGAAAGATTCAAGGAAAGAATGCACTGGTTATATGTTTATAGTCATTTAACATCTATATATGACTTTATTTTACAGGTTCTTGTCCGAGTCCTACTGATATACTAGCTGTTTGATTCAAGTTCTGATTTTGGTATCATGATTACCATAGTTAACCTGGTGTAATTAGGTCCATCTGCATAAGGCAAAGGTATAGCATAAATATATGATCTGATGCATGTTTGTGTCACCCAACTGGTGACTACAAGCAGACTCATTACCCCCAACCTCCCGGGCGTAACCACAGAAAGTGCAAAAGTAAGCTACATTAATAAACTGCATCTATAATTGTCTCGCAAAATAGAAGTAAATAATATGAGATTTTTTATTTATATGTGATAGTGTGGAGTTTTGTTTGAGATAGAGAGAGATAACCAGATACAGATTATAGTTGATCAGAGTTAACTGCCAAGGACGTTTTAATCACAGTTCATTTACTTCAGTATATTAGGCCTACAACTCACTCCTGTCAGTCAATACTGCCAGAAGGCAGATAATACCAAGAGTAAATCAAAAACAGAAACTATCAACGAGACAGCAGACACCATCATGGGCCTTGATTTACCTTTTCTGCTTGCTTACTCACATTCAATTGAAAAGTAGGATACACATTGACCTATTGGCTGCATGGAGAGTGATATGCACACTATGACTGTGCGAAGAATGAAACGCACACAACCAGCTTCCTGACTTCACAAAATAGTTTACCTGGGCAAACACAACAAAGTGATGACAAGCTCACTAGTAATGCCCCCAGCTTGTGTGTGGCCCAATCAGCTTACACCGTGAAAACTGAACCTCCGCAGATAAAGAGAACTGGGCCATGTTTGACAATGAGCAGTTAGGATGGGCCAACAAGAGACACAAATGCCCCTGTGTAATTTGTCTGAATTAGATGGACCATGGCATGGGTAAGTAATAAGGGAAAGGCAAATTACTAAATCCTTGGGAATTGTGAGTGACCCCATGGGGTACACAAATATTGACTGCTTTGAGTCCTCTCATTCTCTGATTCTCCTTTACTGTTAAACTGAGGTCAATGCTCATACATTCAAAGTCCTGTTTGGTCAAACCACAAAGATATCCTGAATGGAGAGAGGTAAAAGGAGAAGGGGAAACGCCCTTCTTCGCCAAATAATTCCCCTGCTATATTACCCTCGTAAAGCTGCTTACTCTTACAAAGAGGATATATTTCTGTTCTTTCTTGTTTCTTTTTTATACATGTATCACAGCCAATATTTCTTTTTATCTCATCCATCCACAACATTCTATAAAACATCTGTCCTGCAATATTTGTCTGGTAAGATCATTTGTTCGGGCATTGTGCCTCTTGAAAGCATGTTTGTTTTTTAATGTTAAGTAATACATAGCAACATATGTATGTGTGACAGTCTTTTACGTCAGGTGAGTTTTTATGATAATGATGTGCATTCTTGCCATTCACTTAGACATTTACTGTTTTGCATCAATTCTGTTAACCTCAAGAAATGTTACTTTTCTTGCAAGATAAATTCAATTTTCTCAAATGTTTATCATAAAACATTCATGAGAACATATAACCTTTGTTTTCAAATTATTGCATGGCTTTTATAAAGTAATCACATAACTTGTAAAGAATACCCATAATTTCATTTCAGTGCCCAATGTTTATAATAGTTTCATTAGTATTATTTATTATAGATCAGTCCTGTAAAACTGAAGAAAGTTTTAAACAGAGGAAAACAACTGAATGTCTACTATGCCAAGCATTAATTTAGTAGGAAATGAACTCCTGAAGACCTGAAGGTAAAACCTTAAGACTGATCTTCAATGATTCAAGGACATTTCATATATGCAAACCTTTTTACTTAAACATTATGTATTGAAGTATACACCAAGAGTAATGTGACAGATATTAAGACAATGGTAGCTGGCAGAGAAAGTTTTGAAATAACACTAGCAGGTAGATGACATGATAGGAGTTGAAAAGAAATCTAAGTCATATCTGGAAAACAATAAGATAATTCAGACTGCAGGATTTCTCTCAGACAGCCGTTAAGTGGCCATTGGTCGGCATCTGTAATCAACCAGGTAACCCAAGGTATAAACGCGGCAGTAGACAGTTAAACAAACTTCCACAAGCATCTGCTTGGAGCACCATTATTGGGATTTAGTGTTTGTGAATGGGGAATTACTTCTACATAAAAAAGACCAACCCATAACTTGGTCAGCTGAGCAAAGTATTCTTGAGACCATGTGACTGGAATGGCTTTCTCAAAGAGCTGCTACTTGACGGTCCCACGCAAGATGGTGTCTACAGCCAGCTTTTGGTCTTTGATGGTTATTTCCCACAGTGCACACAGGGGGTACAAGCTGCAGTTAATAGGGCTATTATTGTCCCCCTCAGTGTGCAGGTCAAATGAGAGCTGACCCCTCTTCAATGTACAAATCAAACTGAGTTGACCATAGGTGCCTGTAGTGGAGCCCATTACAACCTACAAACAGAGCACCTCTTCTACATTTCACTCCATTTCTAAACCCAGGCTGGTGCCAATATTGACTTGGGAGCATGTTGGTTGTTTCTGTGGACACGTGTATGTAGGGAATGAACTTTTCCACCACAGAACAGTATACTTGCTTGGACCAGGTGTTGTCTGAAGTAAGCACCGCTTACCCAAAACTAACCTGGAAGCCACTCGCAGACATTGCCCTTGTTGGAAGAAAATAAGTGCCTATTGCACATTTTGCTCTGGTGGGCGGGGAAACATGGCTTCAAGAGCATGCTACAAGTTCTTGTATAGACAAAATGCAATCTGGCGTAATTGATCCTGTGACATTGGACAGAAGAAATGTCAATATTGTGTTTGCATCTGGCAGTCTGTGCTTGCTTGACTAGAGGCAAGCTGTATTGAGAATTATCATTTGATTGATCCCGCCAAGTTTCTCTTTTACTCACCTTTTTGTTCCGAATGACTCATTCTTTCTCCCCACTAGTCATACATAATGCAAATCACAAAATAGGATTAACAGTTTAGGGCTCCAGGGAATGGCTCAATTCAGGTGGTCTCAAGATGAACCTCTAACCAAGCAGACATCAATTTACTTCTTAGGGGCTACCTTATTTAACTTTGTATCACCACTTTTCAACAGAGATTTTATCCTAGAATAACTCTGTAGCTTAATAAATTGGTCTGTTTTATACATAATTCTTAGAGGTGGCTGGAAATTGCATAATCACATTAATCAAATGACAATATAAAATTAGTTCTTCAGTAAATGACATATGTACCAACATAATGGCTAAACTGTTTAAAATGCATATTAAGTTAGAAAAAAGTCACCAGTAAAAAAGACAGAGGAAATCTACTTCAAAAGAATACCTTGATCTTGGCTATATATTTTTTACCAGAAAAAAATCTTTTAAGTGGGCAGTTTTCCATAAAATCTTGCCAGAAATAATGGTAAGCTTGGTATGTCAATGTTCCAAGAACTTCACAACGTAAAGGGCAATACACCCCTCTTTCATCACAGAAATGAAGGTATAAGTTTTACAGCTTTCCATCACCAGTGTTATTTGTAGACTTTTACAAATGTCAGTGCAGATTCATTAAAGGAAAAGTCAAATGCAGGGGCCTTTGCGCTGTCTCTTAAAGTCATGGATTTGCCACAAGGAAATGAGAAAAATGAAACCCAAGCAGAAGTAACTGATTCTTCAAACGACACATCAGTTGGTCGACAAATAACCTTTGATCGATAAGATGACATGAGTCTGACTTTCAGCTTCAGCGCATCCAGGTCCAAAAAGATTATGAAAAAGACCTGAAGATTTCCATACATTCACAGTCAGTTCTGTCAACAAGATCAGTTAGATCAGGTTTAGTGTGAGCTTCAAAGAGACTCAGTATCAGTCGCTGATATTTGTTGTCAGTGGAATGACATCATGAATATTCTAACTTAATCCTGTCCATGGATGACATCAATTTCCATCATAACTAGCGTCTCATAATTGAATTGGTTCACATGATAAGTGAAGGCAGATACAAAGATGGAAGATGTATTTCACCTTTCACATTGTCTAGCCATCTGGTTTATATATTAATTCAAATAATTTCAACCTATCTATTTTATAGAGGGATTAAATGAATTCTCAACTTTTTTTAGCTGCCTGATTTATAAAGGAATACCGGCTTCTGTGGCTCAGGGGTAGAGGGCAGGACTCAAAGCCGGGAGATCGTGAGTTCGAACCTTAGCCGAGGTGGTGAGGTTTTTCACAATCGGCCCCCACCCAGTGTGAGCGCTCTGCAGGCTTAATGGGAAGGTCGTGCCCATCGGCCATGTTTCACTCACAAACCAGTGCGCCTTTCGGGGGTCCTCGGTGGTATGATTACCAACCCAGGGCCCACAGGTGCAGTAGTCACTGGGCCTGGTTAACCCCAGAATATCAAATGAGAGGAAGCGTGTGATACTGCCCTGTCACGTAGTCTGAAACCTGAATGGAAATCTGCAGATGTACATATAATTAGTTAAGCTAGCATTAAAAAATGGAGGTGGTTACCTCCAACAAAAAAAAAAGGAATTTAATGAATTCTCAAAATATTCTAGCTATCTGGTTTATATAGGAAATAAAAGGTATTCATTTAAGCAGAGATTGTGAGTTAATAGCAGTCCAAGTCAGTGAATTTCTGGAGAAAGAATTTCCAGATTTTTCATCACAGAGCTAGCTTGGTGTACCTGACAGGAAAAAGTCCCTGTCTGATAGAACACCTGAAAAATCTGAACACCTGAGAAAATCTAGAATTAGGTAAAAACCATTGACCTAACTACTACAAATGGTTCTTCAGAATATCTATAAAATAAATCAAAGAATTATTTTTTTATAATTCAGAGTCACTCAGGCATCTTACTTGAAACATGTAGATGTATTCTGTACAGAGTAATATAAATAATGAGGGGAACTGTCAATGACAGGAACTATATTTCTGCATCAGCGGCACATCCAGAGGAAAGCTGTACATCACATAACCAAGTCATCAACCAGTCCAACAACCACTGCCAGTGCAGATCCTAAATTGACCCTCAATACACCAGCAGTAAGAGTACACTACAGCTCTGCACATTCAAAGAGTGACCCCATTTGACCTCTTAAGAGGGTCCTGCTTGGCTGGTGTTTGTACCTATTACTGCAGCAGCCGTCAGGTGATGGATTTACAACCATCCAGCCAGTTCTCTCTTGTCTCCAGTCTCTGGCTTGATTTACATGGCAGGTCTCCGACTTTGTGCTCAAGCGGCAAAAACACATTTCTCTGAGTGGTCTGTCATACTGAATTAAATGATTCTGTAAAACATCAAGCACTGGCCCGGGTCCCTTTATAAAATGGCTGATAAGGAGACACAAACACACTTCAGCTGATGTAACTCAGCGCCACTTACCACAACAGATAATATATCATGTGGCTCCACCAAAAATGAGAGGTCTTCACTCATCTGCGGAGTATTATAAACAAATGCCCTGTGTAAGTCACATCCCCTTGTTATAAATGATTCCCTTCATTCTGATTAATAAATGATCCCTTTCTATATAGTTGTCTTCTCTAAGAACCACTCTGCATTGGTAAATGTTTCCTACTTTTAATACTGTAATATATCACATTATGTTACAAATTGTGTCACATTCCTGTCCAAGTCTATGGCCTATAAATACTTCTTTATACTGAAAGTAGACAATTACATTAATGGCCACAGTTACATACACATACTGTTATTTAACCCATAGCTGGGTTGATTATTTAATTATTTTACTATTCATCTTCTGCAAATGGGGGAGGTATCATTTAACAAACCTATATCAACAACATTATATCAGGGAAAAGTGTCTATTATCTTAGAACCGTTATATACACAAATAATCTATTAAAACCAGAATATAATACTGCATGTATTAAAACTGAATTTATACTCCAATCACTTTAAATCTCAAATGTGCAATCATTTATATCAAAACCAATGTTAAGAGTTATGGTTCTCTGTTTAATCTTCTACAATCTATTACAGCCACTTTTATCATATGTACAGTAAAGATGCTTTATATTCATAATTTTGGGCTTTTTTATGTGTTTTTTCTTAAGGTCTCTATGGTAGAACCTCACACGTGTGTTAATAAGATTATTCATGGCTTGTAGCTAGTGACAGGATACAAACATAAGATGGGGGTGTATATGACACTACATCAGACAGCGGCTCCTCAGGACAGACGGTTACAATAAAGAATGTGATATAAAACAAGCATCAAGCAAAAGTCAAATAAGTCATAAAGATGACAAGCACACCTAGCGTACCTGCCCAAAATGGCCCTGTGTCAAAGGTCATCCATGAGGAGTTGCTATCTCATGCTATAGCACCCTGCATTGGTAAAGCAAACAGCTGATCAGGAAAGCATTCCATCTGCCGTATTTGCTTACCCCTCAATAATGATTCTCTACACACAAAGTACTTGTGGACTGAATTCTTTCAGCTCAGCAGACTGAGGTAGCTTAGCAGTACCGGTAGTACTTATAATTTCACTTTTCATTGCAGCACCTGGTACCGAACAAGCTGCAGATATTTACAGCATCACACAATAGTAATCATTACCGTAAAATCTCCACTTAAAACCGCACTTCCGATTAAAACCGCACCCAGACTTCACCAAAATTCCAGGTGAGACACCGCGAGGGGCTCAAATACTAAGAACCGCCCTTTAAAACCGCACCAACTTTCGCTACGGAATGATTTGACAAAAGACACAATCAAGCTATCATCTAGAAATGAACACGCGTAGGTTGCGACTTGGCCATTCCTGTCCACTTTAAAATTCCTTGGACATTTTATTTAAACACATCATAACACTTTTTTGCAGGGTCATTCAAGCATGAAGTTTGGAGAGACGTAAGGGCCGGTGAACCTCTGCCTGTTTATAAAGATTTTATATTCCGTGCCGTATTTTTGTTTGCTACTGATTTGTCATTATATTTTGGAAAAAATTATTCTGCTGATCCATTTCAAGTCACTGTATATTTTAATTCTAAAAGTAATATTTTTAAATCTTAATTTTTGATGAAAATTCCATTTTCTGGAATTACTCGGAAGATTCAAATCATTTTCATACCGGTTACTTCGGTATTATCTTCATAACATCATACTTTGACATCGCTCCATGTCACAATTTGCTTGTGCGTTTGAAAACATCGCTGGTCAACTTAACTAAATATCAAAGTAACTGAAGTTACCTTGTCGAGATACGCACGTATAGGAAACATGACGCTTGAAAACGAGTGCTTTTAAGGTAGAATTGAAGTGGCCAGTCGGGGTAAGCAAGTTTTTTTCCTGAAGAAAGTTTCCGTGTGGGGAGCCATTTTGTCAAGGCAGTGTTCGCGCAAGGCACGTTGGGACGAAATAGGTGGCTGTTCTGTTTACCACCCACCGCGTACAGCCGTTCAAAATGTTCTTAGCAGAATATCGGGGCGTTTCAGCACATGGCGGCACTCAAACTTGATTTTAAAACGTTCGTCTGCCATTGTGTGACTCTTTACGATGTCAGCCTTTTTATTCATTTTACGTTTTAAACAAATAATCATTGCTGAATAATGCCGCAAATGGGTTTAAAGTAGGCTTTTATTTCAATTTTGCTTGACCATGCCCAACGAAGGGGGCTGCTGTGTGTTACAGCAGGGTTGTTGTGAACGTATTATTTGGTGACAATTACCAAGATTTTATAACAAGTTATATATCACATGAAAACTAATCAGTGATATTTAATTTATAAATAACATATAATCGTAAATAATACATTTACACACGGCTCCCATGCATGCGAGACTGCTGCTAAGAACGGCCTTCAAAAGTTGCAATATTATCCCCACTCGCCGGCCCAAAAACGATGTCTGTCAGGAAGATATTCAGGAAACCCTCGAGTATAAACCGCACAGTGCGTTCAGGAAATCAACCTGATTTCAAGATTTTTAATTTCTTGATAAAACCGCGGTTTTAAGTGGAGACTTTACGGTAGTCACATTATCATATTTTACTACTAATACAGGAATGGATCTTTACATGATCAGATAATGCAGGACATAATACTCCATATTAAATGATTTTCCAAACAGCCCCAAAACCCCTCATTACCTGGAGCAGCAGTATACCATAAATGTGACATGTGACATGAGTATATTCAAAACCCTGAGAAATAAACCCATCGTAGTTTGATAGATGCAACAAAAAAGTACTCTCAGGAAATGTCCACATGAGTAGCTGCAGAGAAAGTTTAGTTACAAGGGGATATGTACTGGCAAAGTTTGGAGTGGAAAACACTTTTTTTGGACAACGCCTAAAATCCTCACTGCATTATTATAGGATCTTATTACTATATCAAAATGGGATTGCAGCTACATTATGACTCTGATCACCACACTTCCTATTCTTTAAACACTTAAGACTGAAAGAAAACCTTTATTTGATAGCACAGGAGACACAATATTTGTTAAACTTCTCACATGTGTATAGCAAAATATGACCAATATAAATTAAAGCTCTTGATTAATTGTGAGTGAGATATTTTGGATCTTCCTTGTTTCAAAAGGGATCACTGAACTGATCCTACAAAACTGGATGTATATGTACAGGGACATAAAAGTAAAATGTTGTGGGATCAAGTGTATTAAAATTCCTGTCAAACCCTGCATGCATCTGTCCCTGATTATAAAAACAACTTCACTGCCTGAGACCTCCCCTGGTTCTACATCATAGCGACCGCTGGTGTTATAAGACCACCCCTATAAAAAATAAAAGGAATCAAATTGGTTATTTCAGATCTGTATAAAAACACCCTTCCAAGTTTCCTCCCTGTCAGACCCAAGTGTGGATGATTTTTTACAAAGGTGTCCCATAATTAATGAAACAACTTACTGACTAGAACAACACACAAATATTTTAGTTCTGTCATAGTTCAAAACAGACTTATATTAGAAAATATAGATAGAGGACTACAAATTAAAATGTTCTATTTCAGCATGCACAGAGTTTGATTTATGTGTTTTAAAAATACTGTTCTGAACCATTTCAAGCTATGTTAATATATATGAAATCTGGAATATTTTTATAAAAAGAAAATATCAACCTCATTTATTTTACCTTAGGCAGGAGGTATTACATCTTTATCCTCCTTGTTTGTTTGATTTGTCTGTCTGTAAGCAACTTGGCTCAAAAAGTTTAAACATTTTTCTATGAGGTTTATGGCAGTTTCAATGTAACACACAAGGAAGAGCTTATCAAGTGTCTTACTTCAAATTTGTTCATTATTAGTTATAAGGTAAACATAATCTTACTTTCAGATCCAAATGGTAAAATCCCTTTTCAACCACTTCTGTGTCTCGCACACTAGTTTGATAAACAGCATACTAAGTTAGTTAACAAAACAATTTTTTAGGAAACAGCCTGAACTTAAGTGAACAGCTATAAAACAAATAATGGGTTTGGTTTTGTCATGGATATGGCTCATATAAAGGCCAACTATCTGCTGAATACATGTCCTCAGCATGTAAACCCGTTCAGCCAGATCAGATTAATGCCCCAAGATGCAAAAGTCTCCTCATCAAACAAGCCTTACATTCACCGTCACATAAAACGCTGTACTTTTCTTTGCTACAAAAGGAAGTGATAAAGTCCTATTGCTTGTCATGGCCTGTCTGCCCTGCTGACGACCAGTAAAACCCTCAATAAACTGTATATACAGACATGTAATGGTACCTGACATCATGTGACCTAAGTTTGACCAAATATTTTATTGCCCCTGCAGAACAAGGATTGTGTTTGTTCAGGCCACTAGTGGTTTGTCTCAGCGCAGACAATGGGCACCGCCCACACAGCCCCAAACCTCTTTTATGTTCAAGTAAACCTTCGATTAAGACCTCACTCAATTTCTATTTCATCACCTTGATATTATGACTTCTTTTAGTCAGCCATGCCCCTTACATTTTGTCTTTTATTTAGCAAATCCTGCCTATATATTTTTTTCTTTTATAAGCTGTCTGAGCTTGTTTAATAAATCATGCCCTCAATGTTCTGTTTTCTGATAAGTAAGCCCTGACTTTGACTTTCTGACTTCTATTTAGTCAGCACTGCACACTTCTATTAAGTCAGCACTATACACTTCTATTTAGCCAGCACTACATACTTCTGTTTAGTCATCACTGCACACTTCTATTTAGTCAGCACTGCACACTACTATTTAGTCAGCACTACATACTTCTGTTTAGTCAGCACTACATTCTTCTGTTTAGCCGGCACTACATACTTCTGTTTAGTCAGCACTGCACACTTCTGTTTAGTCAGCACTACATACTTCTGTTTAGTCAGCACTACATTCTTCTGTTTAGCCGGCACTACACACTTCTGTTTAGTCAGCACTGCACACTTCTATTTAGTCAGCACTGCACACTTCTGTTTAGTCAGCACTACATACTTCTGTTTAGTCAGCACTGCACACTTCTGTTAAGTCAGCACTACACACTTCTGTTTAGTCAGCACTACATTCTTCTGTTTAGCCGGCACTACATTCTTCTGTTTAGCCGGCACTACATTCTTCTGTTTAGCCGGCACTACATACTTCTGTTTAGTCAGCACTACATTCTTCTGTTTAGCCGGCACAACATACTTCTGTTAAGTCAGCACTGCACACTTCTATTTAGTCAGCACTGCACACTTCTGTTTAGTCAGCACTGCATACTTCTGTTTAGTCAGCACTGCACACTTCTGTTTAGTCAGCACTGCACACTTCTGTTTAGTCAGCACTGCATACTTCTGTTTAGTCAGCACTACACACTTCTGTTTAGTCAGCACTGCACACTTCTGTTTAGTCAGCACTGCACACTTCTGTTTAGTCAGCACTGCACACTTCTGTTTAGTCAGCACTGCACACTTTTATTTAGTCAGCACTGCACACTTCTGTTTAGTCAGCACTGCACACTTTTATTTAGTCAGCACTGCACACTTCTGTTTAGTCAGCACTACACACTTCTATTTAGTCAGCACTGCACACTTCTGTTTAGCCGGCACTACATTCTTCTGTTTAGCCGGCACTACATACTTCTGTTTAGTCAGCACTGCACACTTCTATTTAGTCAGCACTACATACTTCTGTTTAGCCGGCACTGCATACTTCTGTTTAGCCGGCACTGCATACTTCTGTTTAGCCTGCACTACATACTTCTGTTTAGTCGGCACTGCACACTTCTATTTGGTCAGCACTACATACTTCTGTTTAGTCAGCACTGCATACTTTACTTTGACTTCTGTTAGGTAAGTCCTGTCCCTTACATTCTGATATCTTTTTATCTGCTATATTCTGATATCTTTTCATCAGTCTTCCCCTTAGATATTCTGATTCTGTTAAGTCAGCCCCTTCTTATCTGGCGTCAATCTTTTTAGTCAGCCCTACATGCCCCTTAAATACTAATCAGTTTTATCAATCCTATCTTTAATGTCTGACTATCTGGTTAGTCAGCCCTGTTCCTATTCTTCTACTTCTGTTTAGTCAGTTCTGCTCTTTACATTCTGACATCACTTAATTGAGCCCTGACCTTATATTCTGACTTCTTTTTAGTCAGTCCTCTTCCCTGTGTTTTAACGGACTCCTATTTACCAGGTTATTATATGATCTCTGCCCCTTCTTCACATGTTGATTGCTCTTGATGATTTTCATCCAACTTTTCCATATTAATTACATGTATCAAGGCTTGACATTTACAGATAACTGCTTTCCCAGGGCAAGTAAAAATGGTTGCAGGGCAATGAACAGTGGGTTTCTACTTGCCCAACTGGGCAAGTGGGTGCAAAATAAACCATATTCTGGCATCCTTGCCATGCGTGTCTTCCCGGGCTGCGAATGGATACTATATCATGCAGGCTTTGAATTTTCAATTATAATATGTTTTTTTTTGTATTTGAAAAATTTAGGAGTATCTGTTTTCAACTGAAATATATTACAGAATTCTGAATACGCAGGTTTCACTTGTTAAATTCATGACATGCGCTGCTAGATTAAGCAAACAGATCAAGCATTACGTCAGCTTCTATAGTCAAACCAGTGGAGGAAATCTGGTGTCACATGACACGATCAGGTTCCAGGAAGCTATCTAATTTTATTCCTTGAGACTCCCAGGAAGTCTGAGGAAAGCTGACGCAACTGTCAATCACTTATTGACACAGTGGCCTCGTTATTGACAGTTCTGACCATGTTTGTTCCTGACAACACCAAAAACAATGGCTCAGGCAGCTACCTACAGGAGTGGGTTACCCCATCAGGACAGTGGGCGCATAAATCTGTCTTACAGAACTGCCCTGATGCAGAATAAAAGGAAATCTTTACTCCTTGCCCCAGGCTGGTGGTTTTCATGATGCGACTACAATAGAAGGTATGACAACCTGAGGTAATCAATGTTTAGCAGCAGACCAGAACTGGAACCATATAATACACAGCCTACATTATGTATCATCATGCTGTATGTCTCGCTGATCAAACAAAGAAATAGTTCCCTTCTCTGCTGCACCCCTCGCCTAAGTAGCTGTGACACTGCACTACATCGATTCTCCTATGATCACCGCCACTCAACTAGCCTCAAGCAGTGCTCCAGCATTTAAATTCAATTACAGGCAAAAAGCACCAACAACCTTCAGTAACAATTTGCTGGGCATTTTTTATGTTCCCCATTTGGGAACATTGGGAGTACATGAGTTAGAAGCCTGATGATGAGTCCAGCGAGAGCCCTCTTTGTTCAGGAGCAACACCATTACAATAGTCTTTACATCAGCTCCCAGTGATAATGCACCATCCCTCCCTCCCATTTCTTACAAGTGGTTAAGCAGCTGGTGGGTAGTTTTTTTTCCATGGCACAAAGAATCGAAAACCATAAACATATGCTACACCCAGCTGCTGACAGGAAAGTCAGTAAAACCTTCATGATATAAACAGGGAAAAAAGCCATGTTGCACTGATGTATTTATATCCTGACAAAATTTGATGTACACTTTAATCCAATATATCACTGTTATATAATTCATTTTTGTGGGGTTGCACTATGTGGGGGAGAGGGGAGGGAATAAGTGACCTTTAACCCTGTTTAGGGAGCTCAGGTATCATAGTTTATTTAGGCATTAAATATTCAAAAAAT
This sequence comes from Sipunculus nudus, assembly GCA_026874595.1. Lineage (NCBI taxonomy): Eukaryota > Metazoa > Annelida > Sipuncula > Golfingiida > Sipunculidae > Sipunculus > Sipunculus nudus. The sequence goes on from CM049309.1 coordinate 58,282,149, forward strand.
TAAATGAAAATTTTGAACCTGTGAAAGATAGCTGCCTTTAGCTGGAACATTATTAGCACCTACCCTTTTATAAAATTCTTTTATAATGTAACTGTTTTCCTGAAAATTGCAAAAAAAGAAAAGCAGAGATTTAATTTGAACATGTATATTTATTTTGGATAGGTTCCATTTGTTGAATATTTCTTTGGAAGGGGCTGGTTGCCATGCAACCGAGAAATCCCTATTGAATATGCCACAGTTGGAGCAAATTTACATTTTATTACTTTTGACAGTGGATTGGGACATTTTGCAGAGAACAGGGTGTTCCTATGAAAAGAAAGAACACATGGTCTTAAACTGACTCAATAACTAATATTTATCCATGTGTTGACTCAGAGCCTGGGGGCACAGACAGAAAAATGATTTTTCATTCTTACGGAAATGATATTGATGCTAATTGTATTGTGGTGATGAAGCAATCAGGGAAAATTCATGCAAAACACAATTACATACCAGAAAATTATCCTGTGACCCATAAGCATTCGGTCAGAGGCTCGAAATCTATTTGAACAGTTCTTCCCAAATCAACAACTCTACAACTAAAGAATCTTTCGAGATGCCAGAGTGGTAACACAATATTGACAGGCAATAACAAAAATGTCTAAATCTTATAAATAATTAGTACAAAATGTAATGAAGCTGGTATAATCTTACATAAAATGTGTAATATTATATGCTTGCTTTAATTATAGGACTGTTCTTAAGTTTTCATTATGCATTTAACTTTCAGATTTTTCACCTGAATTGGGCACAAATACAATGTGACAAAATTTGGATGACAAAAAACTAAGCATCTGTAGACTGTAATTAAAACAAATTAAGAGAACAAAATTACACATTTCATCATATTTTGTTAAAATAAATTAAACTGGGAATATCCTTGCCAAACATTAGTTCAGAACTGCCACTGGCATGATTTATAAATCCTTGACAACTCTTCAGAACTGCATGTAAATTGTAATCAGCAGGACTGATAAATCATGGACTAACAAGTGTTCAGGACTGATTTTCCAAATGCAAGACTGATACATCAGGGACTCACAAGTGTTCTGGACTGATATTTCATTTGCAAGACTGATACATTAGGGACTCACAAGTGTTCTGGACTAATTTTCCAATTACAAGACTGATACATCATGGACTAACTAATGTTCAGGACTTATTTTTCCAATTGCAAGACTGAGACATCAGGTACTGAAAAGGGTTCCAGACTGATTTTCCAATTGCAAGACCAATACATTATTGACTAACAACTGTTCAGGACTGATATTCCAGTTGCAAGACCAATACCTCATGGATTCACAAGTGTCTGGACTGATTTTCCAATAACAAGACCATTACATTATGGACTCAAGTGTTCTTGACTGATTTTCCAATTGCAAGACCAATATATCATGGACTAACAACTGCTCAGGACTGATTTTTCAACTGTAAGACCAATACATCATGGACTCACACATGTTCTGGACTGATTTTCCAATTGAAAGACTGATACATTATGGACTTACATGTGTTCTGGACTAATTTACCAATTGTAAGACCAATACATTATGGACTTACAACTTTTCAGGACTGATTTTCCAATCGCAAGACCAATACTTGATGGACAAACAACAGTTGAAGACTGACATCCCAACTGCAAAGCTGATAAATGATAGGCCAATACAGGAATAAAATCAAGGGAAGGGACATCCCCGGCCCCATACTTTTCATTCCTTCATATTAACAACATGGAAATTATAACTATTCAGCAACTAATCTTATCATTAGCTTAGACAATCTTATGTTGAGAATATCCACTGGCTTCTGTGAAAAAGTTTTGCAATTGCAGAATTGAAGCACACTCCACTTTATCTAAATCAAACTAAAAGTATAGGGCCATCATGAAAACAGACTTTTGCAGATGCAGTATGAAAATGTCATCACTGTGTTATCCAACTTCGTCAGTCAGATATTGGGAAAGTTGGCCCACCATCATATAATCATAATCTGTGAATTATCTGGAACCTATCTTCTTATACAACTTGAGCAAATAGCCCCAGAGCCCGATCCATACCGGCTTCAAAGACACCCCAAACTGTGTATCAGTTGCATATTGCAGCAGCAGACATAAATCATTTATACGACAGTGACAAATGGCCTCTGTGGATGGGGCATAACAAGCAGACAAACTGACATAAAACTTTCATGACTCTCTAGCAAGTTTAACTGCACCGTGGGGCCAGCATATCTTTGAATTTTACATGCAGACCGAGGGAAGCCTGCATGAGGATATCGCACTTTTATGTGTCCAATGTCAATACACAACACATGGGCTGGCTAGTAAGCTCAGGAAAATCTATGTCACTTGTTTGTACAACTGTCCCTGTGAGAGCCCTACCAGAAGAAATCCAGTAACGGCCCTCTAGACCGTCTACTTGGACCGTCCCCACCCCCTTTCCTATGACTCTCATACCGAGTACCTCCAGGGTAATACATGCATATTTTCCATTAATGCTTACCGCAGACAGAACAAACAGTGATTCTATCCTGGCCAATCCATTCCTGTTCCACTAGGGTTTATTTTCAAAATAAAGTGTCTATCTGTTCTGCTTTTGTTGCACAAGAGTTAAATAAACTACACAGAAAGACCTTTATCACATCATCGGCTGACTCGTAAAGCATGTTTCAGGCCTCGATAAGGCCATTTCATAGTCACTTACCAGACAATTAAATGTTTCACATTCGGAGTTGATATTCATTCATTATTGATTAGATCATCGTAACTGTGTTATGTTTATAATTCAACTTTTTCTTTAGCTTTATCAGAGAATGCCAAGCATGAGATTCGAGGTGCCGGGTGCCATGTTGTAACAATCCTGCCATTGTCATTTATGCCCGCCAAATCCTCATCCGTTTGTGCAGTCATAGATTTTATAGCTTGATTTCCTTTCCAGGCCCATTCCCAGTGACTTTTATGCGGCCATCACTGGCTGATAGCCAGTTTGAAATTAAATGTTATGAGCAATAACATTCATTCTTACATTAAAAAGCAACCAATGTGAAATATTTTTGTCTGCACACATAAATATCAGAATCAATCCCCCCACAGCCTGAATTCTGACTCACGCCTCTGTCTTACATCCCTACAATGAATAGATCTGGCTGCATTATAACAGTTCCCATCTGAATATTAGCAGCTGGTATTATTCTAACATTTACCCCTGACAGCCAGCACCCATACCATATTCAATAAACTAACTGATGAGGTCATCACTTGATACACTCACTGATTATGTCATCATTTTTCAATATTGGAATAAGTGCAAATACAGGTGATGTTATGGTTATTTTGCAATATCAATTTATTTCTCCATGTTAAATTTTATTGAAAGAAACTAAAATTATTTATCAATCCCTTTACAAAAATCAAGACTTTCTCATGTCAATGTTAATTAAGAGTTTAATCTGAACACAGGTGTTGTCATAAATATGATTAATGTCAAGTTATATGGAATTTAACAATTACTTTAATGAAGAATGCAATGAGTTCATAAAGAATAATTTCAGTTCATACAGAATCATTTTGATTTTTACATGTGCCTCAACTGAAAACATGATCAAGTTATGTTCATGCAATAAGATTTTGATATTAACTGAAACTCCAAAATTGTTAGCTGCTCGTGTATACATATTAGTTCATTCAGCAGCATACTTCTTTCTGTAAAAGAAAAACTTTCACTTTCATTTCCATGCAAAAATAATGTGTGAAATGTTAAGAGTCATTAAATCGTTCTCCGGATGATGACATTCGCATCATGCATGTACATTTTTACAGCTGTAGGAATTTTAATTAATTTATTTTTTTTTAAAAGGTAAATTTGACAAATAATCTGAAATTTCTAGTGAGTTTTTGTTTTACGTAGGGTCCAATGGATGTACCAAGAATGCATGACTCCTGCTGTTTAAAGATGAAGGTGAAATAAGCTGCTCGTCCAGGTAAGCGTGCCAAGCGATCAATGATGCTGACCAACACGCATGTCCTTAAGGAGCAGAGTAAACACGTTTCATTTTACACCTGCATGTGCTGGGTCACATTAATTAGACAGATCAAAGGCATGCCATAGGTGGACACTATACCTGATCCTTAGATTTCCTTGAATTCAGTGTCCGGCGGACATTGCGCATGCACCACCGGAGTAAGTTCAAAGTGACCTGGTACACATAAGAATCAGATTTCATGTGGCTGAAACTAGCCATCCCATTCACGTTCATTTATATTAAGTGTGCATAAACATAAGCTGATCATGAACAGAAGCAGATAGGAAACAGCTGGTCTAGAAGCTCTCATGTCTCTTACTATATCTGGGTATGATTTTACAATCATTAATGATATGCAGTCTCATTTTGAGCACATTTTTAAAGAAAAAGTTTTAAAAGCTGCATTACTTTGAATATTAGTAAAATGTACTCTGCCCCCAGGAAATGTATAAGTTATTTCTTTCAAATAATTTTTTACCTGGGTATTCTATGGAGTAATACTGAAAGAATCCTCAGGTAGACGTTTTGATAAACCATGATTAATGCTGTAGGTATGTTAGATGAGAATACCAAAGGCTAAAGATTTGCATGGTATAATCTGGTGCAGATTTATACTCAATAGCATATAGTTAAAACAGGAGCCATTGGATCCACCACAGTCCTAGGTAATAATGGATTTAATAATATGAACTAATATTTGGTTTGTATAGGGTAGTCCTTATTCCTGGCTTGAAGGTTAATTAAAATTCCTTCTGCCATGTTTTACATAACATCAGGAACATACAATGTTAAGCCATGCTACTGGACACTGAAGAGCTCATTATGGATGCTGTCTTTGTACTATGAAAACACAGACTGTACACAATATACCTTTGCAAATGAAAACAAACTTCAAGTATCTAAACCTCATCAAAGTCTGAGTAAAGGTAACTCCTGGCTACATGACATTCCAGCTCAAATCAGATGAATACTGATAAATCTGTAGTTGGGCCTGTTCATTCTTTTAAGAGGTATAGCTATAACCAGCGGCTTCAATGATTTGTTTATTCAGTATATTGGTTTGGCAGTGAAATTCATGTGTGATCATGGGTGCACACAAGCGTAAAATCTCATTGTGAGCTTGATGATCCAGACCCGTCTGCCAGCTTGATACCCGCAGGGGGATCACAATGTTGACTTAACTTCAAAACTCGATATAATTTCACAAGAGGATGCACACAAAATGTTACTCCAATTAGGAAAACATGATGCTTCCTAAAAAAATATACATCAGGCCACCTCATCCATGACTTTTGAAAGGTTTCAGTCAGTTTCGAATTTCAGCTGCCCTGTGACAAAAAGAGAGGCTCTGTGAATTCCACCCACCGTGTAACACTGGCCATCAAGCAAGACAGACCTGCTATGAATTTTTATTACATGCAAACACCAGTAGGTGCTGCACCCCCCTAAGGGTCCCTGGCTTGAATTTCAAAGTGAAGTGTGTTAAATGAGCTCTTTTTTATACAACAGGTCCCTCTAGATGGCCTGGGTTTGTGTATACCAAACACATCCACCCTGAAGCTATCCTGACAAGAGGTTTTATGTATAGACAAACTCACATGAATCTGCCTTCAGGGACGTATTCATTTGAAATACTGATCCAGACATTCAAAAATACACTTCAGTTACACACTTGAAATGTCAGTTATTCAAGGTTGATTGCAGAAAATAACGAACCATAATTACTTGTAAGCTATGTCTGTGATGTATCATAAATATGGTAATTATTGACCAGACTTCATCACAATTAATCTACATACAACTTAAATTTATGGAAATCACTCAAATGTATCACAAAACAAATTACCTCTTTTAACTCAGCTAACCTCTTTTTTAACAGGTGAGAAATTGTGTAAAGAAGCTATTACACATATTATCATAAGGTCTACAAAAGAGCAAACAAATTTAAATTTTAAGTATGAAAGAAACATGACACCAAAAAAATCAAAAGAAAATTTATGCAAATTTCATCATAAGACAGAACATATTACAAAGTTTAAAATTATAAACAATTTATGGTGTAATAAATTTAATTGACCACTGGAGGGATTTTAAATTAAGCAGTTTCAGCCAGGGACACTACCTTTTTTGTAGAGCTAGTGTAAAGGGGAGGGCATGTAGTCCCCAGCACATGTGCTGTACAAACTCAATGTTAAACTTAGAAATATCCTACTGAATGAGTAAATTCTGTCTTAAACCTGAAACTAAGTCATATGATATCCAACTTGCCAGAAATTATAAACTTATCATATTTGAAAATAATCTCTCCTAACTTTTTCATTAATAATACACAGTTATGTAAAAAAAATACATTTGACTTATAGGCTAAAAAAAAGCCATTTCAAAAACACCGAATTTCTGATGAGGGAAACTGCATGTCCAGCATGACTATAACAATGGTTTTGTGACAAGCATGTACATCAATTTTGATTCTGGCTTGATGTCAATCAAACAACGAGATGGTCGTCTCAGGATACAATATCAGGCTGAAATACAAGCAAAAAAATCAAATTTCCTGCTTTACCTTGCACATAAAAAATATCTGACTTTATGTCTGCCAAGAATCCTAACCTGACGCCAGGTAAACACCACTGATACAAAGTCAATACCCGGCTTTCTACCAAAAAAATGGCAGCAGCTGCCGATTTTCTGACTTGGGAAAACAGGACACGCCTCTCCCATTCTCATTTAGTGGACAAACAGCAATTATCAGGGGTGAGAAAAAGTGAGCGGCTGACAATAGCTGCCACTGACTACATTCCTAGTACAGCAAGCCATTTCGGGGAAGACTCGCAAAAAACACTTATTCAATTACACAGCCATAAAAGCTTGTCCTCATGTTTCGTTGATTCATCACAATGTGAACTAAATCAAATATGTGATTGGTAGGCAACTATGTTAGCCACGGACAGTTTGTCCGCCAGACTGTCAAGGGTTGACAGGAGCCAGTCACATGGTGCTGTTCTCCTAATGGTGGTACGGCTACTCTCCAGACATCAACTCAAAATGTTTGTGAAATTGATTTCCTCGGTAGATATTGGTGGTGAATAGTGCATTAACTTGTCACTCTGATATCCCCTGGGCTCAGCACTGTACCCATCCGTCCATGGCCTTTCTTTCAAGGATTTCTCAATTCTGTGCTGCCAGATAAACTCTGCTCCCTCATTGCTGACCCCGACCTCCCAATTTCTATAATCTAACCACTACGATGTATTCCTACATCATTTCTGATTCACCAATACTTGTATGGTCTTCATTTATCTAATCAATACTGACAAGATCACGCCCAAAGATTGTTTTCAGTTTCTTTTCGTTCACCAGTATCCAAAAGGAGTCGTGTTTGGTATCAAAATTTAGTTCTTGATGAAAGATTGCTTTGACTGTGCTCCAACTCATAGTAGAAAAAAGTTATTAGGAATAATTGAATAAAGCCACTTGACCTTAAATACACTAATTTAATTATATGTGCATTGGGGAGGCAACAATAAATCAATAAATTGTAATCAAAAGGTCATAATTCAGAAAAAAAAAACAAAGCATATAAACTTATTTTTCAGGTCGATAAAAATTCATAAATCATCATGGAGAAGTCTTCTTTTGATGTTTCAATAGAAAAAATGGACTTTTGAATTCTTTTTGAAAATATAGCAAGAATCATAAAGTCTTGCTTTACTTTCTTAATTATTCATCTGTAATACAAAGATTATAAACAAAGTTAAACACACAAGTAAACTGCAAATTTCATTCTGACCATTCAAAAATATAAGTTAACTGCTGTTCAAAATGACCCTTTAAAGGTAAATGCAAGTAATCTAGTTTATTCATTTTGACCATTTTATTTATATGTAATGTTTAAGGTATTCATTCAGAATGTTTAATATTCATTAAAACTTTCATAAAAAATATAAGTAATGAAATTTATATTAAATGATAATATAATGCCAATTTCAAGATATAAGGATCTTGCTTTCTTTGAATATGGATAAAAATATAAAAATTAATAATTTCTATGATTTCAAAATATAATAAAAAAAACAAGTTACAGTATTCCTTATAAATCAAAGTTATACAAATATAGAGGATATATGATAAGTGTTAAAAGATCCTGTCTTTACTTTGTTTGTATGTCAGATTAAGTAAAGATATATGGCCCGTAGCATGTTGTTTATGAAGTGTTGTGTATGGATTAATCTCTGGCTCTCTGCAGTCACCGAGAAGATTAAACAAACCCTTCCAAGAGGCCAATAGTACCCCGAGGACAACTGACTTGAGTACCCTTGATACACAACTATAGGATAGCTACACTTACTGGCAGACTGCCTTGTATCACGGATATGGCGATAACATGGTCTCTTAGCATATAAACCAATCTTTTTCTATGTAACCATCAACTTAAGAAGACCTATTACACAAGTTTAACATTAAATCTGAGGAATGTGAATTGACTCCAGATAAAATATACCTGCTTTATATCAAAATAAAATGCAGTAAATGTACTAGAAATTCACATGCCTGTCAAAGGAAATGTCATTAACAGCTAAATAAACTTAGTTCTGTTAATATATGCAAATAAATTCATAGTCCTGGACATGTATTTGAATTGTTCACAAAAAAATAAAGTTTTTGCAACAAACAATTTAAAATTGAAAGTCTAATTTACTTCATGCACATGTACTGAACCTGCCTTCCATCCCTTTTTTTCAACTTATCAAACATTTTCCAAAAGTCTGCTCTCTTTTTTTTTTTCTCTCTCTCTCTCCCTCTCTCTCTCTCTCTTTCTCTCTCTCAATCAATCAATTGATGAGTGCATGTTCTCATTATGAATATGAACATTTCATATTCTGTATCTATAAACATGCAATTGTGGCAAACAAAGACAGTATTTTTTACATGTTTGAAAAGACCTCTTGAAGGAATGTGCTGATATGAACCAGAACCTGCCTGTAATACTTTAAAATGGTACCCCCTCGTTAATAATCTCAAACAATGTTGTTCTTGATTTGTTTAACTGTATTGTTTTCTCGAGTCCTTATTTGATGGTCTTGTGTCAAAATACCAAATGACTGAAAAATCTGACTTGCCAAGTGGATCAAAGTGAATGGTTGCCTTTAAGTACTGATAGAGCCAGTGATTACGAGGCGTCGTGAAATGCTGTCAGTGGCTCGTGACTGACAAGCTACAAGGCCAAATTATCCTGTTATTCAGCTGGCTTCATTTCAATTTATCCTCTGGCCCCATGTGGGTGGCAGAGTAACTGAGATATGGACCCCGCAGCACTGTGATCAGTCTCTCACTAAATAACTGTCAGCAACAAATTAGTAAGTCCAGACCACAGCAAATGAACATTGGTGATCACCAGTGGATTGACGTACAAAAACAGAAAACTTATTGGATAGCTCTTGTTTGTGGCAGTTAGGACTACTACAGCATCACCACTGGGAGCTCCTTGTGTCTCCTGGGTAACAAATGGTAACCCACGGTAACCCTCAGCATCACCACAACCACAAGGGCACTGAGGGATGCCCTCAATAACTACAGTCTGGTTGGACCGTAAAAGCTGACAAATTGATGCGTATTTTGATGGACTTGGACATATACATCAGCTGAAGCTGGCCTCCTGTGTACAGGTTTACACCTCACAGGGCATCCATATTCAACCAGGGGAAGTTCACGTGAATGCACCTCACAATTTACTGCCATTTTACTATGAGATGCAACAGTTGCTGAGGGTGAAATTCAAATTTATGAGTTGTCTGTTTAAGTCTTGCTAGTACTGTACTTGTCTGAACAAAGGTTTCTATCCTGTACAAAATATAATATAATACGGTCACCATGCAATACTTTAATGCAATATCAAAATGCAATCTGAGTTATTATAGTTAAATAATATCAGTTTCTTACATAATAACTCTCAGAAATTTGTGTTGTGTATTAATTATCTATAAATTAATGCAGATCCAGCTTGTATTCTCTAACATTTTTACTTACACAGCTGCATTTCTGGTTTTAACATATTTTTATTTAACAATTTTTAAATAGGTTTCATATATATATTTATACATATATATATATATATATATATATATATATATATATATATATATATATATATATATGACAACACAGAGAGGTATAGTCAATAATGTATTTCTAACCTTCATTGATCTATTCATGTTTTTGCTTCATACAATCACAGATCTTAATTATCAAGCTCTGTTTTTCAACAACAAGCAAAAAATAAACCAATTCTTATTTCTGACTAACCACAGAACATGTAGCAATTTTTATTTCTTAGAATTACCAAAAAGAATCACTAATTTTCAGTTTTGCTAACCAGAGCACCTGTCCTGATCTTTATTTCAGACAACCACAACATATGTCTAATTCTACCCCCCCAGGGAATCACAGAACCTATCTGTTCATATATCTACTTCACCAATTACCAGACAGTTCCCAAAACTTAAATCAGTTCACAAGTATACAAACCATCATCATATATACTGACTTAACTGACTTCCTGCCTAAACCCTGTAAATCAACGGATCTATTAGAACGCAGCGATGCTTCCAGCTAATGAACAGCCACCAGATGCATCATAACAATACAGACTGATGCCAGCCAGAATGTGACTGGTCTTAGACGGAATAAACTCTGCATCATTTTCCGGCTTGGCACTAATGGCGCACAATAGCGGTATCCCGCAGGTCAGGGGACCCCTCGCTGAGAGCAACTATCCCTGGTTGCCCCGTAATGGGCACCTGATGCCTGTTATAAACCTGATGTTAAAAAACGTGAACACCGGCGCTTGTTATCTGTTGCTATAAAACTGTAGGTAGATCTGTAGCGGTGTGAGCTGGAAGGTTATTTATCTGATAAGTCACCCAAAAACACTGTCATATAGCTATCAGTGATGTCATGTTGAATTTTATGTGTCAGGTCAGATAATCTAGGCAGATTTATTGGACCATAATAAAACAATGACAGAGCATATGAGCATATGGTCCGGCTTAAATGCTAAAAATACATGAACATAAAATGATTTTATATAGGATAAAAAAAACTGACAGTAGCTAGCCTGGCTGTTTTGTGGGATGAGAGCAAAGGGGTTCATGGGATATTAGTTGTTCAGAAAACTTTCTTTACAGGCAAGTTTTCTCATTTTCTAATAGTGGTGTGCTAATCAATTGATTACATTAAACATTTTTTTTTCATATTTAATTAAAACAGTTGCATTTTTGCACAATCATATCACAAACAATTATGTATGTACAAGCAGAGACATCCTGTACACCAGAAAAAATATTCTAATCCAGTCAGAGGAATAAAAAAGACAGGGCCCACAGGTAAAATTTAGGTTATATAAGGTAAATTTATGTGAAATTAGGTGTAAACTTCTATAAAGCAAATTTCATGATAATATAAAGGGCACATAAAATAAATGATTAATAATCAATCATTTATTGGTTATTTGTTTTCTTTCGATCATCAAACATGATTTTTACAAACAATTCCAACCACTTATTTCTACACATGGTTTGAACCATACAAACTGTTCCAATCCCTGTTTGGTCCAGCATTTCCTGGATTAGTTTCCCTGTAGACCAAGTGCTTTTGGCAAGTGTGTTCTCAAGACTTATTTTCCCTTGTCCAACATTTTCCTGACTATAAGATGTCTGTTAATCCAGTGTTTGTAAGTCAGTGCAGTCAGAGTTAGATTGACAACATATTTTCAGAAAACATATCCATCAACTGCTGCTGTGCTGCATGGGCTACTTATTTTCTGCTAATTACCTGGAGATTATATTCCTTGATGTTTTAATAACTCAGTTACACCATATGTAAACACCCTCATGTCATACAGATATAGAACCTATACCTGTAACACGGAAATTCATATACATGTATATATATATATGTTACTGAATAAATTTTCCATAAGAATATGTAAAATGATATGTTAGCATGTGACATCAAACACAATTACATTATATTTTACACATTTAATAAGATTTTATACACTACAAATTTTTTATGAAAATTTTTAATTTCTGGACAAAGATAGCTTCTTAAAACTCTTGAAATGAAGTGGTTCACTAATAAATGACACTTCACTTTGTGGTTCCATAAAAGACTGAGATCAGAACCGCAAATGCAAATTGTGGGTTTCTGAACATATTTACCTTTATTACACTAATGATGAAATTTTGATTATGCTGCAGCTGTGTAAGTGTCTGCGTGCACCACCCCACCCTGAGGGACGAAGACCCGCCAATGTAGCAGATTACAAGCTTGCTTAGTGGCTGACATGTCAGCAAATGACAGGTGCCCAGAAGGACTCAATTTTAAAGATTAGTCACAGGAAAAATTTGTATCTAATTAGTGCCCCCATCTGGAGCAAGCCTCGATACATTGCACCCCCTCTGGCTCTGTAACCACCCCACTAACTTTGTTTCCAATCTACCCTTCTGCCCCACCAATTTACCCCGCCCTTTGCCTTGGGGTATTACCCTAATGTCCACTACCTCATTTGTGGCGTTGTAGTGGAATTAAAAATTGCTGGTCACCACGGGGTGCTTCTGTACTTTACAGTTGGTTAACTAACACACTGACTAGAGACACACCTTTCTATATAGTATGACCTGAGACTGCATGGACATGACCTGTTGCTTTCTTTCCTTCACCAGTATTCTAATACATAATATATTACTTTATTATGTAAAACATTATGCATGTGGACACAAAACTTGAAGCAACACCTTAAACTGTATGGCACCTGATACCCTTTTTGAACAGGCCTGCAAACAGAATGTGAATGTCAGAACTCTGAGGGGCACAATATAAATCACTTCACTAACCACTATAATTGATTCCTTTTCTCACATGTGATTAGGCAAAACCTATATTATACAACAAGTTGAAATTAAGTTCATTAATATAATATAATATAACATAATGCAATATCTGCAGACTGCTTGTGCCTTGCATCTAAATCCTCAGCATACCTAGTGTTATTTAAAACTCTACTATCCAGTATAGGTACTTTGTGATATGTTGATAAACCTCAATTCAGAATAAGATATTACACAAGTTGATATATAAGACACTGTAGGTCTCATGTTCTAGGTTCTCTAACCCAAAGCCAGACCTTTTCAGTAACCTTTTAAATGTTACCTTTTAACAGAGACATGCTGTTTATTTTGCCCTTGTATTAATATAAAGTTCATAGACATCATATTAAGTTTTAGATATAAATACAGTACCACTATCCAAAATCCCCAGCTCAACACATCCCCTAATTGCTAAATACTAAATGTCAGATTTTCTACTTAAAACCTCCCAAATTACCCAGTGTTACACAACCATATCACGGTCCACACCCTAAAACCTGTTTAAAATATCTGTTATGAACCTCTGTTTCGGTACTTGCATCACCAGTTGGCCTTTTAATCACACACCTTTGTGAGTTCAAATGGAGCAAATTGGTTGGCAGTGACATAGGAGATACCCAAATTATTGTCACTCTGAAAGGTAATCCCCAGATATGTCACCTGTCCCACTTCCATCAGCCCCCTAAATTTCTTAATGACAGACTAATTGGGCATCAGATGACAAAAGATGGAGGCACCAGTTGGCATACCACAAAAGAGATCAACTACCATCCAAGCAGTCCCATCATGCAACACAAGACAACCAAGTCACACCAAAACGGTGGTTTGTATTTTTTTAGCATCTGTCAAATAAAAAATTGTCTAAAGTGGTATCTCTAAATATACATGATGACACACAATTAACCTTCTTCTACATGTACCCACACGTCTGGTTGGTTGTCCATGCATAACATGTACTCTATACTTCCCTGGAAAAACTTCAGTTAGCAGAATGGTACTGTCATAGAAAACCAATCAAATACTTTCTGAAGTGAGAACTCATGATTTCAAACACTTTATGTGGTATATCTTCAAGAGTTAAAAAGGAATTATTATTTTATATAATTGCATTCTATTAATCACAAATAAATCATGTAAAATTTTCCCCAAAACTGTTTTATTAGCATTTACAGCAACAGTGTATTTTAATGTTTATAATGAGAATGAGGGAACGATAAAATTATTCTTGTATGTGGGGTTATTTCACTTATTTGACTAAAAAGGGTCCTTTTCAGAAATCTATTTTGCACTAAAAAAAGTCCAAAGAGTGTTCTTCCAGCATAAGTAAAATGCATGTAAGACTTACATCGCATTTTGAATCAGACTGTAAATTTTTTTTAATACAGGACATCCTTAACTTATATACCAAAACTTATAGCATCTCCTTTGTGTAAAAAGTGTAGACCCCATTGAATCCATGGTCCATATACAGTGTTTTTTATTGTTCAGTGAGGCAGGGAATAAAAACCTCGGAGCACAACATTTAAAATCAGACAAAGCATGATAGTGAATAAACCCTCATGTGTGAGTCATATGAGGTGAATGTAGAGGATTAACCCATCATTAACTTCACAAGGACGTGGCCTCTGTTCTGTTTTCAGTCTGGGACAGCTTACTGGACAAAGCTACATGTAAATGTAACTGGAGGTCAGACAGCCCGGGCCAGGTCACGCTGCACAGATGCTGGTGTTGACACTGACCACACAATGTCTATACCCGGGGCAGTCCAGCATCTGAAAACACAGCTTCACTCATCCTGCTACACTAAAGCTGTGTTCTCTGTTAATTAATTGAAGCTTGGGCAAAGATAGTGTGCGGTATACCTGGTTTAGTGTGATGGCCAAAAACCTGAGCCCCGACTGCCTGCTGCAGATTAACGATGCCACAATGTTGGCCTCCTGAATGAAGGTCTATGAGGCCGGGAATGTTGACTTACTGCAGACATCAAACAAATATTCTTCTAATTTCAATACAAGCAGCACAAGGGCTCAGTCAAGCTCACACCTCACATCAAGTGATATTTGGATATGTCACCTAGGGGTTCAACTGTACATGGGGGTAATTAGTCCAAGAATAGTGGCACAGGTGTGGCATCCTGAATGGTCCGAGCTGGCCTGTAAAACCCTTTCAAGAGCCCAGAATCTTGGTAAATAGCAACATTTACAAAAGGATGGGATGGGGCCATAAACCAACATAGTAATGTGGTCATAAGCACTGCAGGTTTGTCCAATACAAACCAGGGCTTCTGTTAGCTGTCAGAATCTACAATCATATGTATTTATCATTTAACCCCTATCAGTCTCCTTTCCCAGGTACAATATTTGAGCAGACAGATATATACCTATATACTTGACTGTATGTTTCTGTGTATTATGCAGACCTACAGTACACACAGATATGCAAAATTCATACTCAAACAATAAAACAAAATTCATATAGACAATGTATGCATGTAAACCTTAGAATCTCAACACAGAGTATATTCTACTGTTAATTTAGAACTAATACTTTTTCCAAAGGAAAAGGCTTCCTAAAACATAATTTAAAATAGAGATCTTGATGAATTAAGAGCCAGCTGTGTTTAAACTTACACAGATATGAAGACCTGTATCATCATTAATTATTATATGGTAAGACACTTAAAAAATGAAGCATAATTTTTGATGACATTTTGAAAATACCTCAAAATAGAGTAGTCATTCAGAGATTACTAATTTTAAAGTAAAGCATTACAAACAATTATTGTAAGTGATGTAATTAAAAGACTAACTCAAAACTCAAAAAATATTTACAATGTATGATATTCTTTAGAGTAAATAAATATGGGTTAGTATTTAATACACTGCGACTTTAGCCTTCTTGAAACAAAATTCTTTAATCATTGCACAACACACAGGTTTATTCCCAGGTATTTCTGCAAAAAGTTAACAGTCTTGATTTCATATGGAATTCCATAAACACTATAATAAAGAGTTTGACTATCCATTTTAATGAAACAGTCCTCTAGGATGAATGATTATCTATTAATTAATCTCAAAAATATTCCTCCAGGTTCAGTGGCTGTATTTAGTAAAAGTTAATCTGTACGTATTAAGTGTTTCAAGGATTTCATCAATATATATCATGATTTTATGAAGCATGTAAAGAATAACTTCATGAACTGAGGATTATGATTTATGTCTTGTCCTGTTTTCTTATACTCTCAAATATGTGATAAAGTATTACTTTACACAATATATAATATTATCCTTGCAACCTTATGAGTATCCTGAAATAAACTGTTATTTAACTTGGTAGTTAAACATAGGATTACGTTTGAGTATAATGTGACTGTTATTTTAACTCAAACCTGACGCTGTGGTGTGTTTTCTGCCGTTATTATTAGGGGTTTGATAAATAAGGCTGAAGAACTTAATAAATGAGTTTAGAAATACTGACAATATGTCATTTTGTCAGGTATGGATAAAAGCCCTGCTGGCTGTGTGGTTTACACCCGTGTGACCCCGGTCCCTCAGTCAAGCCGTACCGTATTCACCTGATCACGATCACAACACGGTTGGGACGACTGCAACCTTACACCTGGACATGACCAGAACCTCATTCAAACATATACACTTTTAAATGACCACTGTCTAACTGCGTTCAGCACACACAACCCCAGCTGGCCGTGGTTGGACGGGGAGGGGTGTAAACACATCGGATTCAATCTAAGGTGGGATCTGAACAGATCACACACCCCACAATATCTTAAACTCACCGTCAAGTGCAAGTAGAACGGCGACAAAGGTAGCAAAGTTCCGGCCAAATTCAGCCTTCTTCGCCATTCCGTGAGTTCTCTGAGGCGTAGGATGTCATTAAATCCGAAGGAACTAACTGGAGATGTCGAAATAAACACCTGTAGCCGCAACTACACGTGCGCTTCCATACTTCCCGACTTCACCGAATGAGCCTGAACGCCGTGTGTGTATCCCAACTAGTTTGTTTGACAGCTGTGACGTCACGCGTGACCTCTGACCTCTGACAGGTGCACGTTGGTTTGTTTTGGTTTGCGTGTTACTCGGCGGAGTTCGATTCTTCAGGACCTGTTTGCCTTGGTGCCCGCCTCCTTTCTGACGTATTTGACATTTCGATCTGTTCCACCCGGTCATACAGTAAGCATATGAAACCAAAGCAAATATTCTCCATAGAAACAGCCAGACCATTGAGAAAACTGGAGGAAACGGCTGTCAGATCCAGAAATAACCAATTGCCTTCACACCTAAATCAACCCTTTCACTAACTGCGTTTCTTTTCAGATAAAACAACAGCGTTTCACAGAAACAGAAATTTACATTTACATTGAAAGCCTATTGGCCAAACGTAACGATATTATCCACTTTCACATTGTAGGACGATTGCATTTAGTGGATGTTCCAAGAGGCAATGTTAGTAACCATTTCAAGCTAATTAAACCAATTGCATGTATTTGATACATCAGTTGGTATTACTTGATTACTTAACATGCCAATTATTGAATTCCGATGAAAAAATGTGTTGTTTATTTCAAACATTGAAACGGTGTCAAATATTTCATGACCGGTCTGGTTCCAGGAATCAAACTGAATTAAAGTAAACTCATTCATGTCAAATGACGTGCGCCTTCATTGCAGTTAGAGAAATTTAGATATATCTACCGCAGCGTCCACCCGATTGTTATTTATCATTCATTAAGACGAATTGCTATACGCTTCAAACAATTTTATCTTATTAACTGTTACAATTTTGAAGACTCGCTGTGGCTTATGACAGAATGGCCTCTATATATCTGAAAATGATAGGTCTATTCTTAATTAACAGTGGTATGGCAAAAAAAAAAGTAGATTCTCAGGCACCCTTTTTTTCAGAAATCAGTGCGTGCGGGCGATTTTATTTTAGCTTTTTAATGTTTCGACAAAAATGCCATATGATCAGGGAAAAGCATGATAATAACATTTTTTTTTTGCTTAACAGGTAAAAGCTCTACAAAGGGAATATTATCAAAATTGTATTATTATATCTTCTTGAAAGAAATGTCCGAGCGGCTGGAGCTCAAAATCGATGTTTCTATTGAAAATCAAATTAAAATTTGTTATGCGGGGGGTTAGAATTGATGCGCGCGATGCCTGAGAACCATACCTTTTAATTTTTGCCTAACTGGAGGATTTTGGTAGCTGGATTTTGGTTTCTATTATCACTATAATAATAATAATAATAATAATAATAACAAACGAATCATCATCATCTGTATATCATCATCAGTGTTATGTATAAAACACAAAGACAAAAACACTATTTTTGTTTATTTTGCACAATCATAACAGCCCCCCCCCCCCCCCCCCGATAAGTTGTCCAAGAGCTTGGTGAAATCAGGTGGGACCTTTATATGGACAGAAATAGAGAGCATGGAAATCTGCAGAAATTTCGTCTTTTTTTTTTTCATTGATGAAAGCATAACCCATATTTGTTTAACGAAGCTGTTGCTTCCTATTTCTTAAGCTTTAGATTTTTATAACGTTTAATGAACCTCGTTTTCCGCCTTGGGTAAATGTAAACTATGCTTTTATAACATGGAATTCTTAATTTATACAAAATTGCTAGGCAACACAGCCTCCTCATTTTAGTGTAAATGTCAAGGTCTCAGAATGGATAAAAATCGTGATATAAGATATTATATATTATGGTGATGGTAAATTGGTCGGAGCTTATTTTTAATTCGAGGAATATGATAGGTTTGTGATATAACTGTCTCTAAATACACACACGTATCAACATACACATACGTGCTGTGTTAATTGGTTGCTGTAAGTTTTTAAGTAAACATCGGTAGTAGCAGACAGGACACGTCTGGAGAGGGGTCGTGTCTGGTCCATCTCCGAGTTTTTTCCTGTTTGACTCAGCCTCCTGTTAACTCAGGGTAAATCCGCTTCCATCTGCAACCTGAGACTGTTGCCGAAGCTGGGTAAATGTTTCTACAGACCCACAGGCGACACGCGGCAGGATGTTTGCGAAGATAGGAATCAGGCGTCGATATGGTGCCAGCGCCATCTGTTGGCTGAACTGAAAGAAAGGAGAAGCCCGCTGATTCTAACAAGTGGGATATTGAAACTAAGTATACGATGTGCACTTCTGTCTGAACATTTTGTAGATAATGATCTCCCTGCATATTTAAAAAAACTCAACATTCAGTCTGGTGCTACCAGTCAGTCCTGTGTTCAATGAAAAAAAGGTTTCTTCTGACTTGATATGTTCGGCAGGACGTAAAGTTAATTAATATAGTACGGGTACATAAAAAAACCCAGGATCTATTTTGTTTCGAATTGTTCCCTCAATTTATGAATTCGTTAACAATATTTAGAAGAAATATGGCAAAAGATTTCAAATCAGTAGCATCGGAAGATGTCTGAAACTTTAAATATAAGATAAAGGCCCTTCTGAGGTGCACAAATGTATTTTCATAACGACAAATATTGATTGTTTGATAAACACTATTTCCATCCTCATGCTTACATGCTCACTATTTTCCATCCGCATGCCACAATATTTCCTGAGCGAACCGACGCTTTTGTTTGAAACTTTTATTTAAAATTTGATTACAAAGTGTTATCCTTTTTTCTCTTATTTTTCAGAATATTCTGAAAAAAATGTTTTCTACAGACCTTTTGTAATCACAGGATTTAAGGGAAGTATTAGAGGAGGAATGTAAAATGTTTTGGCAGTGTCTAAGTTCGCAGTCGTTCTGGTCTTTCCCTCCGCGAGGAAGTTATGCTTTCATTACCGTTCGCGTGTTATGGTGTGTTCGTGTGTTTGTTCACAACATATCTTACGCAGTCATAAACGGAATCCCATGCAATCCTTAGGTCACCTCTAGAATGAGCCAATGAAGAACCGATTAGATTTTGATGTAGGTCCGGCTCATGATCTGCATATAGGAAGGATTTCCTGGAATATTTACAAATGTGCAGATACATATATGTACGAATGAACCTCGGAATGTGGGCCATTAAGTGAATGCAAACACCAGTGGCGGATCCCGGTGGGGTGGGGGGGGGGTATTCAAGGGGGTCCTGACACCCCCCCCCCCCCCTATTGGAGCCGAAACAACCATTTTTTAAAGGTTTCAAACAAATTATGCGGCCCTGACCCCATTCTTCCAGGACCAAGGACCTTTTTTTAGGTTTTCATTCAGTCTTCCCGGGCGTGACCCTCCCCTTTCCAAAATCCTGGATCCGCTCCTGAACACTGTCAATTCTCGTGCGAGATACAGGATATCTGCCCGCCTGTTCAGTTCATGGTCGAGCGCCAAATACTTCGAAGTGAAGGTGTCCAGTGGTTATCTGCAATACGGCTTGTGCACAACGGCAATTTCAAAGTATGAATTTCAGCAGCGTAATTTCAATTCTCGCAGAACTTTTTTTGAAACGTGTCCCCCCCCCCCCCCCCCCCCACACACACACTTGGCGGAGGCTTGCATTCCTTGGAGTGCAGATTTATAATGTACATATATTTTGAGATCGTCGATGTCCACTGAAATTGATCCGAAATTGGCTTTGTGCTGCCATCTGTTGGGGTTTCGATAAACCCAAAGCCTGTTTATACCAATCCCTACCAGAGGGCTCTCTCTCACATAGTGATTGAAAGTCATCTGAGCTATAGCGATCACTCTTTGTCCGTCCGTCCGTCCGTCTGTCTAG
Organism: Sipunculus nudus; assembly: GCA_026874595.1. NCBI lineage: Eukaryota > Metazoa > Annelida > Sipuncula > Golfingiida > Sipunculidae > Sipunculus > Sipunculus nudus. The sequence goes on from CM049309.1 coordinate 58,302,883, forward strand.
CTGTCCTTCCGTACGTCCGTTAACCAGGCACAAATCGTAACCGCTAGACTTGGAATCTTCTAACTTGACATGCAGGGAGGTCCATAAAAAATCTCCTTGGAAACCTGAAAATTGGTCTCAGTTACCCATATCTTCCAAGCTGTGGGGCTCAGAAATACCCCCAGAATAATTAAAAATTTTATACATCATCTCTAGTATTTGAACAACTAGTGCATTGATCACCATTATTCTTTGCATGCATAGTCATCATGGATTGTTTCATCAGTTCCTGTAGACTGATGGCGCCACCTGGATTTTTTCTAATTTTAACGCATTTTTTCTCTATTTTTGAGATCTTCAAAGATGAGGTTATACGTTAACAGGGCACAAATCTTCTTACTTGACATATGCAGGGAAGTCAATAAAAAAAAAACTCCTAGGCAGCCTGAAATTAGGTCTCGGTTACCCATATCCTCCAAGCTATGGGGCTCATAAATGCCCCAAGAATAATTAAAAATCCTATTCAAAAGTAACTAATGCATTGATCATCATGATTCTTTGCATGCATATCGATCCTGGAGTGTTTCATCAGTTCCTGCAGACTGGTGGTGCCACCTGTATTTTTTCGATTTTTACGTTGTTTTTTTTATATTTTTAGACTTTCAAAGATGCGGTCTTCGTTAACAGGGTAAAAATAGAAATATCCGGATCTAGAATCTTTTTACCTGACATTCAGGGAGGTCCTAGTCCAATCTCCTTGGAAACCTGAGATTAGGTCTCTGTTACCTGTATCCCCCTAGCTATGGGGCTCCTAAGTACCCCCCAGAATTATTAAAAATTTGATACAAAAGCTCAAGTATCTGAATAACTAATGCATTGATCATCACGATTCTTTGCATGCATATTCATCATGGAGTGTTTCATCAGTTCCTGCAGACTGGTGGTGCCACCTGGATTTATTTTTCGATTTTTTTTCGCATTTTTTCTATATTTTTGATAATTTCAAAGATGCAGTCATCTGTTAACAGAGCACTTATCGTAACCGTTGGACCTAGAATCTTTTAGCTTGATTTCCAAGGAGGTCCATGAAAAATCTTTTTGGAAACCTCAAAATAGATCTCTGTTATTCATATCCTTTGAGCTATGGGGCTACCAAGTACCCCCCCCCCCCCCAATAATTAAAAATTGATACAAAAGCTGCAATATCTGAATATCTAATGCATTGATCATCATGATTCTTTGCATGCATATTGATCATACAGTTTTTCAACAGTTCCTGCAGACTGGTGGCGCCACTTGTATTTTTCAATTTTTTTATGTCGTTTTTCTCTATTTTTGAGACCTTCAAATCAAGCGGTCGTCTGTTTACAGGGCACAAATCGTCACTGTTGGACCTAGGACATTCTTACTTGACATTCAGGGGGGTCCATGAAAATCTCCTGGGAAACCTGAAATAATGTCACTGTGACCTATATTCTGCTGTGTGAAAGAAAACGATTTTAACACTATTAGTCAGATGAGCACAAAGGTAGCAGCTGGGTGTAGTATAAGGTCACTGTAACCCATATCTAAGGTTTAATGGCAAATGCATGATTTTTAACAGTCTGGGAGTCATGTTACCAATTGTTCAAGGTTCCTATTCAGCTGAGCGTCATGGCCCATGGGCCACCTGTTTAGTGACTGATGCAATTTGGAGTCCATAGACTGCACCTGCAGTTACCTATGATTATAATACCCTATACACAATTTTGAGGTTTGACATATTTCAACTGATAAATGTTCAGTACATCTATGGGTATTGAATATTTTTCTATTGAAAAACATTATTGTCCTATTCACAGTACTATTTTGTACCCTGGGAGTGAAATATGTCCATAATAGTACACAGACCATGGCATTATACATGACGGGCATAAAATACAAGATATGGCTGTATATGCTTTATTTCTTTCTGCATGGACAAATAAATCAATTATTGATGTTACAGGCGCCACATGCTATCCAGAATGATTATTGTTGAGATTACAGGCCATTCAACATACAACGTAATGTAAACATTGGTATATGTTACAGTAATAGGAACTATATTCATTCCATTTCCTTTCTAAGAGTAACAGATCTTTTCGTGCTGTTATCCCAGTTTACCTTTGGTGGGCCCCGACAGCATTTCATCTAATTAAAAAATGTGACTTAAGTCAGAGATAGCCGGCGGCGGCGACGAAACAGGTTTTCTTTATATTAAGTCTGCATGTTGCGTCGCCTTCTGCGGCTATTTCTTAGGTAAAACACTATTTTAATTAGATGCAATGCTGTCGTGGTCCTCAAAACCAGTTCCATTACTGAAACTAATAAACCTCGGGTTTATTTATATGTGTGTAAACGGCACGGAGGCAACGCTTGTATATCAGTATTTGCTTGGCAATTTTGTTATTAATTGTATCCGCCAAAACAGAGTTTTGCGGATACTATGTTTTCAGCTGCACGCCGCCGCCGCCGCCGCCGCCGCGTAGGTTTCCGGAGAACTCCTCCGTAACCGCTGGGCGGAATTTTACGAAACCCGGGATTATGTTCGGGTCACATGTGAACTGCTGCGCCCCGATTTTGTTTTGACCTCTGACCTTTCCTCTGTGCTCTGCGTCCGTTTGTGCGTCTGTTTCCAAACATAAACCCACATATCTCGGGAACCGTTTGACGGATCAGGAAAATTTTTTTGCACAAATGTAGCCCTTGGAAAGCTTTATAACATACACAAAAATGGTGGTGCCACCTGCAACCATGTTTGCACAGTGTCCATCTGTTCGTCTGCCTTGGGTTAAAATCACTCATATCTCTGCAGTGACTTGACTAATTCACCTGAAATTTGGCATGCGTATACATCCTGGATAGCTTTTCTGATTTTGTGACAGGTGGCGCCACCTACATTCACGTTTACGTTGCAGACATGGAAGCTCATATCTCGGGAACCGTTTGACCGATCAGGAAAATTTTTTTGCACAAATGTAGCCCTTGGAGAGCTTTATAACATACACAAAAAATGGTGGCGCCACCTGCAACCATGTTTGCACAGTGTCCAATTGTTCGTCTGCCTTGGGTTAAAATCACTCATATCTCTGCAGTGACTTGACTAATTCACCTAAAATTCGGCATGCGTATACATCCTGGATAGCTTTTCTGATTTTATGACAGGTGGCGCCACCTACATTCACGTTTACGTTGCAGACATGGAAGCTCATATCTCGGGAACCGTTTGACCGATCAGGAAAATTTTTTTGCACAAATGTAGCCCTTGGAGAGCTATATAACATACGCAAAACTGGTGGCGCCACCTGCAGCCATTTTTGCACAGCTCCTGTCTGTTTGTCTGCCATGGGATAAAATCACTCATATCTCGGCAGTGGTTTGACATATCTGGCTAAAATTTTGCAGGTTTATACATCCCCGACAGCTCTCTTGATTTTATGACAGGTGGAGCCACCTGCGTTCTAGTTTATGCAGCAGACATCCAAGCTCATATCTTGGGAACCGTTTGACCGATTGGGCCAAAATTTTGCATGTGTATAGTTCTCACATAGCTCTTTATCATACGCAAAACTGGTGCCGTCACCTGCAGCCATTTTTGCTCAGCGTCCATCTGATTGTCTGCCACGGGATAAAATCACTCATATACATGTAGTGGTTTGACTTATCTGCCTTAAATTTTGCATATGTATACAACTGGGACGGCTTTCTGGGGGGGGGGGCAACCTTCATACACAATTTGGCTGCAGACATCCATGCTAATATGCAACACTTCACTCTATTTCCCCTTGCCACTTAATCCATGCCTCACTTCACCCGTTCCACTCTGATTTAGGCGGATACACGTAGTCGCTTGTCGACTACCCGTATTCTAGTTGAATAAGGCAAAGGCACTCGGGTACTGTCCCCCTTGACAAATTTTGTCATTTCTTTCACTTTAGAACATTAGTGTAATTCCTTGCTGGCTCCTACAGAAAGGCTTTAGGAATTTTTTTAAATTTCCATTTTTGTTATTCTTTCCTTTAAAATCCCACTGACCATTTATACTCTCCGTATGAATATAGCATGAGCAACGCTACTTTTATTGTAAAATACTATTCCCTACGTTTGCTATTTGAGAACTAGGTTTAATATGATTCTAATCTTGATTCTAAATAAGCACATATAACTTGTGCACAGTAATATCGTATTTAAACATTTGTGGTTAATCAGGGTTGTGGTAGTGCGTGCCATCGGGAACATATATGTGAAACGTTTATCTTATAAACTTATAAATACTTAAGACATTGAAGTTTACTTGAATAGATTTTGACCTTTAAAAAAAGACTCATGGCGCTCAAGGTCTATGAACATAAAATGTATGTTAAATCATAGCTGAAAGGCCTTTCAATATTGTGCATATATAATTATTTTCAAGTAAACTTTGAAGAAAATCCAGATAACCAGTTTAAAAAGTGTCAAATCAGAAATGCCAAAGTTGTAAACTTTCCTAATCATATATTTGAGTAAATATTTATACACAAATGCAATAATCACAATCTCATCATTATGAAAAAAGGGCGCCCTTGCATTGCATAATAATGCATATTCGCCAATTTCTTCTTGATTCCAAAGTTCTTGTTGAGTTAAATGATTCTAGAGCGGAGCTTCGTGATCCATGGGTCATTATCCATGAAAACGAAATAATTTTCCAGTGGCGTTTTTAGTCCCAAAACGATATCAGTCCTCAATGCCCATTTCATTTTACCCTCAACACTCCGCTCCAGGGCGCAATATCACAAGTGTTAATATCTGTTTAAACCAGGAAATTGGGGGTATAAACCCTGCTATTTACTTTGGTTACCCGTACATACCCCCCCCCCCCCTTCCCCCACGAAGATAAATTTACGCCACATGCACCATACAGAGTCTACCTTATGTCATAGTGCCAATCTTACCAGGAAGAGCATTATAAATCAAATGTATTAACAATCTTACTGCCCATGCTAAATGCTGGACATTGCTAGTGTTACCAAAATGCAAAAATGAGCGAGAAATAACCCCATTGATTTATTCATGCCATGCAGAGCAGGATAGCAATACGGAGCGCCACCGTATGTTTGTATGAGAGGAAAAGTGACTGGGTACCATAGTAGTGCAGCGGTTAACGGTAGAATACAGAAGAATTGTTCAGATTGTGATAAAAGTACCAAATTTGGTGGAGATGAAGTTTGGATAATACATTTTCATTTTTTTTATTAGTTCCACCAAATCTTCTCAGTGTAACGGGGGCGGATCCTATGTTAAAATTGGGGTACTCAAATTTATATGAAAAATACACGGATGGTCATGATAGTTACATTACATCTTATACATTCCTTATAGATAACGTTAAATTTTGGAATATTTAGTTTTATTCAATTAACATCATCATGAGAAATGTAAAATTACCTTTGTGATCTCATTAATGTTAATATTTGTAATTAAAATATGACTATTTGCCGTTCAACGACATTTGAGTTAACTGAAGTTAATTTATTGTTAAATATGACATAAATCTTCTGTTTTAAGGTATAATTACTATTCTCAATTCATCTCGTCGATGTCTCCTTTGATGAATATAGGAGACGGTGGGGGAGGGCAATTGGGGGGGGGGGGTACTACTTACGTAGTATTGGTTCACTGTATAAACATTACATATTTCATCATACAATGTGTATGTTGATTCGTGCTTAAAAATCATGTACAGTTTTATTGTTCTTAGTTCAAAATATCTTTTGTTTGTATGATGTGCATATGGATATTTCCATATGCGGACTGAAATAAACCCCTGAATTTCCAGGGGCGGATCATATTTAATTATCAGAGGCGGATCATATTTAATTATCAGCGTACATTCTTTTAAAATGTTATCGTAAATGTACAACTAAACAGCGTTTTAAAGTTTTATTTCTACAAACAAATCTTGAAAACTAACAAACTCTATCCATTTGCGTATGCCTTCCCTTTTCAATAATCAAATCATGGCATGAATATCTCAATCTGGCTAGCGCTTGTTTATGCTTGGTATTAGTCACACACAGTAAATATTTCTCAATTAATGGAGAGCATGGATTTAAAAGTACCATATAAATTTAATTTAGTATTTACTTCTACATCACAAGACCAGTTTTGTTCTTTCCTTTATTTTAGCCAAAAATATTCTAATGTCTCCTACCTCTTGATTCATCCACACATACCCAAAACCTGCGCTGCATATTTGCTTCTTATGTGAGTAACCCATGTTTGTTTTCCATTCATATCTAGATTAAACAGCATGTTATATATACGCTTTGGATATCTATTATTACCATTATTTACTAGTTTTGTCCAGTATTTTCCACATCTTAATAACTGACCGACACACTGGATGCCTTCCAAACTCTCCCAATGATGCTGCGTTCGGAGCTGAAGAGCTAATTTTTAGAATGTACTTACAAAATTTATATTGCACCTTTTCAATAATTATACATCTTTCATAGCCCCACAGTTCTGAACCATATAATAATACCGGTGTAACCATACAATCAAATAGATAAAATAGCTGGCTCACTGATAAACAACTATATTTCCTATAAAAGATTTTTTATGAGAGTCACTGCTCTTTCAGCCTGCATTGCCTGCGCTTTCTTTGTTTTATAGCATGACAATGTACTTGTAAATATTACCCCTAAGTATCTATAGTCATTTACCGTTTCAATTTGAGTATTTTTTGATAGTGCCATTTCTCTATTCTTTTTAATGAACCCCTGTGTCAAAAAAACATAATTTTTGTCTTTCATAAATTAACTTTTAAGCCATAATGACAAAAAAAACTTGCAACTGGTTTATTTATTCTTAGAGACGTCCTATTGTATGGCTGAAGCATACTATAAATCATCAGCGTATACGCTGTAATGTATACATTAATGTCATTAAGTTTGGCAAATATTTATCAATATTTATACCATGACTTTCTGTTTCATTAATTTGTTCATAAAATTCATCTATAAATAAAGAAAACAGAAAAAATCTGTTAATCCCTCCTCTGTAAGAAGACATGATTTCATTTGACTGTATATTGACTGAAGTGTCTGTAAGAGTTTCCCTTTTATCCCAGATTTAACTGAAACATACCACAATAAATCATGTTGTACACTATCAAAAGCAGTTGAAAAATCAATATGAGTGTAAAAAAACTTTTTTTTTGTTAAATATTTCTGCACACATGCACCCCATTAAAGAAATTGCATGGTCTACTGTTGAATTACCTTTCCTATAGCCAGCTTGTGCTTCACATAATAATCCAGCTTGATCAACATAATTTTGAATTCTGTTTGCAAATATTTTTGTAAGTAGTTTACCCACGGTATTAAGTAATGAAATACCTCCATAATTTTTTTTAGGATCTATGGTGGAAGCCTTTTTTTGTGAATTGGTACAATAAATGCTTTGCTCCAAGAGGCTGGGAAAAATCCATTTCCTAATACACTATTAAATAAATGTAATATATGAGACGATATGTGACTATATGTATCTTTCAATATACCTACCGTTATCCCGTCAGGCCCTGGGGCTTTCCTCTTTCATTTCATTTATGGTTTTCCGTACTTCACATGGTGTTATGGGTCCATCAAGCTCTGTATCATTTTCATTTTCTAATACATTTTTTTAAATATTCCATTGGTTGCTTTAGTTTCATGTTGTCTCGGAAGTTTTGTTTATTTCTGTAGGATATATTTTAATAAATACTAACCAATGCCTCGCATGCTTTGTCCGTCTTTGTACAGCTTAAAGGTAAGTGATCGGACGGATCATCTGATAATACACAGGATCCATCTACCTTATGAAGTAGACAACTACTGACAATAACATATTCAACTATACCGCTACCAAAAGGAGTTAAACACGTAATTAAGTCCCTGGTGTATCTGGTATATCTGTTATATTTACAGTTCTAGCATTAAAATCACCATGGAGAATTAAATTAAATTCATCAAATTCTGCTAGAGTATCTACCAATAAATTTTCCAGCCTGTTGATACCATTTATTTCATCTTCATCCACATAGAATGATGAACCTGCTGGCGCAATATAACAGCAAACTATGGCCAAATCTTTATCTTCATTAATTAAGGTACCATCATACCCTTTAATATCTGTTGCACGTAAACTAAGACCCCTCCTGTCCCAGTACTCTTCCTGACTATTCCATAACCATAGTACTCGTGGAATGCATCAGAAAATTCACCATCTGTGGTTGCCCATGTCTCAGTGATACATACAATACTGTGATAATTTATCCATTCTTTAAATTCTACTGATTTAATTTTGTTCTTAAGTGCATGTGCATTCCATGTTGCTATTTCTGCATTAGCATTTCTGCTAGTGCTGGACTAGTGTACATATGGGTGAAAAATTAAGTTAAAGTTGAAAATATGACAAACAGAAACTGGTTTTTATCCACATGCATGAGGGAAAAAATCCTATTGGTTCAAATAATATTAAAGGAGATATGTCTGAAATAATGTGTGCAATAGGAAATCACGGACTGTAGTCTGTTGACCATATTTGATTTTGAGCAAGTCTGTATTTCAATAGGTCAGAAGCCGTCTTAGGCACCAATGATCACTGTGAATTTGAGAACGATAAAGCATATTATTGCGATAGAAAATCAACGATAGTGCTCTGGTGGCCATATTGGAATTCCGACAGCTCAATTTAATAGAGATGGAGCCCTTATAGGTACCAATCATCTCTGTGTAAATGGGATGGATCAAACTTGTCCTTGTTGAGATATCGCGCTTAAAAGAATATCCCCAGTTGTGCTCTTGGAGCCATATTGGAATTCTGACAGGTCTGTTATTGGAAAGGGATTGAGCCCGCGTAGGCACCAATGATCCCTGAGAAAATGATAAAGATCAAGCATGTTCTTGTTGAGATAACCGGTGCGAAAGAAAATCACCCATTATGATCTGGTGGCCATATTGGAATTCCGACAAGCTGTAAATCAATAGGTCTGAAGCCCTCGTATGTACCAATCATCCCTTTGAATTTGGGAAAGCTGAAGTATGTTGTTGTTGTTGAGTTATCACGTGCGAAAGAAAATCAGCGATTGGGCTGTGGTGGCCATATTGGAATTCTGACAGGTCTGTAATTCAATAGGTCTAGAGCCCTCATATGAACAGGAAAAGTAGACAGAGTTCCGAAACATTTTTACTGAATAATTAACTTGCTCTTTAATAGGCTGATTGACAAACATAAATAGTTATAATTATATCCATGTAATAATTCATGCTGTCACCATCCCCTTTATTTAGTTAATTATTCAATTAATGGTAAGCCTACGTTTGTTATAATTTACATGAAACATGTTTGCGATATATACATGTTAACAAAATTAAAAAGGCGTGCTAAATCGCGTTAGTTCTGCACAATATTTGATAAATAAATACAACCTGCTCCATTAATCTGGTCGCTTGTTAAATGAATTAACTTCACTTGAAAGTAAAATTTGAGCATCAGCAGACTTTTGTATTCCATGTGCTGCAAAATAAAGGCCTTGATCGAATACTTTTAGATTAGACATTATTTATCAATTATGTAATTTATTCATCGGTACCCCCCAAAGTAATTGCAGGATCAACCCCTGAAATACCATGAATATTTCGTGGAACTATTTCTTAAATGAAAGCCAGTGTACAATACTACAACTGTACCAAATTTGGTACTTTTATCACAATTTGAACATTTTTTCCATTAGCCGCCGCACTATAGTGTGCTGACATCTGGCGATGAAGGAAGCAACGAAACTATCCAGGTGCCGAAGAATGTGTGAAATAGACCTTAAGGGGCGTTCTCACTCCCACGAACTGAGCCACCTGACGTGTAAATTCAAAATAGATCAGCAGTTTTTCAAAATATAAATAATATATGCATCCTCCGAGTATATAGGTTACTCGGATGATGCATATAATGTTTATGTTTATGAAAAACTACTGATTTATTCTGAATTTATACGTAGGACCTATACGTCAGGTGCCTGTGAACTGGGCCCCCGATGAGTTAAGAATTTGGTCATTTGAAGCGCTCCGGTGCTCCTGGCAGGAACGTTAACTGTCGGGTATACTTCGGGGCAAATAGCGGCGATACGTAAGCAATAAATCAGTATGACACGCAAGTACGCGATTTCTATTAAGAATTAAAAATAATATTCTAAATAGCTAATAATCATTAAGTCGTTCTACAATTTAACCCAAATGACCTAAATAATTTTCTTTCTTGTTTGCGTTACATCTCCTAATGTGGAGATTTTACCATGTAAATTTTGGTCAGATCTGACCAAAGTGGTTCCCTATCACGATTTTCGGAGTGACATCGTAGAACTTCTCAGTGGCTTAGTCCTTGTCAAGTCATCAATGCCGAATTACCCGGAATTTCGTAACCGTCGACACCTCTATTATTCGTAGAGCATCGGGAGATGAATTCATGGAAGTGGGAACGCCACTTTTGTGACAGGAGACGTTTTCCTTATAAAGGAACCCGTGAACAATTAAAAATGGCAACAGGGTAAACCTTCCGAGTCACCACGAAGTCATGACGGCAGGCTGAGAAGAACGACAAGCCCGTGCGGCACTGCAAGAGAGGAAATATGCAAACAGTGGGGGATAACTGACCTCAGGCCAACTCAGCAAGTTAGTATAGAGACTGTCTTGAAAGGTGACGATTGCATCGTGTGTATGCCTACGGTCGGGGGGGGGGGGGGGGTGAAAAATTCTGTGCTACCAAGCACTTTCGACGCAGTGCAAAGCGACCGGCACTTTGAAGAACATCCGATTGTGCAGGTGATACCTACAATGTGATTGGTTAAATATTACGTAGGGGGGAATTCCACAGAAACAACACCGCCTTGTGGCCAAATCTGACGGGCAACCGTGGTTTCTTGTAGGGGTTAGTACAGCGAATAGTTGAACATATTATTGCTTAACCGCTGCTTATGGAGCGTATGTCAAGGCTATAGTTTCTTCAAACTTTCCTGCTGACAAGCATATATATTCCTGTATGTACGCACACATGCAGTCGCTTGAATCCTCAATTATTTGTGGGTGGGTATTTATCAAAAAGAGGAGGCGGTAGCAAAATTTAACTGCGGTATACGGCGATCTTGACATACGAGGGAGGAATCTTAGCCTCCCTCACACGAAATCCAAAATTGGTTAAATCAAAATTAAGATTGAACGTTATATATATAGGGATCATCATTAGGAAACATTGTTTAAATATATATATATATATATCTTGATGTTTACCAGGCGTAGAGATTCTGACGTTAATGTAAAGAAATGGGCGAAACTGTGCACTAAGAGGTGTATATAAATGGCCGTTCCTAAGCAGCTCAAAAATAGAATTTCGATACATGAACCAAACTAATTAAACCTATATTTTTTTTCTAAAATTATCTGCATAAACGGACACAGTGGTTGATCGTGTCTAGGATATTAAATCACAACAATGATTATTAATATACATCTAATGATGAATTTTGATGAGAAGACCGGAGTGTTTTCTTGTGATGACGTGTGGGTGTGTGCGAGTCAAGGCATGCGACACCAGTTATCACTCAGCAGAAGCCTCTGTCTTTTATCTTCAAGCTTTATCAGACATATATATATATATATATATATATATATATATATATATATATATATATATATATACTTAGCTAAACCACGTCAATCTCATCCTATATTTAAGGCCGCGGCCTTGGTGTAATGAGAGGTAGTGGGTGTAATAAGATGAGGTGATCATGCCGAAATTCAGTGGATTATACTTTATTTAGTAAAGCTGGTGAAAAAAGATTAAAAAAAATTATCACCAAGTCCTCGGTATGCATGTTCCGGGCCAGTAGAAGAGATTGGGATAGACAGGCTTTCATGTAGTATATGAGTTACATATGATATATATATATATATATATATATATATATATATATATATATATATATATATATATATATAATGTGTATATATATATAAATATGTATGTATATATATATATATATATACATACATACATACGTAAAATATTAAGGTAATATATATATATATATATATATATATATATATATATATATATATATATATATATATATATATATATTTATCTATTTATCTATAAATCGGCTGAGCGGGCTACAGCCCAGGAATCCATAATCTATTGGCCCTCGACCTCCTGTCACATAATAGATACAAGAAAACTATATTTAAAATTATTTCTCTGCATAGAAAATGAAAAAAAAATACAGCCCATTCATTTCAATGATATGCAATGACCACATCTGTTTAGAGACAACCTCAAAAGAACAACCATTTATTCACGGTCCCAATTCTTCCATGCTCTTTATATGAGACCTCGCTTAGACGACCACCTCGAAAATACGACCACTTTATCGCGGTCCCGTTGGTGGTCGTAATTTCGAGGTTTTATTGTATACAAGTTAAGTTGGTGGAATCTTGAAACATAGACAAATATATATATTTGCGTATATCTCTTCATTAGTATACTGTTAGCAACGTACTACCTTTATTGAATGGATAAAGAAAGGAGATTTGTTTCCAAGGTAAGATAATTATAAATGTGCGTCTCCCAAGCGAGATCTAAATATACCAAGGCGTATTTACTGTAATCCGGCGCTTCATGCAGGCCATGGTCATTTTCAAATCGTGTGCATGCCTCTTTATCTGTGATACTAATATAACAAAATTACCAAACTGTAATATCACTGTAACGTCAATCCCTCTGTCATCTTTTTCCATAAATCCATAAGTGCCTGTGATCGGGGCGGACCCAGGATTTAAGAAAAGGGGGGTGGGGTGAGGGGGGGGGGGAGGAGTGGCGGGGTGGGGTCCGACCCAGGAGAACTAATGTAAACGGTAAAAAAGGTCCCCGGGCCATTTAAATTGGGGTCAAGCCGCAAAATTTTGTGTGAAACTCTTAAAAAGGTTGCGGTGGATAAAAAAGGGGGGTCCGGACCCCCTGGGCCCTCCACCTGGATCCGCTTCTGCTGTGTACACAGGATGTATAATCTGAAAACGAGGCTTAAATGCTTAAAACCAGCTGATCACCGATGTGATGTCTGCCTTATTCTGCGAATCCATATTTGACTATGTGTCCTTTACATAATCGCTGTTAAGAAAAGTTAGTCTCTGTGCTCGACGTTTATCTACAAGCTGCTATAGTAACAACAGCAATGTCGACAAACAGAAACACATGCAACCAAGTTTGGTTGGTTGCATATGTATGCGGAAGTTCAAAGTGTTACTATTTAAAAAAAAAAATCTGTTCGTTTGGCCTGCCGCCAGATGTCCTTATTGAAAGTGTTTGGCACCCCCTAAATGTTATAAACAGACGGATACAAATAATTTCTATCAATTCTTTTTATAAAATGTTCAAGGCTCAGTGGCTTTGTGCCAGAATCGGTGAAATTTGACCATCGAGAGCGGGTGTCGCATGTTTAAAATTTGATACCATGCATTCATTGATCTTATTTTAATTTATTGCTCTGTGCCATGCAGCCCTGAAACCCAGATAATCTTGCTAGATACAAAGCAGCGGTTAAAACAAAGGAGAGGTGAGACGACTGCAGTGTATAACCGCTGCGTCAGGTGCGTGTTTAACAACTTGTTTATTAATTTTTTTTCAGGAGAGCACTTGTGTCAAGAGTTCCTTTCTAATATCAACTTTCCAATTCCCGACGTTCTGGGAGGAGATTTATCGTCAGATTTAAAATAATGATTTTTTATAGTCTGGCGGAGATAGGCGCTTCCTGCATGGAAGACATCAAAACTTTCACCTGTCTCTACATCCGTGAGCTTTACTCCTCTGCAAATGATGATATAAATGAATAGTTAAATGTATTTATGACAAACACACATATACAGATGAATATTAGCAAACGGTCAGACCCAGCCAAGACTGGCCTCACTGGGCCTTGCCGTATAATAATTAAATTAACTGATTGGGAAAAATGAGCGAATAATACAAAATTGCTTATCCAGCAGATGTTTGCTATAGCCTTCTCCGAGTCTGTTCTACAGGCGGTTATCATATGCATTGTCTGGGACTGGCTTTAACAGTCTCTCTGTCTGTGACAATGAATAATAGTCATCCTGAGCGGCTGACAAGCTGTTGACAGCTGAATAGAGAAAACCTGACAATTGCTGTGAAACATCATTGTGTCCTGATTGACATTCCTTTTTGAGACCTCGGTGTCCAATCAAACATTTTTCGCTGACTGGACGTGGGCTATTGTGCGGCGTCTGAATGAGCCCCTCTTCCGGCTCCCAAGTGCATTACAAAACAACCCAGGATTCATTAGTGACAAAAGGATTGCCAGATGTAGTGATATTCGGTTCATTTTATTTGTTGTGTTACAAGAGAGTATCAATTGATGGGGTGTGACCTGTTATGTTTTGCTAAAAACAAAGACTTTATCTGCTGAAGTTTCTTTAACAGAGCACACCCTATACGGCCCACCGCTTGGCAGAACAATGAAACTGATAGCACCATTTTACATCATATTTTTCAAATTTATCATTTAAGTATATACTGAAGATGTATGTTAGGATAGGAATGTAATATTCATCCATTAAATAGGATTTTCAGGGGCGGATATCAGATCTGAGTTCTTAGAAAACATTTTTATAAGTGCTTAAAATATAAAACTTTATCCCAATACAAACAGCTATTATTTTCGTTTGATGTATACCCTAGGGGATATAACAATAATAATAATATTTTTTCACTTATACAAAGTTATAGAGGCCTATATATAACATCAAAAGCAACATAATAAAATTACAGTTAAGAAAGGCTAGAAATGCAAGATGTAAATAACAACGATAGTCATTGATAAAATCAAAGGCGACAGATATTATTCACAATAAAAAGCTGCTGTAAAAAAATAATTCCTTGGTTGAGTCTAAAAATTGATAGAAGAGGGTTTCCACAGTATATAGGCATGTATAGGTATAATGTATCGGGTGATTCAGAAAAAAACTTCCCAAACTTAAGGGGTTAATAATTTTATAAAAACCGAATGTAAGTTGTTGGTAGTTTGTATGTAAAAAAGATGTATATAATTGAATATATTTCTAAAATAACATTGGTCCAGGTGTTCAACCTGATTTATGACAAAAATAAATTTGCATAGTGAATTTGTTATATCCAGTGCTGGGTCCACGGCGGTCGGTGTCAAGTGCTATCTGGGTACAGAATATTGCACGGGTACAGGTGTGATTTCCTTGTCGGTAATATTTTTTCATTAAGTTTGTCAATTACAGTTTATCATTAAGAGATTAATGAGAAGTCTTTTGCCGATCTGTGGATTTATGCTTGACTTATCCCCAAGTTACTAGCAATTTGATATCTGTTAACAAAACCCTTTTAGGAATTTGTGCTCTAAACATCAAATATATTTTGTACCCAAATACATAAGCAGTAACATATGGGGCCGGGTTGCATTATTTAATTTTAAGTCCTACTGAAATTAAAAAACATGAAATATAAGAAAAAGTAGTTTGTTCATTATATTGTAAAAAAATGACTTACTGCTTAAACTGAGATATTCATGTAACTATTTTACATGCAGTGTTACTCCATGAATAAACATTAACTACACCGTTTTCAAAACATTAATAACTTATCAAATTTTCAAAACAACGTGGTTGCCCAAGTGTCAACTTACTTGCACTTTTGCATCATGTTTAATGATAAAACATGTTATTTAATGTAATCATTATCAGGATCAGTTTTAATGTCAACCAACACATTGAAAAGTTTTTTCCTACACATGCAATGAAAACTATATATACTCTAAGTACTTTGCTAACCCACCGTTTTCAATTTTGGTTTAGAAATTGAACATCCGACGGAAGGTCCATGACGTGTTTTTAATCGTTGAATACATTCTATTTTATATACATTGAACTAAACTTATTCTGTTCTCACAATGATTTTCTACAGAGCAATAAAACGTTGCGATGGAAAATTGTCACTGGGAAGAATGAAGAACAGATGAATATCTTGGTTAGTCGCAAGTGGTGGAAGTGAATATACTTTGTCGTTAGTTTCATTCACGTCGATATATATATATATATATATATATATATATATATATATATATATATATATATATATATGGATGTCCAGCGACAAGTTAATACCGATACTGATTATATATTTTGCCCTCCTAATAGACGAAGGGAAGAAAATGGAGCTATATCGCTTAAGCCCAGCATGACTGGAAGGAGAAATCGCCGCAGTACTTTGTTCATTATATATTTACAAAACGACTGCTCCACTCATAAGCTGTGCCTTTTATTATAGCAGTCAGTCGAAGATTAAATTTTATTGTCAGAGTAGAACATTCTGGGTATGGTTCCTTGCTCATAGGACAGAATGGATCTTCGTGTTTTGCTGGTGAGCCACACTTTTCCCGCTCCTGTGCATGCAAAAGTGGCGTCCACGCTATCCCAGTCTCAGTGCAAGTTCGAGTCCATGGCAGCCCAGTCGAAGTCCTGGGCCGAGTCCTTGTCCTTACAGTCCAAGTCCACCTTCTTTGAGTTCTATTCTATCAAAAGCCGAGTTCAAATCAGAGTTCGATTATTGCTATTAAAGTAATCATTATAAAACTAAATTAAAGAAAAAACGCAATTTTTTATTTCAAAATGTATTCTCTGCTCATGAGAACTTGTTTAAATAAATATGACCGTAATCTTATATCTTTCTAAACCTAAATATACAAATCTGTGTGATTTCTAACTTTTTAAAGTTCACATAAATAGTTCCAACGCACTGCTGTAACCGTTCTGATTTGTCCGAGTCCGAGTTGTTGAGAAAGCCTCAAGTCCGGAATCGAGTTCAAGTCCCGACACGAGTCCTTTATACATCACTGCAGTATGCTGATGAAATTTTAGAGACCCTTTATAGAAAAACTAAAAGAAATCCAGATGTATCCATACACAGAACAGCCATAAGGCGTTTATAATATAAATAATCATTGTATAGACTCTCGTTCATAGTGAAACGTTGTCGATGTTAGAGAAACAAGTGACCCGTGGGTCATGACGCTCAGCTGACTGGGAAGAGATTTGCAAAAGGAAATTTTATCATCTGAATGGTATTATATAACCATTCAACTGAAGCATCAAAGAGATTAACCAACAGGCTGAGATTGTGTCTGTATTAATATATCTCAAAAATAGAGAAAAAATGCGTAAACTTTAAAAAAATACAGGTGCCTCCACCAGTCTACAGATACTAATAAAAACACTATATGGTCAATATCCATGCAAAGAAGCATGGTGGTCTCTGGATTAGTTGTTCAGATACTTCCGCTTTTGTATCAAATTTTCCATTATTCTGAGGGATACTTTGGAGTCCTATATAGCTTGATGGATATGGGTAACAGAGACCTAATTTCAGGTTTCTATAGACACTTTTCATTGGCCTCCTTGCATGACAAGAATGACGATTCTAGGTCCAGTTGTTATAATTTGTACCCTGTTGACAGATAACCACATCTTTAAAGGTCTCAAAAATAGAGAAAATAATTGGTAAAAATTTGAAAAAAATAGAGGTGGCACACCCAGTCTGCTAAAACTGATGGAACATGTCATGATAAATATGTATGTAAAAAATCATGAGCATCAGTGTTGTAGTTATTGAGATACTGGAGTTTTTGTATCAATTTTTTTCATTATTCTGGGGAGTATTTTAGAGCCATACAGCTTAATGGATATGGGTAACAGAGACCTAATTTCAGGTTTCCATGGAGATTTTTCATGGGTCTCCCTGTGTGTAAAGAATGAAGATTCTAGGTCCATTTGTTATGATTTGTGCCATGTTAACAGATGTTCATATCTTTAAAGGTCTCAAAAATAGAGAAAAAAAATTCGAAAAAAAGCCCCAACAAATATATGTGGTGCCACCAGGCTACAGAAACTGATGAAACACTCCATGATCAATATCCATACAAACAATTATGGTGATCTCTGCATTAGTTGTTCAGATACTTCAGCTTTTGTATCAAATTTTCCATTATTCTGAGCTTTATTTTGGAGTGCCATAGCTCAAAGGATATGGGTAACAGAGACCTAATTTCAGGTTTCCATGGAGACTTTTCATAGATCTCCCTGTGTGTCAAGAACGAAGATTCTAGGTCCAGTCTTTACGATTTGTGCCCTGTTAACAGATGTCCACATTTTTAAAGGTCTCAAAAATAGAGAAAAAAAATTCGTAAAAAATAAAAAATTACAGGTGGCGCCACCAGTCTGCAGGAACTGATGGATCATCTCATGATCAATATGAATGCCAAAAATCATGACCATCGGTGATGTAGTTAATGAGATATTGAAGTTTTTGTATGAATTTTTTTACTATTCTTGGGGGTACTTTTGGGCCCCATAGCTCGAAGAATATGGGTAACAGAGACCTAATTCTAGGTTTCCAAGGAGAGTTTTCATGGACCTCTCTGGATGTAAAGTAAGAAGATTCAAGGTCCAGTGGTTACGATTTGTGCCTTGTTAACGTACAGACGGCCGGATGGCCGGATGGCCGGACGGCCGGACGGACGACGGACAAAGAGTGATCGCTATAGCTCAGATGACTTACAGTCAGCTGAGCTAAAAATACAAAAGAATTACAAAGAAGAAGAAAAGCTCTAACTGATTTTGATATGTATATAATGAAAAAATAAAAAAGCAACCATTTATTCAATCATAAATATATTTGTTTTATTCATACAGGCAAAATGCTAAACGAAATAAATTAGGATAAAGATTGTACTTAAAATATAGTTTGCTACAGTCAGCGGAATCAACAGTCGGTAATGACTTCAAGGATCGAGGAAGTATAAGTACCGGTATCCATTATCAGAGGAGGTTTCTCTCTGCGGGGGTAGCTTTGAAGACGCAGTTAATTAGGACGGACTTCAGATACACCTTGGAAATTGTCGTCTGCTGACACTATATACTTTTCATACCTGGGGAAATTATTGGAGGGGAGTCTCACGTATATCCATTACAGGTCACCTGATGCTGTCAGTAATACTGGACCCTTGGGTGATCTAGGCCTCACTGTGAGCCGTTGGCAGACTGATCTTACTAATAGGGATCTTTCAAAGCTTCTGGTTACCTTCATGCCCTAAAGCCTTTGTACAAGATTACAGGATTATAAAGTAAATTCTCTTCAGCAAAATGGGATTATTTGATCTTACAACTAACTGTATTTGATCACACTCAGCCTCGTGAACAACTCTTCACATTGGCAGCATTTAATAGACAAAATTCTTTATATTTTACGTTAAGATGACGTGTAAATATTGCCTGTAACACAAGTATATTCCATTTCACGGTACACCATAAACCCTTTCAAAAGTTTCAATTTAATGGAATTATATGTTGTGTTGCATAAAATTTGTAACTGAAGACAATTTGAAACTCGGGGGACACCAGAGGACCGTTATTTTAATCCTTAATGTCAAGAGTTATACCATATGTTTTAGAGTAGGGAAAAAAAAAACTAAATTATAAAGATACCGAAACTATCTGCTGACGTTACCGGAGGTCATGTCACTCTTCGATGATGTAACAATATTTATGACATAATTCATATTTTCCTCGACATATATGTCCAGAAAAACCAGCAAATAATTCAGAACGTTAGTCAATCTATGTACTCTTTGAGTCATTAAAATGAGAAACGTTCTCATTCAAGATTTGCATCTTTTTTGGTTGTCTAATTCGCTTTTCATGTCACAATCCTTTAAATTTTGCTGCTTACTGCTATCACCAAGAAGATGCATGGGTTTTGCTCGTTCATCTGCCGCTTGTGATTTTCATTCTAAAACCCTGAATATAATTTTAAATACATTGATCTCTAGAAGAGATCTCTTTCAGTGACACCAAAGGTGTCCGAAATCAAATGTTGTGGCTCCCGAGAGTTTCTGACACGAGTCACATTAGAGGGCATGTATGGGGTCATGTATCAAGAGAGCCACTGGCATCCTAAGGAAAAAGTCGCGCCAACTGAAGACCAAAAGACAAAAAGTCATCACAGACAAGGGAAGCAGATAGTGAGATGGTCGACTGTACTCCAGAGAAACCTTTCAAGAGACCCCGGACGCCGTCAAAGATTTGCCTGCAGTGTATGAGCTATATGATCACCGCATCAACCGCGGGAAGCAAATAATACTGGAACCACTTCATGAGCATTTCCATAGGATATGCGGGATGCCAAGATTGTCACTTTATACAAAAATTAAAGGAAGTGACTGAAACAAATGCCGAGGCATTTCTCTGTTTAACAATATGGAAAAGGTATATGCTTGTATGGTCGTAACTCGACTGCAAATCCCTGCCGCCCGTATTCAGCGGAGTGACGAACAGTTTGAAAACAAGGAATGTACTGCATGGAGAGATACCGAGGTCAGCAGGTGCGTTTGTACAGCGTCTTCACAGACCTTACAGGTGATGCCTATTCCAGCTGCTAGCGATGATCGGCTGCCCCCAAAGTTGCTCAGCATCGTGACTTCCTTTCACGACGGCGTGAGATATACGAAGTGAGCTTCGACGGATCTATCTCTGGGCCATTAGAGATTCCAAGTTGAGTGAGACAGGGCTGTGTGCTACACGAACACTTCTGCATATTCGTCCTAGTGCTGCTGCGGTTTCGTCCGTCCCGAGACTCGAGATTCACCTGCACCCATGGAGCGGTACTCTGTCCAACCTGACCAGAATGAATGCCAAGAGCAAGTTCCGACAGTTTCTAATTGAGGAGCTTCTGTTTGTCGACGGCGCAGCTCTGACAGCACACACAGAAGAGGAGCTGAAGCAAGTGATCAACAGTTTGAGAAGGCCATTCAGGAAAAGACCAATGTGATGGGACAGGACGTGGAGACTCAACCAACAATCTGCATCGGGGAAGAAAATGACAAGTGCATTACTAAAGCGAGCCTCCATCATATCCAAGCTCGATAAGAACAATTTGACCAAAAGACACCACACCAAGTTCGAACCCCAAACTAACTGGATCAGGCGTGTGTCCTGAAAAGAGAGGACGGAAGTATCAGAGTTATCAAAACCAGCAATCCAAAAAACACTTAGACTTCAATTTAAGCAAGTGTGGCAGGCACTATTAGGGTGTGATTGATCAGTCACCTCAGGTACTGCTTAAAAGCTGATTGACCAACCAAGGCGTTACAACTGTATAACGATAATGAAGGATGCCTACTATACCTATATTTGGTAAATATATATTTGTGAAGTTTCCTAATTTGAAATTATAGAAAGGACCAAAGGGAATCTAGTGGAACTCGAGCAACAACACTTAGAAACAGTGCAATGTCCAAGTAATCAATAGCAAATGAGCAAGGAGATAAATCCGACCAAAGTGTACCATTTGCATTGCAAGTATTAGCTAAAAGTATAGAGTCGTTTTAATAAATGGGCAAATCGGTGTATTGTATGTCTTCATGCTTATACCTGACAAGCTCTTGATCTGACGAAGCCTGACAAATGCTTGGGATTCAAGTTGGTCGAGTCGGCAGCGGGCCGTCCTTGAGAAATGAGTTCTTAATTACTTAAATGTATCAGTTGAAGCGCGGCAGCTTTCAACCCCTGCTGCATACATTCGTAAGGTATCCTTAAGATGGCAAAACCTTTCTTATCTCTCTCACCATAACCATATATACTAGTATATATATATATATATATATATATGATTTGGTGGCTCCCAACTGTCCCACGAATTATTAAACTGTTGGTCTAAAAAATGATGAAATATGTAATGGTTATCCAGACGGAAAATTGTGGTTTCTTCATGGTTTTCATTCATAAAACTGGGTAACTTTCACAAGGAACGTCACGCGATGGATTAACGTTAAATCGATTTTATCATTAATTACTAAGCCGGTGAACCTTTTTTTAATCCCTAGTGTATATTTAAAGATATATATATATATATATATATATATATATATATATAATATATTAGTATATATTAATTTTATATATATTAGTATATATAAATTTTTGGTTTATTATGGACAGTTGGAAATTTTATTCCGGATGTTTCTCATGATATCTATGGATTCACACGCAGATAAAAGTAATCAGAAGGATATATTTATAGTATCATGATTGATGAATAAACATTATAAAGGTGTTGTTTTCTTTATATAGAGGCAATTGTATATTTACAGAGTCATGCAATGACCACGGCAGGGACTGTGTATTGTGTTTTATCCGAGAGTTATACAGCCTGGGGATTTTGGAAGAACGCAAAGGAGCAAAACCACCAAACATATACATGCATGCAGCATATATGAATATCTGTAGTAAATTTGTATTAAAGACCCAATGTATCACTGTGTCCCAAACAGTTACAAATGT
This sequence comes from Sipunculus nudus, assembly GCA_026874595.1. Lineage (NCBI taxonomy): Eukaryota > Metazoa > Annelida > Sipuncula > Golfingiida > Sipunculidae > Sipunculus > Sipunculus nudus. Next base: position 58,325,328 of record CM049309.1, read on the forward strand.
AAACACACTCTAAAGTAAGTGAATATTAGCAAAATGGAAATAACATTTGGTGAATATGATATGAATATAATGTTCCAATCTGGCGACTGGTGGTGTTTCAAAGAATGTGTGACCAAAGAACGGTTACCCAAGAAGCCATGGGTGGATACAGGATCTTACAAATAAGGGAACCGTGTATCTGGAGTGCTAGAAGACTTTATATACATAGGCTTTACATACAGAAATATTGGGAAGAACACATTGCAAGACGCAAAAGCTGGTGTTACTTGATTGGTATTAAGGTTATTTTTTTTTCTATTTTCCCAGATTTTCCGGTCGAGAAAAACCTAACCCCCTCTTCTAAATCCGCCCCTGGTGATATTAATGACGTTGTTATACCTCCATGCGGCAAGCTATATAGGGTTCAAATGCATTGCTTTTTCAAGAGTTGCATTTAAATTTTAAAATATTGCACTTGCATTTACATTGAAATGCAGAACAACAAGATACTGTGAATAATAATCATAAAAAACTTTATTTAGAATAAGCAGCTCTGTGAAACATTTAACTTATTCATCGGAATATACAAACGTTGTAAAAATACCAGGCGGTAAATGAATGTATAAAGATCAAATGCAAATGCATTTGCATCAGCATTTCATGATTTTTTATCGCATTTGCAGCGGCATTTAATGTTATTTCATCGCATTTGCGTTTGTAATCGAATAATTTGATACATTTGCTTTTGCCTTTAGATGCACCGAGTCACATTAAAACCTAGCCTTGCCATGCAGTATATAAGATTCCTCATCTTGTTCTGTCCAGCTGTCCTCTTCAGTTTGATACGGTTAGAGTCGTAAATGTCAAGAAACCTTTGATGCTAGGTACTTGATTATCGCCCATCTCGTGGTCCTGTCTGCAATAAAACATATGCCCGAGGCTGTAAAATAGGCGTAGTCAGCCCGGCGGCTCTCTGGCTTGAATACTTCTGTTAAATCTCTTGGTCACCTTTGATGCAACCGACCACTCTGATATTACTGGGTGCACGTACAGAGTATATATAGATTGTGGCAGCACTCCTGATATCAGTGGTTATATACAGCAGATCGTAAGAACTCTATGGTCGTGACCGTTAATACCATATCTCTACTAACGGGTAATGCAGGTAATGTTCTACAAGTACATTGAAGAGTTATATGACACTCGGTCCAAATGTCCCATGTACAAACCTGAAACAATGCTAATGCACTTTCTGCTTTTCGTTTAAAAAAAAACAGAAGCTAATTTTGAAAATAATGGGGTCCCAAAGGGTGTATATTATGTGTGCGGTATATATATATATATATATATATATATATATATATATATATATATATATATATATATATATATCATCATTATTATCATTATCGTTATATTATCACCATCACGAGGACCTCCAGGTGACGAGCCCTTATAAATTAATGGTGGGCTATATACATAATCTGTATAGTTATATATGAAGGGGGCAAAACAAACATTCATTAATAAACATATCAACGCAAGTCATGCCAGACATTGAATTTTATACATAAACGTTATTATTACACAAAACTAGCTGGATTTTCTGCGCTTTTTTTTATAGAATTGGAAATTATATAAACCTAAGAATCTATTTTAAAAACGCATTGACAGATATATGCAACGGATTAAAGTCAGGATGCAATGAATTTTGGGAAGATCCTGAAAAAGGAAAAAGTTAAATCCATAGTGGAGGTACCAACCTTGGTAAATATATATATATATATATATATATATATATATATGGCTTTTCAGTATTATAAAGATATATGGGATGGTGTCTGGATACTGGGCGGCGTGTTTAACTTAATGTGCAATGCCTTTTTACTTAACATTCAATAACATTAATAGTAGTCTCTAAAGCCCACATCACAATTTAATAATTAACTCTGAATGTAACAGATCCATTTTTGTTAGTTTATTTAGTCGTGGCTGTGTTAAACTCTATTTCACCATGAATGTAAAATACAAGCAGCATCCGCAGAAATTGTTGTAAAGTAAAACTGAATCCCCAGTAGCACGGTGTGTTTGTTTGTTTTGATTAGCTTTGTCACCTGTCTAATGCAGTTCTCATTTAAATCACACACCCATGAGCCGCACCTTAAAGAAACCTGTTTTAAACTAAGGAGGCACGGAGACCCAGAAGGGGTGCGGGATCCCCGGAGAATATATAGCGTCTACCACTTAATAAACCCGGGCTTCTGCGGCATTTCTTCTGCTGAAAGAGCTAATTAGAGAGCGCCTTTTTGCTCTCCATTCAATCAGAAACTCTAACACTGACCCCGTATTCCTATGCAAACATAACGGCCGGAAAATCTACACTTTTAGTTTCATGTCTCTCTTTGTTAACAAGTTACAGAAGCTAAAATTAGCAGTTTTCCAGGAATAATTAGCTTCAAATTAACTATCCCCTGGTAATTAAGGCGTCTGATTTCCTGGCTTTTTTGGATGCATTACAAATTTATTTATAAAAGCTGATAATTTTGCAAAAGTTCAAATGCATGACTATATATAGCTGCATGTATACCGTGCTGACTTAATTCAAAATCGAAATTTTCAGATGTAATATTATACTGGTTTTGTCTGACTTGGTGTATGTGACAAAAACTCAGACATTTAATTAAGACTTTTCATCTTTAATGAATTTTCTAAGTACAAGGTCAGTTAAGAGTAGTAAAATATCGATGTCAGCACCTATTTAATATATGTTATCCAACGTCAGCTTTCAGAAGAGCTCTTGGATTTTTACTTGAATTCTTGTTCAATCTGGCAGCAACCTTGGGGTATGTAACACTATATTATTACATATAGAGTTTTTATTTGGTGTGAATTTAATATGTTTATTTTCCGTTAATCATAAATAATCATGAAAGCAGGAGTTTTTTAAGACTGTCATTTGAATTTCTTGCTTCACAAGTCGGGTTAGCTCTCTACATTATCGACTGGATGACGTGGTGCTAACGGCCGGTCTACATGTATAGTGTAGTAGAAATTTGTCCGTTAAAGAACTTTATAAAGAAATTGTGGGCTTACTCATCGAGGCTGCATGGTTTTAGTCTAATTGTTGTTTCATCCTCTTCATTTTCTGTCATTTAGTACATATTCAATTTTAGCTCGTCATATCGTGAATATGGTCTTGATTATATATACTAACACACGTGATATATAGTCTTTTTTTTTTAACTAAATATATTTCTATACAAATCATCTCTACATTTTACTTATGTTCTATTTATAGGGTAAGACTTTTTAAGGGTAAGCTTGTTTTTGCAATAAACTTTCATACTGTATGTTATAATAAACCAATTTCCGGTGTCAGATTGTTAAGTGTGTGATCTTACATGCGTTGACAGAGTATATTATACATAGTTAAGTCCAGAGCAAACTTCTAGGAACTTCATCAAAGAGTCTCCACAAGCTTGCCAGCTACAAGAAACCTGTCGCGGATATTATTTTGTGACCCAATTATGCAGGTATATCGCTGGCAGGTCTAGACGTGTTATTAGGCCGAGTGATTCCTGTTTACATGTGAAGTGTTTTCATACAGCCGTCTGAAGACAGACACCATGACAGAAGTGACAACCATGCCGTCTGCCCAATCATGACCCGCCCTGACCTTAAGGCGCGTATAATTCTTCGTAATCAACAGTGATCTCTGCTGCTTCCGGCAAAATCCTTATTTTCCTCTTCACTGATAACTGTGTGCTTCCAACCTCGCACAGACAGACTGTAACAAACAAGCAAGTCTACATGTTTTGTTAGTAAGATGTCAATATTCGCAAATAAGTTTAAAACTTTGGTTCTTAGGAAAGAAAAGTTCGCGGGGTTTTTTTCCGATAAACAAATCCAGTGGCCATAATCCTTAATGACTGAATTTACAACATTTCATGATACCATGCCTTCCATGGTTGCATGATTACCTGATAAACAATTTTAAAATAAGAATTTCATTTCTAATTCTAGATTATTGAATCATTCCCATTCTGAAAGGTGTTAATATCTATAGGGTCAATAAAAAAAAAGGCCTGACTAAGAAATTGTCCTTGACGAATGAAATGACTTTGAGATAATACAAATGACGCGAAGTTTACAAAAGGTAGGCTGTGCTGAAAGGTTTGCGGTCTTTACATAGGCTGGCGCGCGTTATAGTAAGGTGGCGCCATCTGCAGGAAATGTGTAGAAATTATCCACATGCACTGGTTAATTGCGTATCCTCTCTTTCTCTCATTCTTTCTTTCGTCTGTCTGTCTGCCAGTCTTTCTGGTTGTCCCTCACACAAACATACACCCATAAAACACAGACACATATTTCTTAAAATAAATCCTGTGTTTATCTTAAAACGAAACATGGAAATAGAAATACATACCTGAACGAATGACCTGCACCGTGGCCCTCAGTGATCATAATTGTGTTTGAATAAAGAAAAAAACTTGAACGCATCATTAAAATAATTAAGAAAAACTTATACGCCATCTACTTGACCTGTATTTCTTTCATGTTTTATTCTAGATGTAAATGTATACACAAATGAAATCAACATAATTCCCATATAAGACGAAACAAGAATGACTTTTTAGGTACATATATAGTATACTCATCCTTGCGCCCGTCTTAGGCATATAACTATTCTTTTAATGTACATCAACGCGCTTCTCATTCTGGTCATTCATATACGGCCCTTGTTCTAAGAGGGGGTGGAGTGGGTATGTCCCACGTATTTTTAATGGGGGAGAATGTACCTTTTTTAAATTAAATAGTATATTATGTGAAGGAAATAACAGAAGTGTAATCTGGGCTTTTGCCCACTTTGTTACAACTTGGGATTGTTTTATAAGCGTTTTTTTTCTCTGTGTGTGTGTGTGGAGGGGGAGGGGGGTTGTCTTGGGGAGGGAGTGGGAATTCATATATATGAATTTATGGTATCTCTAGTTGTATATGCATTGGTGAATTACTCTTTAGCATGCTTCTATTAATAAATGCACCTCATTTTATCATATATTGATTTATTTTATACAAGTCTTTACTGGCTTGTTTGGGTCCTTATACAATTTCCTTAAAAACAGTTATTTAAATCAAATGACACTCGATGTTTATATAATGCATAAGCTGTATACAGACTGACACATACACAGTCTATATGATAACAAGAAATACATTGGCAATCTTAAGACCATGCATACCTGAAACCAGTCTTACAATTTATGATGATGACATAATCAGATATAACACACTATACACTCTTCAGGTCTAACTTATCTTGTAATAAATGCCTTCCCAGTTTATAAACCATAATGTCTAGAATTCTTTAAAATACATATTCTTCAATGTAAGTTCGCAGGTATTTACGCAAAATATGTTCATTTACACAAAAATCATGAAAGGAATCTCATGATATTTTCAGAGCGTTCCGGGAATGGGCCAATGAAGAATCGATTTGATTTTAATGTCGATCCGGTATATGATCCGGATTCAGGTACATCATCAAGGAATATTTACAAATATATAACTTATGCACGAATAAGCCTGGGAATAATTGCGAATAAGTGAAGGCAAACACAGATTTTGGAGCATCCCGCGCAATAAATACCCAACAAATCGGATGATTGCATTCCTTATAGAATACATATTTCTAGTTTCAAATAAAAAGATTTAAGATATTTTATTTCAGACCTTATCTAAATGTCAAACTCTCAGTTCATTAAGAATATCAACGTAGCAGCCACAAGAATTTATATATTTCGACGCCGAACCTTGGATATGCGAAGAACACGTTTTTAGATATCGTAAAGGAAATATTATCTGCATTAATTTGCAAGGTTATATATCTTCTAAAATCTATATGACATGATAGTAGGTATACAGCTGCATTGGTATAAGTTATATCCTGTGTACTGTCAACTGGAAGAGACAGCGGTTAGAACAGGACACTTTAATTGAATGGTTACTTTAGATTTTAATCTAGATGTCACCATTAAGGATTTTCTCAAATAATTCAGAAGTCGTATCTAATTTTCTTCTATTTCGCAAGTATTTGTATTGGTGTATATGTGGCTTAATGTGTGCTGCGTGAGCGGGCTAAGAGAAAACGCTGTAAACCGTAAGAGTCGCTTAGGACAAAATATACTTAAACGTCTCAGTTCGAACCATTATATCTCCACCAGGAAGAATTTTGATTTGATCTTCGTTGGCGTGTCTTTGAGCATCTTTACTATATATTAATTTCCTTTTAAATTTGTCTAAGGGTTGAGACAAAAACCCAAGGAACATTCCATGAAACTACTTACATTATCTGGATCACCATGTACAAAAGGCCTATTGTAGGATGCTCCCCAACCCGTGTTTGGATTCACTTATTCGGCCCATATTACCAGGTTAATATGGCGTAGGTGAAGGTACATTTGTGAATATTTCTTAATGACGTTCCTGAATCAGGGAGTTCCAGATCAACGCCAAAATCTAATCAATTCTTCATTGCCCTGAAAATTTCATGATTGCGCGAGGTATGTTGTAAACTAAAACGAACCAGGATAAACGCATGCCTTCCGTGTGAAGACCGTGAAGCAAATAGGCATATTTATTTTGACAATATATGCAAGTTCGTCAATGTCCGGTTGTCTCCTAGCCGCCGACGGCGACGTAACAGGTTTCAGGTTTCTGTTGCGTCGCCGGCCCACCAAAGGTCTAACTGTGGCTATAGCACGTTACGATCTGTTACTCTTAGCAAGAAAATTAAATAAAAATATTTCCTATGGTTTTAGCAAAGCAATGTTCACATAATGTTGTATGTCGAAAGGCCTGTAATAAAAAATAACCATTCTGGAAAACATGAAGCACCTGTAAAATCAACAACTGATAGTATTTGTCCAGAGAGAATTGAAGCATTAACAACCCCGGTAGACATCTTGCATTTGGTGGCAGTCTTGTATAAGGCTTCACGCCTGTGTACTATTATGTTCATATTTTAACTTCCTTGGTGCAAATTAGGGCTGAGAAGAGAACAGTAATGTTTTCTAGTGGTCAAATATACAATACACATGGATGTACTGAACATTAATCAATGGATATATGTTAAATCTCACAGTTGTGTATGGAGTGTTATAATCATAGTTAAATGCAGGTGCAATCTATGGACTCCACAATGCGTCAGTCACTGAAAAAAAAGCAATTGAGTTCATTCTTATGGGCTAGTTGTCTCCGGACAAGTAACCCGAGTGGATTTGAAGAGAAAGTCACAAGCGCAAAGCGACTGAAGGAAAATTGTGTCACATCGACACATTCCAAGGTAAAGTCGTCAAGAACTTGATTAATACCAATCGTTGGCCATTTGAAACGATACTTTTCTGGTGTTAAAGTGAAATAATAGAACAAAGAGAAGGTATGATGTTGCTCGACATGGATCGTATCTATAGATTTTTCTTAATTAAAATTTATATTCCTCCGACGTTTATCTGTTAAAAACTCCTGTTGGGTGTTGAATCCATTGAGGGGTAGTTAGGAATACTGATACTGATCGAATTACATGTGCATGTGTACGAGATTATATCCGAAATGTCACTTTCAAGTTCACTGGTTGGCCAGTATGTTAGCTTACATGCGTCCAACAGACAAAACAGGCAGTGAAAATTATGTGGACAATTGTCTAAGCAACATCCATTGGAATAAAAATATGATGAAATGTACACGACACTGGCAGTGCTGAACTGACACAGAAATAATATTAATTACAATGAGTTTGGGAATCCATGAATCGGTAGTTTCAGTATATCACAGAAAGGAAACAAATTTATTGATATAAGAATTTATTTATATAAAACCAGCTATGCTTACAAGTTCAGGGAACAGTGTTCCTATAACTATAAGCTGAAATATCTTCAAAAACCTTGAAAAATAGTCATCCATATATTTAGCTTTTAAAATGCATAATAACTGCAATTCTGTATCAATGTGTCAATGTTCTGTATCAATGTGTCAATGTTCTGTATCAATGTGTTTCTGTATCAATGTGTCAGTGTTCTATATCAATGTGTTTCTGTATCAATGTGTCAATGTTCTATATCAATGTGTTTCTGTATCAATGTGTCAGTGTTCTATATCAATGCATGTAAATTTTAACAGCTCAAGTGTGTTGAACTTTATGCATGTGTATAACAAATACAATATATAAAAAGTCAATTGCTGCGATGAGAAAAACAGGCTTGATCCAGTTGTTTGGGTTGTGGTGTGTGGGTTTGTTTCTAGGCAAGTATAATTATCTGACAGTTTTTCAGGAGATTTTAGTTTTCTTTGCTCTTTTGTTCAGGGGATTTTAGTTTAGTCCTGTTTATTTACCAAGTCACTTTGAATAATACTTTGATTTGTAATCAGACAGTTACAGCATGCGGCAGGGTTCTTGTTTGTTCTATTTTACCCAGCCCATATCCTACTTAGAGACATATAAATGTCCCATATGTAACTTCAATGGTAATGATGTTGGCAAAAATTGCATACTGTTGAGGTGAATGTATACAGTTAGGGTGGTGGTCAAACCAATATGAATCATGTATGCAGCAATTTACTATCAGTGAGTAGAAGTAATTCATACATCAATGTGACCTACGATCAGTAAAGTGGCAAGTGGTGTACCGTTAAAATGTCAATGGTACCATAGTTGCTTCCCTGGGAGGGAAAGCTGTGCCCTGCCCAGTACAAACGTGAGAGGCCTCGCTCTCAGTTTACACTCCAGCAGTTATACCTTGGGTTACATCAGGCTGTGGTAATGAAGTGTGGATGGTGGTGGTCATTATCTGTTGGGGCCAGTAATCTTCCCCACCACAAACAATAGAGAGACCCCTGGTGAGGGAAAGAATGATGAGCAAATCATTTGTTTCTCATCATTAGTCCTCACATAGCCTTGACCTGAACCTGCTGGTGTTAATGAGATTCTCACATTTAAATGGAATACATAGATACAATCCCAAAGGTGTTTGGTAGTTGATATGCAAGATTAGTGGTATTTAATATATTACAGACAAAATGTTAAATTTTGGTAAATGAAAAAAAAACAGTATACATGCAGCTTTTATTACAGTTTTTACCAGTTTTTACCAATACCATCAACTCAAAACAAGCAACATATACTATAGATTCCTGGTGGCAGAATTGTGGAGCAGAGAAGCATTATGGTTATTGCACTTTGCCACAAGAGTGCCTCCCTCTCCCCTGATCGAGTATTATGGGTACTGGTCATGGGAGACGTGCAGCTGTGGACAAATAAGCTTGAGACTTCTATTATAGCTTCAGTCATACGGATAGAAGAAAAGCTACACAAATAAATAGGCCAAAACACCACAAAGGCAAAGTGTTAAGTCAATTGACACAGTCGGTGATATCAGACTGTAACCATTTATCTTTACTGTTAATTATACCAAGTGTGAATGGACTCAAGTTATTAAGTACCATGATTAAATCCTCAACCACCTGTGCCAGTGTATGAAATTAGAAGGCAATAAATGGGCATTTGATTGACATATTGGTTATCCTTCTCAAATAAAACATTGACAATTTGTGAATTCTGGCATGTTAGATCAACACTGATTAAAGGTATTTGGTATTCAAATCAGGGTAACAGATGTCTTCAGAATTACAACTACACAATGGCTAGCTTGCTGATCCATTTGTAACAATATGGTATGATGACGTAACAAGCAGGTCAGGTTTGAGTGGCAGGGATGACGTGTGGCTGAACAATTTGTGTGTCAATCAACCTGGTGCTTTTTGATTGATATTGACCACGGCATGTCATTGTATGTACTATATAAACGTGTGCCACAGGTGTTTCCTTTACTGTGATAAATGTTAAATTGAAAATTATATGTTATTTTAAGTTTTAGATTATACTTATCCATTATAAACAGAGGTTATCATCATGATGGTGTTTGATATAACATGGTGAGCAGTGGAAACAGGTGTTGCACTATCTGTTTTTGTAATAAAACTTTAAAATCATTTCCATCAATTTGCTGTTCATACGGTAGTTTATTAATATTAATGATATATATAACCTTTGCTAAGTGACGGAAGTAAAATGTTTTTGGTGGTGTTGATTTGTGTGTGAACATGTACTCACTAAGTTTTATACATTTTGATTAATTCTGCGAAAGGTTATGGTAAGATGCAAGAAAAAGTTCATCATACTCAGGAAATAATTTGGATCACCATAATATGTTTCTATATAAGATTTGATGCTTTTGTAAGATAGGGCAATTTGTTTCTCCTAGCCCTAGGACAAGACCATCATCATTCATAAGTATATGAGAGGAAATCTTCAGTAAACTTTATTGTAAATTTCTGGGAAGGATGAAGGTTTTCTCTGCATGTCATATGTACTGATGTCTCTTAATGGCAGCATGCCTTTGTTCACTTGGGCAGAGCTAAACTGTGATGCAAACATCTAGTTGGTGAAATGTGAAACATTTCTCTTTGCTTCAGTTTTTTCTGCACAATTGTTTGAGTGCTTCTTGTAGCATCTTCCTTTATTTGAATGTCATTTTAATTTCAATAAACAATTATTTTATTAATATTTCATTATATTTATAATATATTATTATATTTTTTCACATTTTATTATTCTTAACCAACCTTTATGTCATAGTATTGATTATGAACATACAGCATGTCAGTCAATAAGCGTGTCCCTTTTACAGGGCCAGAACTGCTTATGTCACCATGAAAAAAAGTGCCTATATGCTGGTACAAGTAAGGCTCTGTCTATGCAAAAGGCTTTTCTTACCTGCTTTCTAGGCACAAAGTACTCTGTGCATGATCATCCTGAAAGGGACAAAAGATGCATACAAAGGAAAAAACCCAAAGTGGTCTTGGTACTCCATTACAGAACAGATGACAGCACAGTATACTGTATAGAAATCATATCAAACCAGGTCAGTTCTGGTAGTCAGTGAATAACTGCCCCTGAAGCTCGTCCTTTGTGTTTGGTCATCTTGGTACATTTGTGGTACAATAATCCTCAATGTACATGTTTTATAGAGCTTCCACTGACTGCAACATTTCCAATAATTTCCTACGAACAAAATGTTCTCATATAATTTTCTGTATTTCCAGCACTGTAATCTCCCATATATTCGTTAAATTATTTCACTGTACACTCATTACTGACAAACATCGTTATATAGTCCACTATTTTTTTTAAACATTCAGCTTGTTTGTAATTACCTGTATGTAAGTGATGCAGACATACAGATTTAGCCATCTTAACCAGTAATTCAGACCTTAAGAAGCTGTATGTTGCAGACCAAACTTAAACACTGCAAACTATGATAGTGGACAGAAATCCCTGACCATGCATTTGTTTCCTGCTGAAATCAAACATTTAGTCTAAAAAGGTATTTTTAGAAAATTAAGAAGCCTCAAGTAGATGAAATTTGATGCTAAATGCCTGGAAGCTAAATACAATTGACCACTGACTCTTCTACCTCCCTTTCAGGTGTTGTAATAAAGCATGACTGGGTGATGTAATGAGCCTAACTTCCTGGGAATCACCTGACACTGGTAAGTCACTGACCATTTAACATGATACCTTCCGAGGTGACAAGTTAGAGGTGTATATTTGTATGGCCCGGAGGAAGGAATGAGACTGTAATTAACATCACAGGTATTTGATATTTGATCTTGGTGTCTGTAAGGTAATGATGTAATATGTGCAGTAAAGATTAGCCGCATGAGCAGTCAGGTATATACACCTGTACAATCGATGGCTAGCTGCCCATACAGTACTCATCTCTCAGTTTACTCTTGTCAAAGTCATGTAGACACTACAGTGACAGGGGCGGGAAGGTGATTTTCTGGATGTGAAGGAATTTTGATGATTACCGAAGTCCCTGACAATACACCTGTACCTTACTGTACTTAACACTAGAATGATGATGATTAGAATAATGACCTCATCAAGGGGATCTGTCAAAGGATGATGTGGTTCTTTGTAACTTACTTCTGTCCGTGTCATCAGAAACACTGCTGTCACTTGTGCACATCATTTTGCACTGTTTTTGCAGAAATCTTTTATGGAGGTCATTTGAGTAAATAATGAAAAATACTCAACATTTTATTGTTATAAATTATTTATATATAAAAAAGCAGTGTTTCAAATCAGAATATTTATAAAATTTATGAATTTTAGGGCATTGTTGTTTTCATCAGCAGACTACAAAATATTTTTAGTTCACACATTTTAAGGATTAAAAGAGGTCCAAGGTTACAGCAGGAGATGTGGTTTTAAGATGAGGTGTAGACCCTCAAGCACACCAGCAAATATAGAATTGATGTCTTTGTAATCTTCAGTAAAGTTTTAGATGGCTTCTTTCACTTGTAGTTAAAGTTTGGTGCATATATATGGTGCGTGAATAACTGGTTGAATGCTTGAATGAAATAGTATAAAGATACTAACAGTAGACCTGGCTTATTGTGTGCCTTGTATTTATCCCACATGGTAAATTTGTGACAAGGAATTTCACCCCTTCATCAGTGATGATGGAGGAGGGATGCAGCTGAGTCAGGGTTTCCATGACAGCATTTTCCTGGTGTGATTCTTTGACCTCTATGACAACCTAGCCAAAGGGATACAGGGAAAAGGGAAAGCCAGGTATCACCATGGAGATTGTGGATATGATGAGATGAAACATGGATCTTAATGATAATTGGCTTCACTATGACTTGGTATCTGCTACATCTGGCCTCAGATCATTTTAAATAGAAGTAGATTGAAATTGAAGGACTGATAAAATAAAAGGGTTAAAAAATCAAATATTACTGAAAATCCTGTGTAAAACCTGTGTAATAAGACAACTCGTATAGGACTGGCCATAAGTGGTCTCAATTCACTTGGGGTCATATTAGAGAGAGGATCTTTCAGCAGGTTCTATATTGTATGATTCATTAATGGTGTCTCTTCATTAATGGAATTATGCAGTAGATTGATGAGTAGAGTACTGAAAGAAAACCTTATCTTTAAAAGAGCAAGCCACCTGGCCAACTAGATATAACTGCTGATATCCATCCTTAGGACATACTTAGGATACTGGACACATTTCAATATCCTTTCTATGGTTGCATATGAAAATACATTGATAGAATATATATGACATATATGATACAATGAGAACTTTAGTTGTAAAGCTAAAATTTTAAATAAAAATATAAAACTTGTCTCAGAGATGGCCAGCATAATTATAAAAACACAATTACTTTGTGTCTGTTGACCATAACAAGAAAAGAGGACTGTTCGTGAGACGTGAGCTGCAACATGCGGTGTTTCAGCTAGTGGGAACATGTATTACATTTTCTGGGCCAAGTCAGTCAGGGCATCATGTGTAGTGGCTCTGCAATGCACACACCCCTACGTGCTGTATTCATTTTGACACCTGTGATCACTCCCTGTCAACTGTTTTTAACACTCATTTACATGAGTAAGCAAACGGTATAAAGGCAATATTTTGGCAGATACAGATTTAGTTTAAATGGAAGAAGTTATTTTTGTGTTAATTAAAAATGCTTTACAGGTGATAGGGCCCCTTTTGAGGTTTGTTTTAGGTGATAACCTCCCCCATTTTTCTCTCTCCCTCTGTCATTTTTTAAAGATGTTTGTAAGATATCTTACAATAGTGGTAGATGTTCCTGGAGATTACCAGTGGTTATGGACACTTTCTAGCTTAAACCTCAGCTGGATTCATACCTATCAAAGGGCAAGATAAGTTTTGTCTCTTTGATCATTTGTCTTTGAGCAAGGAATTGTAACAGTCATTGACATCAAATGGATGAATATGATACTATCAGATAGGCATAAGCAGAAAATAGTTAATTTACATACTGTGTTGATATGGATAGGTCCAGCCTTGATGAAATTCAGTGCTGAGTATTGTTCTGATTTTCATTACCTCTGCCAAGGGGCAGGGTGTTATGTTTATGGTGGTGTTGGTTTCTTTATCAGTTAGCTATTTTACTCCAGAAGATATCAGTAGATTTTCATAAAGATTTCAGGATAGCTTGGTAATAATACAAGGAACAGTTGATTAATTTTTGGGGCGACACAGCTGCATTTCTGTCAGTGCCATTTGGGGGTCTTGAGCTGCCTTGGCGGAGGTCTGTACTCCCTGAGTGCAAATTTTTTGTTCATTTATCTTATCTCTAGTTTAAGCAAGTCTTACTCAAGCCCATGTAACAGCCCTGGTTCTACAGGAGAGGCTATACTTCGCAGTATTAAACATTGATTTTTAAAAAGAATTGACACTGGTCCCAGCAGCTTTGGCAGCTGGCGGCTCCCCGTGGTCTAACATTTCATGAAGCGGGTCCCCTTCCTCCTCAGATGGTCTTTTCTATGTAAATCACCTCTTCATATGCTCACCCTGAAACCGTAAAACTTTATTTTAATACAGTTCTTAAATGATTAACATGTTCTCAGTGGGAGATATGTGGCCACTGGAAACCTGGTACAACCGGTCTTTATGCTCATTTCTTAATAAATGACTATTAACAGGATTTCAGCTGTGGGCTTGCTCCAGTTTGTCAGATTTGTCAATGGTCCACATCTGCTGTGAGGACAAAATCTTGATGTTTATGAGGAATTTACTGGCAAACATTGTGATCATTCAGTGGGTGTGTTTTTGGATTTCATTACATTTCCTTGTCCTCATGAAGTTGCAGCCTGTATACCCTGGGAGAGTTAGTAAAATACTGTGAGCAAAAACAAAATTACTATCTAGTGACTTACTTTTCTAGGAAAAAGCGACCCTGGCTGGACTGGTATTTTCAACACATATATTGCACGCAGACTTAATATAATAAACAGATTAAACAAATTTCCACTGGGCCTATTCTTTTTCTTACATAAAATACTTAAATCATTTGTATTTCATATTTCAGCCTAATGACCTGTTTCTTTTTTTGCTTTTGAATTGCCAGTCTAATGTTCCTAGGATTTTATATGCAGCGTAATTCAGCTTACCCGTTCTTCTGATCATACCAATTAATGGCCGAGTACATGTTCTGGTATAGGTCTGTGGGAAGTTGTGGACCATCTAGGAACTTAACAAGTTTTGGCTTTGTATAGATCGGGTACATTTTGGCACAATTATTGTTTTTCCCTTCCTTGCATTAATCTTCACAGTTCTTCAATTTTCAGGAAAAAATGATAAATCATATCACTGCATGTTCTTTGCCATTGTGACCTTGAAGGCATTGGAGTAATCTCATATCAAGTAAAATATTGCAATTTCATATAAAAGGTATTTAAACACTGGTGTCATATAATAAAAGACAAAGGGTAATAGCAATAATTTCCTCATAATTTGACTAACAAAAAAAAATTAATTATTTTGGCATGGCTTTAAGGAGACAAAAATATCAGATGAGTTTAAGGTGATTAAATATTTTTGTTGTGAACTAACTTCTCTCATAGACCTTATATAAACACAGATACCTGAGTATTTAAGAATTAATTTCAGTTTGATTATAGTGTCCTCTAGTAAAGTTTTGAAGTAAACAGAGTCAGTGAAGTTTTCAAAAATTTTTATATTTTCTTACTAAAGGACATGCGGTTTTGAGATTAATGCAGATTTTAGAATATTTCCAGTTGATGTGATTTTGTTGATTCCTCCCTGAGGAACAAAATTGTTTTTGAGGTTAGGAAGGATAATTAAGTATTTTCCACATGAGGTGCTTTAGTATTTCCCTTCTGATACATTAGGTGTTGTGTCGTTACTTCTAGTTACAAATCTCTACACTGCGGGTTGTTAAATTGGCAAAGGAATGTTCTTGGCACCAAATAAACAAAAGGAGAGCTTCATTATCTGCCATGGGCACATGACTGAACTGGATTGAGAAAGAAGGCATGTAATTATGTGAGGTCATTAAATTCTGAACAGGAGTGCGCATGGTTTATTGGCTTGTGACAAGTGGCAGGAAATTGTCTAATGTGTGCAGAATTAACTCTCATTACATGTTCATAAATGTGACTCATGGGGACTATTGCATTTGCAGTATTATCACTCCAGCCAGTAGCAACTTAAATCTGTGCATTCGATGCAAACTGTCTCCAAATGCTTGAGAGCTTCAGGGTAATGGCTAATGGAACGTAACAAGAAAACCATAGCTCTAATTGCTTGCAACAAAGTCAGGAAACGGAGAAAAAGTACCAATGAAAAAAAGCAATGCCTGTCGCTGACCTACCTTTATTGAAAACTGAACTGTGAGAGATCCTGACAGGCTTCGTCGTTTCTCCATGTATTTCTCCACATGGTGCATTAGACAATCTGCACAATATTCATTGTGTCAACTTATAGAGGTTTAGTGTTTTCTTTACACATAAAAAAAATTTCAGATAAATTAATGCACCAGGATGATAATACCTACAGAGCTCATACTTAAAGATGTAGCATTTGAAGTTTAGATTTGTCTTCTAAATAGAACCAAAACAGTCTTTTCTGTTGTTGAACAAAACACATTTATGGGTATATTACTAAGTAAAATATTAATTAAAAACATGTTTCTTGAGGTATAAGTTGATTTGTAGAAAAGATATGAATTAGGCTGACCCATGAATACTTGGAAAAGTTATCAAGAGGGAATATATATTTTTGTATATATATATATATATATATATATATATATATATATATATATATATATATATATATATATATATATATATATATGTGGGGGGGGGGGGTTATAATACTCATAAACTTATTGTACTATCTGGTCTCTATGTGATATAAAAAATGATCTATGTTATCCATACATTGAAATCAGTTCTAACTTTTGTTTTTATTCTGTAGTATTTGTGATTTAAAAAACCCCTCATGTCATTCATAGATTGGCATAGCATCTACACTTTCAGTTGTACCCTGTCCTCTTCCTGATTTAAAAACCTACATGTGACATCCCGTATAGTGGAGACAGTCAGAGGAATGAGCTGATCTCATTAACATCTCCTTAGTTTAACAAAGTGAACCCGGGATGTGGTCTTTGTAATGCGAGCCACCACTGCTTTTTGCTTTATTGGACGTTACATGGCTCTAAATGCATGTTCTGATGGGAGCATGATTATGATAGCTTTTATGGTAAGGCCAGAGTGTCTAGGAATGAATAATATGATTAGACAAGTGGAAGTAATAGCATTAAGGAGTCCAGGGTTCCAAGCTTAGTATGGAAACAGCAGATGGTGAAAGACGTGCTGCGCAGGACTGATCAGTATAAACTACAACAGAGCTGTAATGCTGATAGTGGTATGGCATTGGTCGTAGAGGCAAAGGTCTTCGGTTCAGATAGAATTGTATCTTGTTAAATTATTGAAATCTTTTGAAAAAAAATGATCTTATTCCTGTCTTATTCCTGTAAGTTAATAGTATGGATAAGCTTTGTCATCCCAGATAATAAATACTGGGATTATTTCTGTTATGAATCTGATGAAACCTTCATTCTAGCTCTTGATCTGCCTTTTCTGCCAATCTTTTTTTTCAATATTTTACTGCCAAATAACTAAAAACATTACAACAAAACAACATAAAATCACAATCATATCATTTTAAAGGAGCTTTATATATATATATATATATATATAGATTTCTCATGATTGCATGTTGTCATGGATTTTTCTGAAATTTTGTGTGCCCCATATGCCCTTAGGACATACATACATTTATACAGAATGCTAAGTATTCAGGTGTATCAGGATTGGCCTAATGGAGTATAATCATCTGGAAGTCAGAGGCACTGAGAAGAATGGCACAGAGGAACTTTATTGTTGAATATTTGCTTTGAAGGCAGTGGAAAGACATATTTTGCTCTCTCTGTATGCTGCCAGTTTTACTTGCCAATGATTAGCTGAACACTACATGATTTGGAGGCTTGTGTTGAAATTCTTTATGCTAATGGTACAAGTGGCAGCCAATCAGATTTCTAAATTCCCTATCCAAAGGCCAGCAGACCACTGCCCTTGGAGACTATTTCACAATGGAATACAAACAAATAAATATTTCTAACTCATAACTCTGGATCAGCGGATCAGTTAGCCATATCGCTGCAATCAGTTCAACTTTTCATATCACCCTCTCTTTGCCAAAACCAAAGGCCTCACCAATTCCTTTATATCCAGTAAATGTACTTATATTTTCTATGAAAAAAATGTTGCCTCCCAGAATTTCCTGAATTGGCCATTTATGCCTGAATCTCCAATATTTTCAAAATTTTTTTTCACTGCACAAACATTCCTGAAATAACAGTGTTATTATTGAAAACATCATGACCTTTTTCAGAACTTTTGCATGTAAGTATTGCACTCTTATAATTACATAGTACAAATTATAATTATGTCGTACGTGAACATTCCCTTGGGTACCATACTCTCTGAGTACCTAGATTCTCGCCCTGTGTCTGTCCTTGGAGTACTTTTTTGTTGCACTTATTGTACCCTGACAAGTTTATTTCTCCCAGTCTCAAAACCGCTCATATGAGCTGCCATTTTGCATGCACAGTACACACAAAATACCCAGATTTCAAGGATCACATGTCAAAATTATGTGTATACCACTTTAAAAAAGCTAACTTTCTTCTTGGTCTCTAAGTCAAGACCACAACAAAGACTGAGACCATTTGCTTTGAGACCAGTTGTGAATATTTGTATTGAAACCAGTCTTGAGCTCAAGACCTACATCTCTGCCAGTAGGCAGCGCCATCTATAGGATGTTGTGTTAATCTGTTCAAAAAAGACAACAGGGACTTGTTGTTATCTTCTTGGGTCACCAATTATCAAGTCATTGTGTGTAATTCTAGATAAATGATGCCCATTCTATAGATTAATTTGGCTTCTCTCCCAAAAAATGTAACTATTAAAGTCATTTTAATGGTCTACAAAATATACAAGTCATTTATAACCTTTTTACTCAATTTCAGTGTGGGTTACAATTAGACTCTATCTAGAGAAATGATGAAAGAACTAGCATTTCTTTTTCATGAGACAGAATTCATCTAGGGTTATTGTGATTCCAGTATCTAAATATAATTCTTGTGGTTCACATAAATGTCCAGGCAATTATTCCTTTAAAAGTCCACATGTATCATTATGGAAATATCACATATATTGTTTAGAAACCCATTTATCTGACTTGAATAATGCTGCAATAAGTCAACTGCAGCCAGCTATTTGCATGTTTTTCTCAGTAATAATTATGAAAGGAAGGTGATTTTACAGAGCAGTAATCAACCTTTTTATTGCACTTCCATTATTCTATCAGTCATTGGTCTGGTGTAAAAATTGGAGGTGATATTTAACTGAACAGCCATTGTAAATAGGCATTATTACCAGGGTCTTATTACCCTGAGAGCAATTTGTTTTGTTTAGTGCAGTTTAAATCAGTTGCGCTATGGCATGGTTGTTCAGTGTAAGAAATGTTTGCTCTCGTTGTGTATTATATTCTCAGCTTCTGATGTCACAAAGTTTGTGCTGCTGAAAAGAGAGCTTGTTGCTCCTACTTGCCCTTGTGAAGTTTGGCCAAAAAAAAAAAATAAAAGGTATGGTTCTCAGGCACCACCTGCATCAGTTTTAACCCCCCACATCAAACCATTTTTAGCTCAGCTGACTGAAAGTCATCTGAGCTATAGCGATCACTCTTTGTCCGTCGTCCGTCTGTCCGTCTGTTAACCAGGCACAAATCGTAACCGCTGAACCTAGAACCTTGTAACTTGGGATTCTGAGAGGTCCATGAAAAATCTCCTTGAAAACCAGAAATTATGTCTCTGTTACCCATATCCTTCGAGCTATGGGGCCCCAAAGTACCCCCCCCCCCCCCCAGAAAAGTCAAAAATTTCATACAAAAACTTCAATATCTCATTAACTACTTGACTGATGGTCATGATTTTTGGCATACATATTGATCATAAAATGTTCCATCACTTCCTGCAGACTGGTGGCGCCACCTGTATTTTTCGATTTTTTACAAATTTTTTTCTCTATTTTTGAGACCTTTAAAAATGTGAACATCTGTTAACAAGGCACAAATCATAAAGCCTAGACCTAGAATCTTAATTCTTGATACACTGAGAGGTCCATGAAAAATCTCCATGGAAACCAGAAATTAGGTCTCTGTTACCCATATCCTTTGAGCTATGGGGCCCCAAAGTACCCCCCAGAATAGTAAAAAATTTCATACAAAAACTTCAATATCCCAATAACTACAACACTGATGGTCATGATTTTTGGCATACATATTGATCATGAGATGTTCCATAAGTTCCTGCAGACTGGTGGCGCCACCTGTATTTTTCGATTTTTTTACAATTTTTTCCTCTATTTTTGAGACGTTTAAAGATGCTGTCATCTGTTAACGTGGCACAAATCGTAACCGCTGGACCTAGAATCTTCATTCTCGACACACTGAGAAACCTATTAAAAGTCTCCGTGGAAACCATAAATTAGATCTCTGTTACCCATATCCTTGGAGCTATGGGGCCCCAAAGTACCCCCCAGAAAAGTAAAAATTTCATACAAAAACTTCAATATCTCATTAACTACTTGACTGATGGTCATGATTTTTGGCATACGTATTGATCATGAGATGTTCCATCACTTCCTGCAGACTGTGGCGCCACTTGAATTTTTCGATTTTTTACGAATTTAAAAATGTGAACAGCTGTTAACAGGGCACAAATCATAAAGACTGGACCTAGAATCTTCATTCTTGACACACTGAGAGGTCCATAAAAAGTCTGCATGGAAACCTGAAATAAGGTCTCTGTTACCCATATCCTTTGAGCTATGGGGGGCTCCCAATAACCCCCCAGAATAATGGAAAATTTGATAAAAACAAACTGCAACATCTCAATAACTACAACACTGATGGTCATGATTTTTGGCATACATATTGATCAAGAGGTGTTTCATCAGTACCTGCAGACTGGTGGTGCCACCTGTATTTTTCAAATTTTCACAATTTTTTTTCTCTATTTTTTGAGACCTTTAAAGATGTGGTTATCTGACAACAGGGTACAAATCGTAAGGACTGGACCTAGAATCTTCATTGTTGACACACAGGGAGACCCCATGATAAGTCTCCATGGACACCTGAAATTAGGTCTCTGTTACCCATATCCTTTGAGCTATGGCACTCCAAAGTACAGCTCAGATTAATGGAAAATTTGATACAAAAGCTGAAGTATCTGAACAACTAATGCAGAGATCACCATAATTGTTTTCATGGATATTGATCATGGAGAGTTTCATCAGTTTCTGCAGACTGGTGGCACAACCTGTATTTGTTTGGGTTTTTTTACGAATTTTTTCTCTATTTTTGAGACCTTTAAAGTTATGAACATCTGTTAACAGGGCACAAATCATTAAAACTGGACCTAGAATCTTCATTCTTGACACACAGGGAGACCCATGAAAAGTCTCCATGGAAACCTGAAATTAGGTCTCTGTTACCCATATTCTTCAAGCTGTATGGCTCCATATTACCCCCCAGAATAATGGAAAATTTGATACAAAAACTGCAGTATCTCAATAACTACAACACTGATGGTCATGATTTTCGGCATACATATTGATCATGACCTGTTCCATCAGTTTCTGCAGACTGGGTGCGCCACCTCTATTTTTTTCAAATTTTTACGATTTTTATTCTCTTTTTTTGATACCTTTAAAGATGTGGTTATCTGTCAACAGGGTACAAATTGCAACAACTGGACCTAGAATCTTCATTCTTGTCATGCCCATGAAAAGTGCCTGTGGAAACTTAAAATTAGGTCTCTGTTACCAATATCCTTCAAGCTATAGGACTCCGAAGTATCCCTCAGAATAATGGACAATTTGATACAAAAGCTGAAGTATCTGAACAACTTATGGGGAGATCACCATGATTCTTTGCATGGATATTGATGTTTGTAAGTGTTTTTATTAGTACCTGCAGACTGGTGGAGCCACCTGTATTTTTGTACCCGCCAAAACGAAGTTTTGTGGATACTATGTTTTTGACCGGGTTCCTCCGCCGTTGCCGCATTCGTTTCCAGAGAGCTTCTCTTGGACTTGATTTTATCAGCTTTCCAAGCTCATATCTCGGGAACCGTTTGACTGATCAGGAAATAAAATTCATAATGTAGCCCTTGGATAGCTCTATAACATACACAAAAAATGGTGGTGCCACCTGTAACCATGTTTGCACAGTGTCCATCTGTTCATCTGCCTTTGGTTAAAATCACTCATATCTCTGCAGTGAATTGACTAATTCACCTGAAATTTGGCATGCGTATACATCCTGGAAAGCTTTCTTGATTTTATGACAGGTGGCGCCACCTACATTCTCATTCACGCTGATGACATCCAAGCTCATATTTCGGGAACCGTTTGACCGATCGGGCCAAAATTTTGCATGTATATAGATCTAACATAGCTCTTTATCATACGCTAAACTGGTGGCGCCACCTGCAACCATTTTTGCACAGCGTCTGTCTGTTTGTCTGCCGTGCAATAATGTCACTCATATCTCGGCAGTGGTTTGACATATCTGCCTAAAATTTTGCAGTTTTATACATCCTGGATAGCTTTCTTGATTTTATGACAGGTGGCACCACCTACATTCACGTTCAAGCTGATGACATCCAAGCTCATATCTCGGGAACCGTTTGACCGATCGGGCCAAAATTTTGCATGTGTATAGATCTAACATAGCTCTTTATCATACACAAAACTGGTGGCACCACCTGCAACCATTTTTGCACAGCGTCTGTTTGTCTGCCGTGCAATAAAGTCACTCACATCTTGGCAGTGGTTTGACATATCTGCCTAAAATTTTGCAGTTTTATACATCCTGGATAGCTTTCTTGATTTTATGACAGGTGGCACCACCTTTATTCTAGTTTATGCTGCAGACATCCAAGCTCATATCTCGGGAACCGTTTGAACGATTGGGCCAAAATTTTGCATGTGTATAGATCTCACATAGGTCTTTATCATACACAAAACTGGAGGGGCCACCTGCAACCATTTTTGCACATTTTGCACAGCGTCTGTCTGTTGGTCTGCCGTGGCCTAAAATCACTCATTTCTCTGGAGTGGTTTGACATAACTGCCTAAAATTTTGCAGGTTTATACATCCTGGATAGCTTTCTTGATTTTATGACAGGTGGCGCCACCTACATTCTAGTTAACGCTGCACACATCCAAGCTAATATTTCAGGAACCATTTGACCAATTGGGCCAAAATTGTGCTTGTGTTTAGATCTCACATAGGTCTTTATCATACACAAAACTGCAACCATTTTTGCACAGCGTCTGTTTGTTTGTCTGCTGTGGGCTAGATTCACTCATATCCATGTAGTGGTTTGACTTTTCTGCCTAAAATTTTGCATATGTATACAACTTGGACAGCTTTCTGGATTTGTGGTAGGTTGCACAACCTACATACACATTTAGGCTGCAGACATCCATGCTAATATGCAACATACCTCACTCTGTTTCCCCTTGCCACTCAATCCATGCCTCACTTCACTCTGATTTTGGCAGATACACGTAGTCACTTGTCGGCTACCCGTATTCTAGTTTTTAAAGTTTACATTTTTTCTCTATTTTTCAGATATATAAATACAGACTAAATCTTGGCCTGTTGGTTAATCTGTTTGATGCTTCAGTTGAATGGGTATCTACCATTCTGATGATAAAATTTCCTTTTGTGAATCTCTTCCCAGTCAGCTAAGCGTCATGACCCATGGGTCACTTGTTATATTGATTTTCATATTTAAAGAAGATAAAATAATATCATTTTGATTTAAATATCAAGTTTTACTCTGTTACTTAGTCCTTTTGCCTATTTATAAATAAATTGTGTTATTATCATGCTAATCCCATATAAAAATTTTTTATTGAAACATCCAAAAAAAGGTAATAAAAAAATCCTGCACTCCCACACTGATTTCTGAAAAAAGTGCCTGAAAATCAAACCTTTTTTAGCAAACATGTGAGCTTATGCAGTAGTGTGACAGCCTCTGTCAGCAGTTGTCTGTCGTCTGTATGTTAACCCATACTATCTTGAAAAAGGCAGGAGAGTTAGCATCACCAAATTTTTTGCATAAAATTAGTCATCTAAAAAACTCTGTCGGATTATGCTTATTTTTTTTGGCTAACTGCATTTTCTTAGATTTTATAGGGGAAAAGCTAAAAAACCTTTCAAAATCTTCTTCTCCGAAACTGTTCAGCCAAATTGTCCAATATTTCACAGAAATGATTCATGGAACAATCTCTCTCAAGTTTGTTTGAATGGTTTAAGTTAGGTGATTTTTAGCCGAGTTACAGGAAGTTGAACTTAGTCATCTGTCCAAAAAAAGCATACTAAAATTACAATCTCAGAAACAGCTGGAGCTATCATCACCAGATTTTATGCCAATGTTGGTCACATGAGTCATATCTGAAATTGAGGTATTGTTGGTGCAACCTGCATAGGCCTTTTTTGTACTGGGGTCATCAGTGCCCGTATCATACTGAGAGCTACAAAAAACTTCTTCTATATAACCATATGGCCAAATTGTTTAATATCGCACAGAAATGATCCTAGGGTAGTGCTTCCTGGAGTTTGTTCAAATGGTCTCAGTTCAGTGACTTTTGGCCAAGCTATGGGAAGCTGAATTTAGTCATGAATAAGCCATTACGGCCCATTTTAGCTCAGTGGCTACAAAGATATTCTTCTCAAAAACCACTGGGCCAAATTCTTAAATCTCACACATTAATTATCCTTAGATGTTGATGATTCAAGTATGTTTAAATGGTTTTGGTTCAGTGATTTTTGGCTGAGTTACAGGAAGCTGAACTTAGCCAGTTTGCTGTATCTTCCAATATGAGTTATAAACCAGCAAAATGTTTTTCGACTGGTGGCCTCTGAGGCAATTTGTTTAATATTTTACAAGAATAATCCCCAATAATTCTTATAATAATTGTCTTTAATGGTTCCAAATAAATGATTTTTGGCTGAATTATGGAGATTGAATTGAGCCATTTTACCATATATGTTAGCTGTGTGAAGCAGTTACATCTAGTCTTGCACCAGTTTATCAGCATCTATTCATCTATTTAGCATCAGCATCATGCCACTAGACATTTAGATTTCAGGTTAAATAGTTTGGTAGACTGCCAACTATTTCAGATTTGGCAACAGGCAAAAGGTCAGCCTGGATCTATATACAGTTTTGGCAAACTGGCAACTGTAACAGTTTAGGCAACAGGTCAAGAGTTCACTCAGTGCAGCCAGGTATAGGTCAAGAGTTCACTCAGTGCAGTAGCTGCATTCTATTAATAGCTTTGCCAGACTGCCCACTGCATCAGATATGGCCTCAAGGGTCAGTCTGGATCTATTTATAGCTTTGGCAGACTGCCAACTGTGCCAGATTATGCAGCAGGTCAAGAGTTTACTCAACACAGCCAGGTACAGGTCAAAGGTTCTCTCTGTTTACCAGATGCAGGTCGAGTTCACTCAGTGCAATAGTTTGAGCCAGCAATTTGTCACAGTTTACTCGGGCAACTGCCTTTCTCACCTGGTCAGCCCAGTGCATCAAACTCAAGGGTAGTTTTGTGTATTGGCCTGATATTTAGACCTGTCTAGGGTCATTGATGGCTTTCTCATTCACAAGACAGGTTTCACCACCTACAATGACTTTTGCACAGTGTATGTGCCTGCTAATTTCTACGGAGGAATTTGATATATCAGCCGGAAATTGGGCATATCTATATATATTGGATAGCTTTATCGTGTACAAGACAGGTGGCGCCACCTACAATTATTTTTGCATAATGTATGTCCCTGCTTATTTCTCAGGAGGGGTTTGACATATCAGTCTGCATGAAATTGGGCATATGTATATATCTCTGATAGCTTTGTTGTATACAAGACTGGTGGTGCAAGCTACAGTCATTTTTGTGATGTGTGCACCTATGCCAGAATTTCAGCAGTGATGTTTGTGTAATTGTTTCTTAATCATACATGTTACACATGCACTTGAAAAGGAATGGTCCAGCATTGAAGCATCATACCTGGAGTATATCCAATTGCACAGGTTAGTATTAGGCCTGTAGGCCTTGTTTATTTTGGCCTAATGTCTGTGAGACTAAGTAAGTGTGTTATAAGTTGAGTGAAGTTGATACCAATAGTCATACATGACTGAACTCAACACAAGCTCCCAGTATCTTCTTGGCATGTGTAAATGTCACAGCTAGCAGTTACATAATTCATAAGTTACATTGGTCTGCTTAATTATGGTCCTGTCATTAAGAGAGATTTTCAGATCATAATTATCTTTCATTTAAACCGTCTGTATCAATACTTCAAGGATTGAGTCAGAACACAGACCCAATATATGAGGCCAAAATTTAAGAAAAGAATGATTTTGTTGCATCAGATTTCAAGAAATTCTGCTTTTTTTCAGAGGACACTTTATGTCACTAAATCCATTTTTCTGAGACTAGCAAAGGTTTTAACCATCTGAGTTGCAATTCTGGCAGCTTATTATATCTGTTGATTGTGTGACCGGTATGACAGGTGAATTACTGCAGAACTGGGCTCAGAGAGCTGGGTGTCTTTGTAAGGTATCAGCACATGTCTACTGCCAGCAGACCGGAGTGTCACCAGCACCATCACACACCACAGCTGCAGGAACTGTTTAATCAAAAATCAGTCTGTAGCCAGCAGCCAGCAAATCACATGATAGGCGTTTGATTATAACTTATAGCCTGAAGACATGTCTGGTTATATATAAACATGGATAAGGCATCCCAACTGTAAGATCAGGACTTCATTAAAGATTGGAAACCCAGGACTCTGGAGGATACATGGGGGGCTGCAACTAGTCTAGTTGGTTTTTTGTGAGGTCTGAGTCTGGTTTGGGGGGCTTTTCATGTAAAGGTGGGAAGCAGAATATTAATAAGTTCATTACTGTTTCTTAGAGAAAGTTGAGGTTGTACTATGTGATAATGTCTGAGCAGCACAGTGTGAAATTGTTAGACTCAAAACTAGAAGTGTTAGTGTACCGGTACTTCAGGAAAATATTATTTCTAGACATACTCTGCTCCAGCAATATATGTCACATTTCTGTTGTTGTTTTGTTTAGGTGGGTAATTTCTTAAAAGTTAATATTTCTGTATAATTTGATGGAAAAATATAAAAAAAAGAGACTATACCTAACATGGCATACAATATTTTTTATAATTAATTGTGAGCTTTTGTTTTTACTAATCTAAAACTTTTTTTACTCATTTCCATGATCTGAAATATTAAATGTAATCCCTGCATGAATTGCATTGATCTTTATTGTGGATTGTTATGTTTTTTACAGTGTTTTCATCAGATCTACTAATCGGCAGGTGTAAAATCCACATGATTTTGCATATGACCAGTGATTGTTACTGCCAATAATGGGTCTGAGATGTTGTGCTGAATTAGCTTGTTTTCCCATATTTTTAATTAATTGATATAATAAATATTGTTTATTGATCTATGTTAATTGAATTTTATCTTTGATAATCAGTCTCTTAATAAGGTAAAATATCTTTAAAACATGAATATATCTTGAGTTATGGAGTTCAAATGTCTGCAACAATGGGTTCTTTTGTTTTGCTTCTACTGGTTATATTTTTGTAAAATATTGATAAATTTTAGGGTTAAACACCATCTTTCAATATATTTGAACATCCCAAGCTTGGCAAGATCACTCTTTGAATTTGAAGTTACAATGCTGGCAGCCAGTCTCTGTTTACTTGGGGTTATATGAGTCAGCTAGTTGGACCAGGGGCAGTTTCTGGTTACACTTATTAAATGCTAACCTGAGATATGGAATAACTTAATATTTTTTAATGTACACCTGAGACTTTTTAGTAGCTTTATGTTAAACTAGAATGTGGGCAAATACTAGGCAACTACAAATTTCCACCGAATCTGAGGGGCATGGATAAAGTGGGATGGGATGTCTACTAATGTGATGGCCCTCCAAATTTGCCCCCAAAAACGCTAAAGTAATCCCAGGTGAAGAAATTAAAAGAAAAATTGTAGGTAGCACCACTATTCAAGTGTACAAGATAAAGCTATTAAAGATCTTTGGACATACATATTTTCAGCTGATACATCAAACCACTCATGAGATATATGCATCTGTGATTTTTACGAAATTTTGACATACTGATGATCAACATGCAAAAAAGTTTGTAGTTGATGATAAAAATTTGGCACAAAAGAAATTGCATCAAGATCTATGGACATAAAAAATTTAGGCTGATAAGTCAAACTATTCCTGAGATAAATGCATGGCTTTTTCCATGAACATGTGATTGTAGGTGGTACCACAAGTCTTGTGTATAGAAAAGCTACACCAGATGGATGAACATTGGAAATTTCAGGCTCATAGATCAAACCAATCCAGAGATATGTAAGATTTTCATCATGTAAAATTATTGTAGGTGGCACCACCAGTCTTGTATACAAGAAAAAAAATCTAGGATCTATGGACATGCAAAAAATTTTTCTGATTACACTGGTTCTGGCATAGCCAAGAACTAAACCAATGAGAGCAGGTGTCACATGTTTCAAATCAGGAGCTGGATGCAAAACCAAACCACACTCTAATTGACCTGATTACAGTTGTTTGACTGGTGGTGTAATCCAAAGAATCTTGCTATACAAAGCAGCAGTTACAACAAGGTAGATCTGGGATGACTGCTGTGTATAACTGCTGTGTAAGAACATAATTGTATTCATTATGTTACTTAATTTATGGTTTACTTTGATTCAGCAGATTGTGTTTATTACTACCTTAGTTATAGTGGCATATATCATGTATTGGATAAAAAAAAACAAGTCAGGCTTTTTGTTACAGGTTTCTCTTTTATTGTGTGCAGCAGTCTAGCATTGTCTGTTGCTATGGGAGACGCGCGAGCTGGCCCGGCCCACATGTGGGGTTTGGTGTGTAAAGACACAATGCTAATCTGGAATTTTCTGGGCTGGTTGCGCTCTGTGAGTGCATGTCTTGTAATGTTCTTTGGGCATGTGTATTATGTAATTATGTATTGTTGGGTTCTTTCAATTGTTCGTGAAATAGAAGTTTCTAGAATTTTCAGATGAAAAGTTATAAATAGGGGGCTGTGTTTTAGAGCCAAAAAAAGAGGAGAGAGAAATATTCCAGCGGACATGGAAGAGTGTGAGTCAGTTTTGGACCTATTTGATAATTGCAGTGGTTTCAGGGATTCTACGAACTCTGTGCAGATTTAGTGCGGCCTGTCTCCAGTTTGCTTTCAGGATTTTTACAATAATTTCACTTTTGGATTACAACAGAATGATTTTGTGATTGAATTGGACTATTATTCTCTGAGAAGATTTATGTGAACTGTTCATCTGGATTATATGCTTGAAAGGACTTGTTGTCACTGTGACAGTGGTGGTATCCAGGAACTGTACACTTTATTTATTATACTGTGTAATTGTATTGATTTGCTGTTGTACTGTTGTTATACTGTGTAATTGTATTGATTTAGTGTTTTTTTATGTGAGGGTTGTTTTAAGAATAAATAATAATTATTTGTTTACAAATAAACACTGACTTCTTTATTCATTCCCCTAGACATTTCATGCTGCCGAATATTACAGAATCTGATTTTTTTTAATCTCAATAACAAAATTTATGCTCGTCACGACTACGTGATCTGTTGAGATTAGGTTCTGTAACATAAAATTGGGGGCTCGTCCGGGACACTAAATAGTTTTGAAAATTTATTTGGCCTTGACCTAGACACATTGTTAACATTACATCATTTACAAGATTTATATCAGTGTTTTTTGGTTATTGTTTTAACATCTTAAAATGGCAGATTTCAAACCTGAGACATTTGTTAAAGATCCTGACCCTGATCAACTTGAACAGTTGACAAAAGAACAGTTAATGCGTTTTGGACAACACTTAGGGCTAAGTGTGAAAAAAAGGTTTCAGAAAGCCTGATATCATTGCTAAAATCATGCAAGATCTAGTTAGCAAAGGTTTAATTGAAGAGAGTGAAGTGGAAACATAAAAAAATGACAGCCTTGCTATGCAGTAAGAATTGAAAAAGTTAGAAATGTAACATGACCTAGCATTAAAACAGATAGAGGGGGAAGAACATGAAAGATTAAAAGAGTTAGAATTAGAAAAAGAAAAAGAAATTGAGTTAAAACAACTTGGAAAGGCTTAAACAAGAACAGTCTACATGCTGCCCCAACTCACAGTTTTGATGTTACTAAACACATTAGACTTGTCCCACCTTTTCAAGAAAAAGAGGTTGATAAATATTTCTTACACTTTGTGAAGGTAGCTGAAAATTTAAAATGGCCTAAGGAAAATTGGACTATGCTATTACAAAGTTCTTTATTCTTTCCCCTAGACAATTCAAGCTGCTTAGTGTTACAGAATCTGATTTGTTTATATCTCCATAACAAAATTTATGCTTTTCACGACTACATAATCTGTTGATATTAGGTTCCATAACATTTTCTATAGTAGGTTATTCCAAGAATCTTTGATGACTGTGTACAGACAGAGCACATGTTGAGTATATTGTATATTGTTTTTTCTGGCACTGCTGATTGAGGGCACAATTACCTCTGGCTGCATATCTCTGGAAACCACAAAGAAAGATGCTTTGATAGAACTCACCAATCACTGTTCTTAGTCCATTGTGGGAATACAGAGAGTCTAAAAAGTTCATATTTATTATAAAAGCAAATCATTCATCATTTGGACATTGAATGAATTGAAGGCAGGCACCAGAATTCATTATTGATGACAAAAACGGTAGACCTGCGCCCATGATATTGATTCAGGTAAAGAATTGTCGTGAATGGACTCAGGCATTGTGTGGTGATAACAAATAACATGCATGCCAAAAAAAAAAAAAACAGAAAACACCAGATGACAGCAAGGACAGGTGGTACTGATCATTATGATACATTTTATCCTTCTTCAATTTAAATAAACTAGACATGTTTGCGTTTATACCACAAGTAGTCAATCTTTTATTTGTTATATCACCTGAAGGACCTCTTCTGCTCAGTGACTGACATGACCTTACAGCTGGTATATTGTTCAGATAAACATTCAAATCAAGAATGTAGGATGTGTTTCAATTTGCTTATCCACTGTATGGTTTGTTTTACAAAATTTGCTAGAAGAGAGTGCAGAATTAACAATCAGATTAATTTTAATAAACTTTATGTTTTTTACTTTTTATCAATAAGATTAATTGTGAATAGACCTTATGTTTGTTACTTTTTAGTTCACTCTGTGAACTTATGCCATGGCGCAGCGTCCGCCGTCCACTGTCCACTGTCAACTGTCCACCGTCCACCGTCTGTTACCAAATATCTCAACAGCCAAAGCAGCTACCTTCATGAAACTTTGCAGAATTACTGATCATGGGATGGACATGCAAAAATAAGCTTTTGGTGGCGCCACCTATGTTGACCTACTTTCTGCGGGAAGAAATGGTCTTTTCAACTTCTTTCAAGATAAGTCATAAAGTATTAATATTGTGGCCTTCATATCATAGTCAACAGTTCCTTAGAGGAAGGGGAATAATTTGAGTATAAATTCAGTCAAGTCATATTCAAGATGGCGTCTCTACGGAACTTCAAATTCTGTCGATCGCAAAATATGACAGCTTGATGTGTTTCTATACATGATGTATTGTCTGTTACCAAATATCTTAGAAACTGCTGCAGCCTTCAGTTTCAAATTTCACAGGAATATTGATCATATGACTGCCAGATGATTTTGACCTCCAGATGGCGCCAGCTGTGTTGACCTACTTTCTGCGGGAAAAAATGGTCTTTTCCACTTCTTCCAAGATAAGTCACAAAGTATTGAAATTTTGGCCTTCATATCATAGCCAACAGTTCCTTAGAGGAAGGGGAATAATTTGAGTATAAATTCAGTCAAGTCATTTTCAAGATGGCATCTCTACAGAACTTCAAATTGTGTGGGTCGCAAAATTTAGCAACTTGATGTGTTTCCATACAGGATGTATTGTCTGTTACCAAATATTTTCGGAACTGCTGCAGCCTTCAGTTTCAAATTTCACAGGAATATTGATCATGTGACTGCCAGATGATTTTGACCTCCAGGTGGCGCCAGCTGTGTTGACCTTTCTGTGGGACGAAATAATCCTTTCCACTTCTTTCAAGATAAGTCACAAAGTATTGAAATTTTGGCCTTCATATCATAGCCAACAGTTCCTTAGAGGAAGGGGAATAATTTGAGTATAAATTCAGTCAAGTCATATTCAAGATGGCGTCTCTACGGAACTTCAAATTCTGTCGATCGCAAAATATGACAGCTTGATGTGTTTCTATACATGATGTATTGTCTGTTACCAAATATCTTAGGAACTGCTGCAGCCTTCAGTTTCAAATTTCACAGGAATATTGATCATGTGACTGCTTAATGATTTTGACCTCCAGGTGGTGCCACCTGTTTAGCTACTTTCAGCAGGCTGTAATGGTGTTTTCTGCTTTTATCCAAAATATGTCATTAAGTATTTATTTGTTATAATCCACAAAAACAGAGTCTCCTCTAGGACCCTTGGACTGATCTTTCCAAAACCTGGCATACTTGTTCCCTCACCTATGAAGTTGTAGGTAACAATGATGGAGAACCTTTCTGTGCAGTACAAACCTGGGTTTCTTTTATATAACAACCCTCAATCTCAGGAGTGGTTCAACATATTTAGCTGAAATTTTGCATATTTATAGATCTTGGACTCCTCAGACTTACACTCAAGACTGATGATGCCATCTGCAATTGTTTTCCCATAGCATCCATGGTACATTTGCTGTGGGTGAAAATTGCTCATATCTCAGAAGTGGTTCAATGTATTGATCTGAAATTTGTCATGTCTATCCAACTAGGAAAGTTTTCTCGTTAACCAGACAGGTGGCGCCACCTACACTACTTTTTGCGGAGTGTCCAACTTTGCATTTGCCATCTGATCGTCTTAGTGTTTGTTCAGTGTATTGGGTTGAAATTGTGCATGTCCATAGATCTTCGTCACCTCAATCTCGTAAACAAGACTGGTGGCGCCATCTGCAATAATTTTCCTGTGGTGTCCATTCATACATTTGCTTTTGGTGAAAATTGCTCATATCTCAGGAGTATTGGTCTGAAATTTGGCATGTGCAGTCATCTTGGAAAGTTTTCTCATAAACAATATAGGTGACGCCACCGACCTTGTGCAATAGGACAATGTTTACTTGGAAAGGAATGAATGGTATTTTCACATTCATTTATTTTTTAATCACTTGCCAAATTGCACAGTAATTCACAGAGTGAACATTAGACCCCTGGGTCTCTTGTTATCAAAAAGATTAATGTTAATAGACCTTATGTTTGTAAATTATTTTCAATAGATTAAAGTTAATAAACCTTATGTTATTCACTTTTTTTGCAAATTCTGCTTTTTAAAAAAAAAAAAGTTATTGTGATTCTTCTGCTTCACTGGTATTGGGGAAGGGGGATTGAAAACAAGGAATCTGTGCCCACAACTCAGCTGTTCAGATTGGCCAGGGTGTAGTCTTTTATCTTTAATTTACTTTTGGACTATTTGTTTTTATTGAATTATATTATCTTTGATGGAAGGGGCTTAAAGAGTTATTCCTTTCTACACATACAGTAACACAAATCATAAACATGCCACATCACAATTCAAAACAAAATTCTGTTAAGTCACATTTAATAAAAAATCAATATTTGTTTTCATGTAGATTTCCTGCCTTCAGTCCAGTACCTAATTCTAGAATTGTTTGAATTCATATGACTAAATCTTTGTCAGCATTGCAGATGATATTTTTGCCTGTATAAAACTTTATTTGTGCTGTGATTATTAAGATTAGGCTTTTCATGAATTTTGTTTAGATAAGGCTCTTCAAGAGGTTTTCACTCTTGCCTGTAATACACCTATCCAGTTACTTTGTATCTTGATGAGAGTTCTTATAAGATTTTCAGGGGGAAGCTCATGCCTGAAATACTTAATTTTTGCTTTGCTTATTTAAATGAATTTTGGTGGATTTTTCAAAGGAGCTTCTTTGCTCTGATTCTTTTGTAAAAGTAATGTTATTTTCTTTCAGGATTGCCTTGAGTTCATATTGAACCTCATTGTTGGCCATAATCACTTCATGTAAGGTCCATGCTTGTCACGGCAGAAGAGCATATAATTACATGAACTGAGTGCTTTGGTGAGGGTTGGGTATCCCCTTTTGACATGGTGGGCTTGTGTTAATTGCATGGGTGGGGCCACATGTCTGGATTCTAGAGAAAATTACTAGGGATCTTTGTGGTAGCATCTGTCCCCACAAAGTCTTCCAGGCTGTGACACAGGTCTCTCCATCAGTAGGGTCACACACAGACAACCCGTCATCACAGAACAGACAATGTAACATAATTACTGTGTCGTTCTAGATGCTCCTGTTTTTTGTCAGTGCGCATATCAAATTCCATCCATGGTAAAGGTTTAGTTCAACTGCTGACCACTAGGGTGAGGCACTGTAGGCTGTAGGAGAATTAAACTTGTCATCCAGTGGCTGCATGGTCTCTCTCAGGAGGATTTTATCATTAGGACACCACTTTATGAGTTTTATCATCTGATTTGTACTATTATGCATCATGGTAACACAAAATGACTTGAAATATTAAATATTTAAAGATTTATCTTTGTTGATTGCCATTGTAATGACTGAAACGGAATACTTGGTGCTCCGGCTAAGCCATTCAAGCAGGTCAGGTCTTGGAAGTCAAGTCCCTTTTATCCCATTTACAAATATTGAAAAAAATAGAGGAGCATATTCTGTCCTGTTTAGTTTGTCAAAGTCTGACTATATTTTAAGGAAAAAACATACAAAGAAACACACATGAAAACATCACTTTCCTCCAAATTGTTAACTGAAATAGAACTGAAAAAAATATATGAAATTGTTTCCAATTTTTTTCAGATGACAAAAAGGAGAAAAAACTTTTTATGGTAGTTGTGTTGTTATTATTTTAGAACACCTGCGGGCTACACACTCTGGTACTCTGCTGACTTAGGTGGTCCTAATTTTTGTAATACAGGCACAGGTTTCAAGATTATTTGCCGTTGCTTTGATCTTTACAGGTAAGCAGCCTTGCAGACAGACAGATATTTTTCAAAGCAGGGACAGCTTTGGATTATAAGACGTCTTTGGAAGAAAAATTTCAGACATGTACAGGATTTCTTGTCAGTGGTAGATCATGCCTTGAAGTGATTGTATCCAGTCAAATGTGGTCCTGTGATCTGTGTCTTTTAAAGTATGCTTTACCCTCAACACATCCAGACTGTGGACAAGGTAGGTCTCTTCATACAAAGCGTCCAAAGCAGCAATGACCTGCAGGGGTCTACTTAATATAATGACTCCGTACTTTTTTTTCTGTAAATGGGGTACATTTCTAAAGATGTCCTGAAGACAGTTCTAAAGATGTGTTTATGTGTTTAAGTAATCAATAACAGGAGTGAGCCATATCAGGATGTGTGTGTTTCTATGGGTGTGTGATGGTGTTTTTAAGTGTGTATGTGTAATATTTTTTCTGTTATTGCTTGTGCAGGAATGTGATCCACAAGATATGTTTTAAAGTAGACCTCACTTTACCTGGCAGTGAAGTTCATCCTGTTATCACCTGTGTGTGTATATATGTGTGTGTGATGGTGCCTATGTGTTTAAGAGTGTCTGTGTTACATTTTTTTCTGTTATTGCTTGTGTAATCCACAAGATGTGTTTTAATGTAGACTGATCTTTAATGAAGACAGCTTCATCCTGTCATCACCTGTGTCTATGTATTTGTGTGTGATGGTGCCTATGTGTGTATGTGTTATATTTTTTATTGCCAGTGCAGGGATGTAATCCTCAAGATGTTTTAAAGTAGACCTCACTTATCCTGGCTTCATCCTGTCAACACCTCGGCATTGGATGCGGAGCAGAACCAGTAACCTTTACCTGTCCTCAAGTAGACCTGGCAGCACCTTGCTGTTTTACTGATTACATGCTTACTGCGTGTCATAAGGAACAAGGTAGATTTCTCAGCATATTCTCCAGCATCTTATTGATTTTTGTGAGCACTGTGCAGCCTTCATGAGGAGGTTTTTGTGAGCAGCACAAATCCTGTGGCTGTTTAACAGTGATTAATTTCTTCCTGGACCTGGCAGTTAGAATCCATACAGGAACAGCCAGGAGCCAGACAAGGCTGCTGTGACTGGCAGCAGAAACTGACTTTTATACAACCAATGTGAACCAGCCTTCCATATAGCTTTTCAGTTAGTTCAGGTGAGACAGGTTATGCCCATATAACACTGCAGATCAGTTAGTTCAGGTGAGACAGGTAATGCCCACATCACTGCAGATCAATCAGTTCAGGTGAGACAGGTAATGCCCACATCACTGCAGATCAATCAGTTCATGTGAGACAGGTAATGCCCACATCACTGCAGATCAATCAGTTCAGGTGAGACAGGTAATGCCCACATATCACTGCAGATCAGTTAGTTCAGGTGAGACAGGTAATGCCCACACTGCAGATCAGTTCAGGTGAGACAGATAATGCCCACATATCACAGCAGATCAGTTAGTTCAGGCGAGACAGGTATTGCCCACATATCACTGCAGATCAGTTAGTTCAGGCAAGACAGGTAATGCCAACATATCACGTACTACAGATAAACTAGTCTAGGTGAGACAGGTAATGCCCAAATATCAGTGCAGATCAGTTAGTTCAGGTGAGACAGGTAATGCCCACATATCACGTACTACAGATCAACTAGTCTAGGTGAGACAGGTAATGCCCAAATATCACTACAGATCAGTTAGTTCAGGTGAGACAAGTAATGCCCACATATCACGTACTACTACTACAGATCAACTAGTCTAGGTGAGACAGGTAATGCCCAAATATCACTACAGATCAGTTAGTTCAGGTGAGACAAGTAATGCCCACATATCACATACTACAGATCAACTAGTCTAGGTGAGACAGGTAATGCCCAAATATCACTACAGATCAGTTAGTTCAGATGAGACGTACAGGTGTGTCCACATATTACTGCAGATCAGTTTATTTTAGACAGGTAATGCTGACAACATTGTATGACAGTGACTTCATGTGAGACAGGTGCCCACATATCACTTCAGATCAGTTACTTCAGGTTAGACAGATAATGCCCTTGCATATAACACGCGAGGTAAGATAGTGTATCAGTTGTAAAGCTGATACAGGTAATGCAAGTTCATATTTGTCTGTAGTTTAATATATTAGATTACATACAGGAAGTGCCTGGAAAGTTGACAGAACTGTAGGTGTATGTCATACAGGTATACTTCAGAAGTTCAAGGACTACAGGTTGTTGAGAATCCAGCTTGCTTTGCTACAGAGAGAATTTTAGCCAGTGGCCAAATATCCATCAAGCGTAAGAGTTCAAATTGATTAAATTACACAGTCAACAAGAACTGACGTCGGTGTGCGGGAAGTGGGAGTAGTTTTGTCAACTGCGGCTTTTGAATCTACTGTTAGCAGAGAACAAACATAGCTGTGCTCATTTACTGGTTGTATCTGCCCTTCTTTCCCAGTGTGTATAGGTGCTCTGGTGGCAAAGGTAAATCCTTGTAAAAACATTATTTACCTCAAAGTGCAAACCCTAGAGGGATTCTGACTGCATGCACTGCGTCCATTTTAATGAGCAACCAAACAGGGTTGGAGTTTTGCCTTTAGGGGGTATTGACACAAGCTGTATCACCAATTTGGTGTAACTTGTGCGTGGGGCAAGTCAAGTAAATTCATGCCCGTGGCAGTGTGATCATGCACACATTTTCTGTCTCGTTTCACAAGTCTGCCTTATACAAATGTTGTTACATAGGCCTCTTAATGCCACACTGTTACATTGCCCAGGCCTGTCAGTCGGTTTATGAGTGATGATAATGGGCACCAAACTGAAGTTCTTACTTAATTGGTAAAACTGACCACCTAATCATATTAATTACTTGGAATTTTCAGACTGGCAAATTCCATTTGGATGATGTGTACACAGACAATCAAGCAGATCACTACTAAAAATTGTAGATTTTTTTTTTTTTAATTTATAGTTCTTGGATAAATCACTATAACTGCTCATAACGTTTTATTTTTTTACAGGGACTTGAGTATATGTCAAGCATGATTTAACTTTTTAATTTTTTTTTTTATTATTTATAAATTTTCAGGTAATAACCACTCATAGGTACTGGCAGATGCACCTCAGGGTCAGAGGATATTTTAAAGTATCTTGTCATGAATAACTGATGTTAATATTTCATTTTCTTTAAATTTGAAGTAAAGAAAATATAAACTGACCAGTAATAACTTTTTCTTTACTTTGTAAAACTGTATGGGATAGGATATTTATATTAAAATCATAAAGCATATCCAGAATTTAAACAATTGTAGAATATGGTTTTCAGTGCCTCAAATAATGAGTGAATCGTTGTACATGTGAAGACTTTGAAAATAGTTGAATAAAAATTATAACAATATTTTTCACTTTTTCAGCACCACAAATTTGTTATCTCTATCCTGACCTCCCTCTGTCTCTATCTCTTGCCATCTTTTATTAAATATCATGGACCAATGGTTAACATACAGGAGGGTACCAGAACACACCAGGCATTGAGTCAACCAATCAATTAGTGAAACCCCAGCAAAATGGAGTGGGTGTTGAATGACTAGAAGTGACCATGTTGATATATTCACACTGGCCATGTATGTTCTCATTGGTGCACAGGTAAGTCCTCAGCTGACCCTGATAACAGGTCTCAGGCCAGAGTCCAATTAATTATACAGGTGTGAGCAGCACACGCTGTTGATAATAAGTATCCAATTTTCTGGCAGCTTCCAAAGTGGCCTTTTATGTTTAACTGGGACCTCCTGACCTCTGTGACCTGCTTGACCTGACCCCTTGATCTAATGTTATCCTGCATTCTGAAAAGTTGGTAACTTAATTCTGGACTTGACGGAGGTGGTTTATTGTTGCCAAGTTATTTTGACCTGTGTTGGTGTTACGTTTCAGACCTGTATTCGCATGTACAGTATACATGGCCTTAGTCCAAGGTAAATCTCAATCCTGGCTCCTCTGTTTGGTATTGATGGAGTCCTGACAGGTACAGTGTGGTCAGCTTTGGCTGGGTGAACACCTGATGAATAAGCTTTTAAAGTATGAGTCCTGATGGCGGGCTACACTAAAACATTCTTGTACTATCATTAATGAATGTCTTACCCCTGATCTGACAGAGTGGGGGGCTTCCCTTACCTTTCTAGCTGTCACATTCACTGATGTTGTTGGTAAATAATGCAGCAGCTTTTTCCATTGGCAGATTGCAAAGGTGGGAGGAGCTTAGAAAGGTCGGAGGTCACCAGCAGTAGCTAATGGTAGCTGCAGTGGTGTGATTGACAGGTATTGGCAATCCACTATGGAATCTGTTCTGCAGTGTATCCTGCTCAAATGGCATTCAAGTGAAAGTGGTGGGGGCAGGCTTATGCTAGGGATGATATTCTAGTTGCTATAGCATGTGATTGAGAGATCATAAAGCCGTTCATGCATGATGGATACAGTACCACGGTTAAGATGCTGGGACAGATGCTGCCTTCTTTCACCTGTATCCCTAGTCCTCCTCGTTACAGGTAAGCACTAGGCTCATGTCTTTGTTGACATGTAAAGCACTGTTAATCTCCATGTGAGGTGATATTGACAAGTCACTCTGCTGAGAGCTTTACATGATTAAACATGGCTGCCTCACATCGTGTGCTACGTGCATGTCTTCTTCTCATTTATTTATTTCTGAAATTTTACTTTTTACTTCCTGTCATGTGGCAAGTCACTTTTCTGAACATTTGACAATTCCATAAAAATGACAAAAGGGACATTCCAAGAAATGGTTAGGGGGAAATGGATGCTTGGACTATGAATCACTATTTATGAGAAGAACAATTTGATGATAAAAAATGAGAAACAATGACAACATGCATTACTCTCACATTTGTCCTTCCTTTATCGTTACATGACATTTCTTGTTGGCCAATATTAAAAGTTCTTTCTTTTTTCCCTGCTAGCTGATATGTACTCCCTGGCAAAAAATGGGTACCTATATGAAATTCTGTAGAATTATATGTCTCATAATTTTTTTATTTGCTAAATTCTGTTTCCTCGGAATTGCAACCCTGGCTAAAACCACATAATACATTATACATAAAAAAATTAAAAAGCTTTTTTATTAAAGAAACAAGAACTGATAGATTGATGATTAATTAAAACAAACATTTAAAACTTGTTTGTTCATGTATATTATTACTAGTACCATGTTTCAATTATGCATGAAATGCCAAAATTAACCATAAAATAAATAAAAACTAATAATCAATATCCTATGATGCTTTTAACCTTTAA
The DNA here is from genome assembly GCA_026874595.1 of Sipunculus nudus. Lineage (NCBI taxonomy): Eukaryota > Metazoa > Annelida > Sipuncula > Golfingiida > Sipunculidae > Sipunculus > Sipunculus nudus. The sequence continues at coordinate 58,365,871 of CM049309.1, forward strand.
ACACAGGTTGCTGGGAATAAAAAAAAAATGAATGAGTGTTCAGGTCTCCCATTAAGAATCAAAACGTGAATCTAAAAATAGACATTTGAGCTGAAAAAGTACTTACTGGGAAATACAGACATTTTGAAAGGAAACAGCTGAGGTACTTAATGGGGAAAAAAATGTTATTTTAAAATACATAATTTCTTATGTATTATTTTTACAATTCATTTCATATTGTTTTCAAATTGAATGAATTTAACATTTAGAATCTTGAGAGAATATGTGTTACTTGTAATTCTCAGTATTTATTTCTAATGTATTCACCTGCTTTCAATGTTTTTATGAAAGTGATTTAATTTTAACCTGTGCAGTTTTGTTTCAGATTGAGAAACTACATTTAAGTGAATCTTTTTACAGACAGCAGTAAATATTAATTACAGATAAAAAATATACAAGAGATAATCCAATGAATTTATACCATGAACAAGATGCTTGTGATGGATTGGATCTGATTATATAGACAGGTGAACAATAACATGAGAGAATACCTGTAAACAGGTACACTATAACAAATCATAAGCCAGCAGTTCATGTAATGTACTACCTGTATTAATGAAATTGGAGACAAAAATATTCCTTAATAACATATTACCTTCATAGATAATTGTATAGATGATTGACATTACCTTTATGCAGACAGGCAATAAACAACACTTGTGTCTGTCAATAAGGTAAACAAAGTTTGCATTTCATGGAAAACACAAAATATGTGAAATATAAATAACCTAACATCTCACCTTTAAGATATAAATAACAGTAAATTAATTGCATTTGACAGGCATAACACTTGTTTGAACACAGGTGAACAACAATTAACGGATTTCAGGTAATTTAAAGGATACTTGCATCAATTTTTACCTGAATATAGATATTTTAAAGGCTGATCGCTCAAACATGAACTTGTTCACATATGAACTTAATATACAGGTAAAAAACAAACAACTTCTGTCACCTGTTATCTGTTTTGTTATGCAAATTTCAAAACATTCATACATATTTTAAAATGCTTCATGTTTGCATCACACATGAGTTCTGGGAATAAAAATACCTGTAACACAATACTCTCATCACATGTCTATATTCTGTAGGCTAAAAACAGATTGTATGTGCCACACAGCACCTGCGGTTGTATATATAAACATATTTTACATCAAACCTTTTTCACTTAGCTCTGTATATTTTAATTATTTTATTTTAATGATATTTATTTAAACAAACAACTCAAAAATATGATGCACCTATTTATAGCACAAAAACCATGTAGGAATATTCACACATGACACAAGATACTGTTAAAACACATTACACAAGATACTGTTGAAAGACATTACACAAGATACTGTTAAAACACATTACACAAGATACTGTTGAAAGACATTACACAAGATACTGTTAAAAGACATTACACAAGATACTTTTAAAAGACATAACACTAGATACTGTTAAAACACATTACATTGTAAAAATGGACAAATGAAATTACTTATTTCGCTTATAGAAAAGTAAAAGATCATACAGTGTTTGTTGAGCGCATGTTAATTGAATGAATAAAAAGGTGAACAGTATCCTTGCACTGCAAAATACCTGAATGAACTGAAAGGTTAACAAAGCATTATTGCAGTTCAGTTGACCTGGGAAGTAGAAGGGTAAACAGCATCTTTTACCTGTAACCATTAAACAGCGGGATATGAAAGGTACACACTGTTACTTATGTGAATAGACAGCGAAACAAAGGGAGGGGAGGTAGTGCACATTTCATGATTGAATGCTTAGGTAAACAAACCATACCCCATACATTATGTTATTGATAGGTAAAAAGACAGGATGCCAACAGAGAACCTTGCCAGTGTGAAGGGAATGATAAATAAAAGACACTTGTACCTGTGTGACTGGACCACGGGCTGTTGCAAGCACATAACACTTAATATAGATAGAATGAAAATACTTTGCAAGTAGATTGCAATACACTTGAATTGTACGTATAAACAGGAAATTGTTAAAAAATAACATTTATTTGTATAAGTTATTTTTATCCATTTCTCTTTCTGGCACTGGATATGCATTATGTATAACCATAAACTACTTCTGAAAATTATTTATTTCCAGTAAATAATGTAACAAGTGAATGTTATAGTAAACTTCAGCTGTCACCCAAAAATACTATATACTGCAGATATTGTGTCATGAGATTTTAGGTTTTGTATACTTAATGATATGGGCCTAACATGTTCTCAGTGAGAGATATTTGTTCAGGTAATGATTGTATAGTTGTATGAAATACTGTCTATAGGCTGGGAGTCAGTTACTGACCTCTACAACCCTATGTTGTAGGTAGACTGGACCCCTGTCTCTCAAAAGACAGATGGACCAATATATTTATGTCCAAGAGGAGCTCCCAGGAGGGGTAGAGGGGTACACACACTGATTGGGTAATGGAGGATGAAGGGAGCACACAGGGGCGGGGTGATGAAGGGTGAGGGGGTAATGGAGGGTAAAGAGAACATGCAGAGTTGAGAAAATGGATGAATGGCTGAACAGGTGGTCAGGACCACCACCTGTACTGGTCACTTGATTTGTTGCTGGTGCTAGCACTGATGCAGGCAGGTGACAGGACCACATGTGCTGGTGCTTCCTGCTGAGATTGAGACATACCAACTGTCACTACAGTGGTCACTAGGCTGGTCAAGCAAAGGTTACAGGTAAATATACTGCACCACCAACGATGGTGGTCTCACACCTGACTTCCAGTTTGTCTGCCTGATTTCTCAGATCTGATCATCCCTTCAGCTACATGGACCAGGAACTTTACCGCTGCTGCAAAGGTTGTCATGCATATCTCTGTTGTCAGTTAACAATGATCATCCATGCTTGAGTGTCAGTTTGTCTGTTTATAATGCCCCAAACCTGGTCATTCCTTCAGCTACACAATGAGCAACTTTACTGTGCACTGCTGTTAATATTGTTAAATCTCTGTTGTCAGTAATCATCCGTACATGAGTGATGAAGGCAAACATGTGGTCAAGACCTTGGCCAGAGGTCTCAGTGCAGGATCTGGAATGTCTGGTTAACTTTATATTCCATCATCATATGTCACAGATAATCAAGCTTCTTGAAGTCTGCTGTAAAATTATGAAATAAATGTATGGGTTTAAGCGGGAAAAATTGTAATGATGTCTGTGATTTTGGTTTTGTCTTCACTGATCATTACACATACATTACACAGTGTCTTAAATAGATCATTACACATGCATTACACAGTGTCTTAATCAGATCATTACACATGCATTACACAGTATCTTAATCAGATCATTACACATGCATTACACAATGTCTTAATCAGATCATTACACATGCATTACACAGTGTCTTAATCAGTGATTGCTTAGAAATCTTTTTAAAAAAAATTGAATGGAAGGAAGCAAAGGAACCTGCCAAACCATCCATGGTCAGTGTTTCATCATTCACAAGAAATTTCTGTGTTTCTGTGAAATTATGTGGAAAATAATAATAAATGAACTCTGACCTGGACATTGAAAAGACAAGAAAGGTTTATCTGACAAGCACTCTTTTCCTAGGTTTTCACAAGACAGAAATTAAGATGAAAATCCTCAGAACACATGCAAGAGATGGCTAAGTTCCAAGTTGCCAAAGGATTTCCAAGAACACACTAGAGGACAAAGTTCCAGTTATATTTATGAAAATACCTTTTGGAATAAGGACAAAGGATAATTTAATTTCCTTAAAAGATAGTTCATTTCAATCAATTTTAATTATGTAAATTTTGCCCTTTGAATGTCATTCCTATGTGTATGAAGCCAACATGGAGGAATAGCAGGGGTCCGGAGCCGTTGCCACGGGGATCATTCGTTAATCAGAATAAAGACATTATGCCCACCATGTTCCCATTCCACAAGTCTTTGTGTTTCAGCCTAGTTTGGTGTAAATGTGTCCAGTAGAAGTTGCCACCCACTGTTTACCGAGTAACCATACATAATGAGGGGACTGTTCACTGAATAGGGCGCATTATCCAGACACCCCTGGACAGAGAGGGGCTGACATATCAGATGGAGAATGGATTCACACCAGCAGTGTTGTCATCATGTGTCATGCTATAAAACCCTACCAAATCTAATAATACATCTGCCATTTTTCTCGGCTTTACATTTTTTATGGCTCTTAAAAAGAACCAGTTCCCCCCTTCAACGGTTAGTTCAAGTGTGCATATATTTCCTAAGTGTTATGTAAAGTTGTCCCAATTTAACTACTAACTGTGGATTATGATATAAATATCATGGTTCTTAGATCTTAGATGAGTTTTTTTAAAGAGGCAGTGTTTTATTTTACAGTTGGAGCTATATTTAGAAATCATCAGATGTAATACTTTTAAATTCCTAAGGATAACAGGATGAAAGACATTTATGAGGGATTGAAGCTTCAGGTAGTCTGCCTCAGTATATACGTAAACCATATCAGGGGTTTGAAGTTTAAATATTCAGATTCGATCATGTCAAGCTTTACTCAGTGTACCTGCTGTATTCCCACTATTTGGTACTTGGTGTATTTCCACCATTTGGTACCTGGTGTATTTCCACCATTTGGTACCTGTTGTATTTCCAGCATTTGGTGACTGGTGTATTTCCAGTGTTAGGTACCTTGTGTATTTCAAGCAATTGGGATCTTCAGTATTTCCATCATTTTGGTACATGCTGCATTTTCAGTATTTGGTACATGCTGCATTTCAAGCTTTTGGTACATGTATTTCCACCATTTGGGGTCTGTTGAATGACTGCTATTCTGGGTGCAGATCATGTCTTTCAGAGCTCCTGGAGACAGGACTGCTTTGGCAGCTGTCACCGAGCTATCACCTTTCTTTTTCCTGGTTTTATTGGTAAAAAAAGAAAACTCTGATTTTTATCAGCCAGATTGGTTGGTCCCGCAGTAAATGGTATTGGGGTTGACATTGCTTGGTTCTCGTGCTTGGCTGAGCTGTTTATCAGTGGTAGATGAGAAGTTATTATTTTTTATCACGATTGGATAACAAGTTAATATTTTTTATTCGGCTGGAGTGCTTTGTCAAACTTGACAGGTCCAGTGTAACCAGGCGTCCATTCACATCTGTCTAGGGAAGGTTCCCGTGACAGGCACAGAATAAGGGCATATACACAAGGGCAGATTTCCCAGCAATTTACATTTGTACCCTGGCGTATAGACCATGGGCTTGAATATTCAGCGGTGGATAAATGCAATGTATACCAAAGCAAATGTGTAGGTCAGTGATTTAGAAAGCTTTATGTATTTGTCTACAAAGATATTTAAATACAATTCATGGTTACAGTACTGAATTACCTTAATTGAATACTTGTACATTATTCTAATATATTCACATAATGTTATTCACTGGGTTCCAGTTCAGGGGGTTATTATTTGATAGTATCAGAGACACTTTAACTTGAATATTCAAAAGATATTCAATACAGGATATACTAAAGATATTTCATACAGGTTGTACTTCAGTTTATCCACCTGTAATGAAACAGAGAGGATTGGTTCAAAGTCAGAAAGTATTAACTGCATATAGTTACAAGTGTAAATTCAAGTTTTATTGTGTATGAGTGCAGAGGTAGTTATGAAATCTAACCAGTTTCAGTACCATGTAAATGGTAAAGTTATTAACAGTGTAACAAAGAGTAGAACCATGCCCGGGGACTATTAATTTGGACTATATAGTGCAAAAGGGGCCGGAATTTCACCATGAGAGTGTCTCAAAGGCAAAACAAGGTTGTGAATACTTGAAAGACTGACAGAGATCTGTCCCCACCTTTTAATGACAGCTAGTTTTGGCTTTTTGATCATTCCTACTCCAATGCATATAAAATCTAAAATACAGAAGGTTTAATTAATAATATTATATTATATTTAACATATGGTTACCTACTCAAATAAATAGACTGTGCCACAGTCAATGGACCTATCCTAAAAAAAGTGCTTATTTTGATTGAACTAAAAGATCTATTTAGATATCAAATCTGTCGTTTGAGACAATTTTTATTTTTTTTTTATTTAAATGATAAATTTTGCCTTTGGGACTCTGGTGAGGTCCCAACAAGGGACCCTTGATCTTTACAGTCTAAGAGCTTGACCACTGGCTGTAGCCTGAGACTTGTATACCATAAATATACCTAATAAATGATTAATTCATAAGAAATCATATACCAGGTCAGAGAGACATGTAGTAACCCAATTTATACGTAACAGGAGACATACATAAATATGTGTCATGTTTGGAGTGACCTCATGTATGCATTAAAGCTTAAAGCAAAGAAATTGAAGAGGCTCCTGTCTGGACAGGGGTGGCACCAAACACACCAGATACTGTGAGGGGAGAATAATTGAGCACCACCGAAGTCTGTTGACAAGTACCTGGTCACTAATTTGCGCTTTGGGATTATGCAAAGTGTTTCACTCGGACTGGTCAGCTCGGGTGGCATTATGTCGCTCAAGTGGTGGCCTGAACGTAGTTTTCCTACAATGAAAAGAAGGACTGATTTACTGTACGACTGATCTTCAGGCTACTATTTAAACACCCATGTGTACTGACAAGGGAATGTGATCATTAGGGGCGCTTCAACCCTTCTCTGTTATTATATTTGTAGTAGCAGTTTTCTTTGGTCAGCCTGATTGTATGGCTTAACTGTATACAGAGTTCCATACCCTCATCTCTTGTCAGCTTGTCTGGCTGACAGATCATGTGATGTTGCTTATTGTATGATGAGGATCGAAGTTGAACCTGGTCTATGTGCAGACAGCCTTGGACATGCAAGGTTTTGAAGTCTTTCCTGAACAGCAGGATTAAACATATCTGGCCACTTGAAATAGCGCAATTGTTTTTGCAGCTCTTTCTAATCAAACAACACTGCCTGGCATCCCAAAGTAAATATATTTATTTTGTACATAATTTAATTATCATAAATTGGCTTATTACTTCCTTTGATTACAGGTGCATTGTAATAGATAAAGATATAAATTTAAAAGAAATTATGAGAAAAGTTACTTGGACAGGGGTGTTGGAAGTAACAGCTATCATCCTGCAGGCCATACACCACTCGTTCAGTGGAGCCTCTGTAGCCTTGGGCCTCTAGCTATATCTACCAGGCTTTACACATCTCATTCACTTCTATGCCTCAAGTATGATTCTCGGGTCACTGTTTTATCACTATTTATCACATGAAAATAAATGTTGTCATGCTAATAAATGTATTACGTTTATTGTAATCTGATGGCAGCGGTGCAGCGCTGGCTGATTGTAACGTTGCATGCATGAGCTGATGTTATTTGTTGTTATGTAGTCTTACCCCTTCAGGACTGACTCAGCAAGGTGCTTGCATCATTTATGATATAGACATGTAACTGGCAGCAGCTGAAAGCTGCCAAGCCCAGTGAGAGAGCAAAATCTGGTTATGTAGGGACAACCTCAATTTGCTGTGTGTTTTTAACTTGTTTTATTCTGGTAACATCAATCCCACAGGAACAAGGGGCAGCTTTGCCCCCCACAGGGGTGGATGAAATTATATTTCTGTGAATTGAATTTGTTTTTACACAGATAAGTAATTTGTAGGATAAAAGGTCATGCTGTTTAAAAATACAACTTGTACATCCCTTTCTCTTACTATGTATACATAACCTAATTAATAGAGTTTTGAAAATTGATTTGAGATTAAAGTTAGAGTGTTGTTGAATGTAGAATGTTTTGGTCATCTTGCAAGAATTTTGTCTTCAGGTTTTATTCTTTGTTGCTACTTGTTCTGAAAAGAAAAGTTTGAATCTGAGTGTAAATATGAGTGTTAATATAGAAATGTTTTGGTCTGACATGTGGAATTTTAAATGTTGGAGTTATATATTATCTGGCTGGGTCTGTGCAGATTTTGTGGGAAATGATAAGCTATCCATGATCAGTATGATCATATGTCCTTAATATTATTAAGTTTTATGGATTTCAGCTGTTTTGATGCACAGGGTTAGTAACAATCCAGAAATCACAACTTGTCATTAAAACATTAGAGCAAATCCCTAACAAGACATTAACCATTATGCCATTGAGGCACTGGCAGGGAGTAGAACCATGGACCTTCAGCTCCAAAGCCATTGCCTTAACCGCTAGGTTACCTCCTATACCCCACTGTATACATTAAGGTGGCTCTGTGATGTAGTGACTGTCAAACATGCACACTTTTTGTTTAAAGAGTTTTTACAATCATATTCTTTGGTCATATTTGGCACTCTGAGAAGTCAAGCCTGTCTTTTTTTTGTTCCATTCAGGTGTTGAATTTGAGGGAGCTTTAGTTCATGTGTAGTTTTATCTGTTTTAAAAAAAAAAATCTTCGAGGATTGATTTTTTTCAGGTTACTTCATGTTGCCAGAGGAGGGGGGTTTTGTCTACAGCTCTTTGTGCTTGATATAGTTGTCTACCTGTATCAGCCAGCGTGTTACCAGTGTTTATGCCCTCCTAGCACTACCAGTGTTCTCTGTATTTATCATGTGTGCTTAAACCATTACCGGAGGCTTCGGGCTGGCATGTAATTGTATTGGAATGACAGATAGCAGTTGAAATACAGGACAATTGTGGGGCGGCATAAGAAAAAAAATAAAACACGGGAGTGATCCTTGACCTTTTATGAATGCGGAATGAGTTAAAGCATCTTCAAGGGTATTAGATGTGGAAATCTTTTTGCATTGAATATATTGTGCATATTTATTTTCGGAAACAACATCATACATGACATAGCTGATCGATACGTTGGGCTGTTACACTGATACACAGGGCAGTCTTTCGTTTTAAGTGACAAATGCCTGAATGCACACTTTCTCTCATTGATTTTGTGTCTTTGATGTTACAGATGAAGGTAACAGAAAGAACGCTGAGCCTTGCTAAGCCACCCAACCTTTCTCTCTCAGACCTTCCACCCCACTTCTATCATTCTCTCCCCATGGTGCACATGGCGCTCAAGTGCTCCCTAAGAGATCCAAACCAATGCCACTTCCAACTCTCAATTAAAGGCATGTGGTTGCCATGACAACCACTCCTTCATTAATGTATTATTTCTTGTATTGTCACCCACACATTTTATTAGATAAGGTTAATCTGGAACAAACATCAGATCTTGAAAAAGTCTGTAGACAATACACATTTCTATCATATTCTAAATGTTTCGAACGTCTGTCAGATTAAATATTACACTTCTCTGCTGGACTCTTTTTGTTACATGATTCTTTCAGACTCTATAATGCATTGCACTTTTCTATCAGACCTTATGTGTGACACTTGTATTGATTCTGAATGTCTCCGTGACCTTTTCATTTTTATTCCTAATACCATAGAATACAAAAATGACTACACACCCACATGTCCTTGTTTCATCATTTAACTGTCTCACAGTCATACACACAGCCTGATCAGTTGCCTTGGCTCTTTTGTTTAACATGTTTCAGTCAGACTTTATAATGCATTTCACTTTTCTATCAGACCTTGTGTGTGACACTTGAATCAGTTGTGTACGTCTCTGTGAGCTTCTTTTTAATTTCATTCCTTATTCTATAGAATATCATAAATCAATAATTAGTGAACAGCATTATTAAGACTGAGTATCTACAACTTGGTCATTACCTTTAACAACTTTAAGCATGATGTATACAAAGGCAGACTTGTCAATATTGCCTGATCAGTATTTTAGGTATAATTCTATAAAGCAAAGTCTTTGGTGAAATAGAGGGAACATAAAATAAACTGTTAATAATTGATCTTTGTTTTATTTCAATTATCAAACATGATTTCAGAACCAATTATCACCACTTTTATATACACACATTTACACACATCACAAGGGTTGTAAAGGTTGGGATGCCAAGAGGGGGCCAATTAAAACATGTAATTATGGCTGCTTGACCATCTAATTAATTAGTGGGGTCAGTGCACCTGCCATATTTATATCCCACAACAGGATAGAATATGTCAAGCGTGTGACTCCAATGCTGTGGAGGATACCACGCACTTTCTCTTAACATGTGAAAAACATTCAATGCTGCGATCCCATTTGTTTGATGTTGCAATTTTGAACTATGGATAAAGTTTTGATACAATAACAACAATTGAAAAACTCCCATATCTGCAAAGTAGTTCAGATATTGTCAATAATACTGCACTTTTTGCAGCACATGCATATGACAATCGTTAAAGAGTTAATTTCTCTTAAATATGCTGACTTTATAGTTGTTTTTATTGTTAATTGTGAGTGGTGCTCCATTAGCCTTCCGAGGCTGGATGTGAATTTTCATATGATTGTAATTTTGATCACGAATATTACGTTGCACCTTAATAATAAAAGAAAAAATTAATTAACAGCCAAGTACCTGGGAATGTTCCACCTGTGTGGGGTATACTAGATATAATTTGTTGGTGATACTTCACACAGCTGTGTCTGCCATGGGGAATTTAAACCATGACCTCACCTTTGAAGGTGTAGAAGTCGCACAAAGCCCTACACATGATTATCAGCTACCTGAATGAATCTGAACCACAAACTTATTGACTTCGTATAACAGAGTTCATCATCTGTCTTATATTAATACAGGAACAAACAATTCATTTTAGAAGTTATTGTACAGAACCATTCAGACGTGGGTAACCATAATTTCAATTTTTTTCTGAGAATTGAGTCTAACAACATTTCACCCATGTGATTGTGTTGAGCAGAGATGTAACCATGGTTACAGACCAGATCATTTGGTTGCAGAGGTATCCATAGTGATGAATTTGATATTATAGGTTACCAAGGTGATACCTTTATTTTCATCATGGGAGAGAAGTTACCATGGTGATGGATCTGTGGCAAGGTTACCATGGTGATGAAGTGGTTCATGTGGTTGAAGACAAGTTACCATGGTGAAAGATATTGTTATGTGGTTTTAGACAATTTACCAATGTGATGATCTTATCATGTAATGGTATAGACCTGATACCATAACCAGCTTCTATGGTCAAGGGTAGAGCAAAGGATTTTAAGCTGGGGGTTGTGAGTTCAAATCTCAGCCAAGGTGGTGAGATTTTCAAGGTTAGCCCCCAAACAGGGTGAGCACTCTGCAGGCTCAATGGGAAGGCTGTGCCATGTATCACTCGCAAATGAGCATGTCTTTGGGGGGGATTCCTTGGCGTTATGACCTAGCAATGAGGGCGATTACACATCCAGGATCCTCAGGTGCAGTAGACACCAGGCCTGAATGACATCCAGATACAAAAATAATATGAGCCAAAGCGAGTGCTATCGCCCTGTCTTGTAGTCCAAAACTGAAATGGAACTCTACAGATGTACATACTCAGATTAAGAATTAGATAAGAGAGCTTAAAAAAAGACATGTTACCATGGTCATGATCTTATCAAGTGGTGGTAGACATATTAACTGGTGATGGATCATATCAAGTGGTGGTAGACATGTTACCATGGTGATGGATCTTATCATGTGGTGGTAGACATGTTGCCATGGTGATGCATCTTATCAAGTGGTAGTAGACATGTTACCATGGTGATGGATCTTATCAGTGGTGGTAGACATGTTACCATGGTGATGGATCTTATCAAGTGGTTGTAGACATTTTACCCGGGTGATGGATCTTATCAACTTGACAAGTGGTGGTAGACATGTTACCATGGTGATGGATCTTATCAGTGGTGGTAGACATGTTACCCGGGTGATGGATCTTATCAAGTGGTGGTAGACATGTTATCATGGTGATGGATCTTATCAAGTGGTGGTTGACATGTCACCATGGTGATGGATCTTATCAGTGGTGGTAGACATGTTACCCGGGTGATGGATCTTATCAAGTGCTGGTAGACATGTTACCATGGTGATTGATCTTATCAGTGGTGGTAGACATGTTACCCAGGTGATGGATCTTATCAAGTGCTGGTAGACATGTTACCATGGTGATGGATCTTATCAAGTGGTAGTAGACATGTTACCATGGTGATGGATCTTATCAAGTGGTAGTAGACATGCTACCATGGTGATGGATCTTATCAAGTGGTAGTAGACATGTTACCATGCTGATGGATCTTATCAAGTGGTGGTTGACATGTCACCATGGTGATGGATCTTATCAAGTGGTGGTAGACATGTAACCTTGGTGATGGATCTTATGTTGTGGTGGACATGTTACCATGGTGATGGATCCAGTGGTGTTGGTTCAGACAGAGATTTGCTTTGGTGATAAATCAACATCTCAGGGCTATGTACACTATTTACCATGGTGATAGTTTTATCAACAGACTTAAGTACTGGGTTATCATGTAGTTATGAATCATGTATATTTATACAGTGCTGGTTACTATTGTTATCCATACAGTGAAAATGACGAGACCATGGCAAGGTTTTTCACTTTGTTTTACTGAAGGCATGTTTGTGACCTTGGTAAAGGGCATAATGATTTTCTGCCAGGGAAAGTGAACCAAGGTCATTTACCTATATGCTATAAACATTTTGTTGTGGAGTTAAAAAGACTTGTGTTAATTAACTCTGAAGGTTAAACCACAATTGTAAAACTGAAATACTAGGCATACCATAGACATGCCAGAGGCTCCATCAAATGGATCCAAATAGAATTACATTAGCTATATCCATATATGACAAAATGGTTCATGGTTGTCACCTGTCATCTACACGTCACTGCATGCATCTCCAAGGCAACTAATGTGTTGGGTAAATATATCCTGAAGTACATATGTATTTACTTCCTTTTTACAATAATGGAAGTCTAAATGCATGTTGCGTGTAATAGTGCTAAACTTAGAGAAGTATGTGGTTACATGATTCCCAGTTGTAATTGTCTCTTTTAAGTGCAAAACCTTAGAGGGCAGTGAATTGGTCAAACCATTAAGATGCTTGCTTCAGGAGGGCCTTCATAAAACACACAAAAGATTTACCCACAAATTGCTGTAGAGAATTAAATGGTCTGCCTGGGCACCTGTCCCTGTCACCGAGGAAGCATGCTGGTTCTGAGGATGATTATGATTAATCTCATTTGCTGAGTGTTCTTGGGGAACAGGACAAGATTTCCCTAAGAAAATAAACTATTGCATTTCTATTTCAAGGGCCACAGTACTATCCGGGGTTCCAAGTGGGGTTTTACATCTACAGGGTTTACAGTAGCCATTATATTATGGCAAATAATGGGACTCATTACTCTGTGTGTCTTTTCTAAAAATAGCGATATGGTTGTTGTAGAGATGATATTTATCTGTTGGACCATACATGGCTTTTGGCACCCTTCATGGTTTTTGCGTTTCCAGTCTTATAGCAGTGAAGATTCCTGAGAAATGATTTTCCCCTCTAAATGTATAATATGAGATATTATTTGTATAGTTTGATAGAGAGTGAGAATTCATCCTTATAAATGGATGACATGAGACTGAGTATAATCCATGTGTTTTGGTGGTATGATGCAGAGAGATGATTCTCTCCTATATATTTTGATGATATGATACAGACAGAGAATTTTCTGATGCATTAGGATGGTGTAAAATACAGAGAGAGGATTCTCCCCATATTTGGATGTTATGATATATACAGAGAGAGCTAGGATTCTTCCTATATTTGGATGGTATGACACAGAGAGAGGATTCTCCCTATTTTTGAATGGTATGATAAATACAGAAGGATGATTTTTCCTATATTTGGATGTTATATGAAGCAGAGCGAGCAATCCCCCTATATTTGGATGGTACGATACAGAGAGAGGATTCTCCCTATATTTGGATGTTATGATACAAAGAGAGGATTCTCCCTTGTACAAGCATCAAGACAATTTAATGCTGGCAGAGAATTGCATGAATGTCTTCAAAATATCTGCTCTTACAGACAGATTAAAAGCCTGATCTCTAGGAGAGCATGTACAAATATATAGCATATTTTTTTAAGAAAAAAAAAAACATGCAGAACAACTTGTATAAGTATATTAACCTGTTAATTGTATGCCTATCAGATCATTTTCATTAGATTTCCAGGAACGTACTACAGAAAACAGGATTCGGTATATCTACTATACCACAATGAGATCTTATGTATTTTATAGTTAGCCAGATATATATAAATATCAGCAGAGCATCTGCTGCAAACATACAAACAATTTTGCAAATAGGAGAAACTATGACCAGGCAACTCCATAAAGAAAAACATTAAGTTAGTACACAGTTTGACGTCAGTCTTAAAAAAGACCTGCAAGAAAATATGTTCGTCTTTGACCTTTAAATGCTCATCAAAGTTAAGAGGGTCTACATGCCTGAAAACAGTTGTAAATGTCATTTTATGCCAGCGTATTCTTACCAAACAACAAACCTCATTACTTTTTTAAGGGTCTCATGACTTTTATAGAATTAAGGTCCTTGCAAAATATATAAAAATAACATTTGTTCCCCTGACTCTTAGGCTCAATTGAGGTTTTTCTTTCTCCTTGAATTGTTCCTTGACATGATTACTTAAAAAATTAGATCTTTGATTACATAAAGAAATAAAATTGTTTTGGGTTTCAACATAATACACTGATTATGGGGAAATGAAATAATATATCTGTATCTGAATACTAAATAATATATCTCTATCTGTCTGAAACATTATGATTCAAATAGAGGACTTGTCCCTCCAGAGATTCCAGTGCATAGGGTCCTTTCCTGAATGATTGACATGAGAATATTATAAGAAAAATTTTATAAGAACAATAAAGGAATGCTGAAATACAGTGAAACCTGTGTTATGAGAGACCCATGGGACTCTTCAGAAGTGGTCTGAATTCACAGGTGGTCTTATTAGACAAGTCAGTTATTACCAGTGTGGATGCTTTTGGTTCACTCAAGGGTGGTCTTTATAGATAAGTGGTCTTTCAGACAGTTTCCATTGTAAACTGCATCAAATTCATGTGGAAACAAAACTGTAATTTGTAACTCAAGTCAGAATCTAATTGATAAACCAGGGTGTTCTTAAATTATAGATTATAGTGATAAATTATAATCTTAATTTGTAGTATTTTGATACAGATTGAGTCAGCGGTGCTAATAATAAAATTATTGCAGATTTAACATTTTTGTCCAGTTTCATTTACAGCACTTGCTAAAGATTTCTCAAATCACTTTTTTACTTCTCCTTAATTAAATATTGAACACTGTTGGCTCACCCTTGATTTTTGATCAGAAACATATATTTGCACTTCGGGAGGGGACTGAGGAACTTTCATGCTGAATTTGAGCAAAAAGGTAGGACAATATGTCAATAATTGTATATTTTCTTGTAACTTCTCACATTTCTCCAAGTCCTGTTCTCGTGGTGATTATACCCTGAAACTGTTCCTGTTGTGATGTGTTAACGTGAACGGTCAAACTTACATGTCAGTAGTTCCTAATGGATGAGATAATGCGGGTGTATGGAAGGTTATCTCTGAAACAGGTCAGCCATTCCGGGAGCCATTTGAAATATTTATTTTATTAGCACCCTTAAGAATCAATATCACACCCAAAGGGCAGGTAGTCTTTGAGCGGGAAGGAGGGAAATATCCTCTGATACTCTGCTTCATTGAATATAAGGAATGGAGTTTGAATTACCTTCACTACCGTAAGAATTCCAAGCATAACACTCATATTGATTACAGTAAAGTAAATAAAAAAAATAATAATAACAAATACCATAAAGAAAATATAAAATATTGCCCCGTCACTTAGCTTTTCTGGATTGCTGATAAGATTACCTTCAGCTACAGATGTTTTCTCTGCTTCTTCAAGCTTTATTTGCCTTCAGACAGAATTAAGATTTAACTTTTTACTGTTTATAGAAGATTTATCTTAAGAAAAGCTGTGTTGCCATCAGCAAATTAATGAAGTACATAGGACAACTTCTCAGTCTGCGAGCAATCCAATATAACCTAATTTTCAGCACTGTCAATCAGACGTTTAAGATGTTTGTTGAGGAGGGGCAGCCACTAAAGAGGAATTTTATTGATATTTTGCAGCAATCTTGACAGAGAATTCAATGTATAGTAAAAAATGTAGGTAGCCTTCAGTCAATTATAAAATATCTGCTTTATTTAACCAGAAGGTGGTTAATTCAATATGTTCAGCTGCTGCTATTTAAATGTCTCTCAGTTAAATAAATATAAAAAAAATTTGCTATATTAAATAAGCGGTGCCTGCAGTGTGGATCACATATAAATGATAAGATTATATTGAGCTCAAATATTTATCATAAAAATACGGGATTCCTAATGGTAGAGATTGTGCGGAAACATTAAACCTAGTGACAGGGGAGTTTATTTACTTGCCATTACACTTATCTTAGTTTATTTAAACACAACATAAGCAGTCAGTTTATATTTACAAGCACACAAATATCTTCCTAGCTTATCAGTCTGACAGTTTTATGATTATATAGTATGGGTGTAAACAAAGGGACATGAAGCATCAAGTGATAATGCTAAACAACCATTATTGAAACAGGCTTAGCTGGAAAGTGGGAGAGGTATAAATTAGACTTCTGTATGTACTTGTTACCCTCCTAACATATAAAAGTGATGCAGTAAAGTTCACATGCCACCCATAATCTCAGTACTAACATTGATAGATTAAATTCCTCATAAATTACTGGGTATTATCTGATAAGTACATCATGCATTGTGGTTATATATCTAATTATCATATCCATTCGTAACAGATATCACCTCTGGAATAGGAGATGAGCTCACCATTCATGTTTGGTTCAATTGAATAACTGAAACTAGATTATTTTAAAAGTTAGAAGATATGTTTTACAAATTTATAATATACTTTAGGCCAATGTATCTTGTCTATTTTAATTTGTACTCAAAATGTATTGCCAAACCATCTTTCCTACCTGTCCCATATATGAACTGATTACTATATATATTTATAAAAAGGAGTACTATTAGGAGAGTATACATACTCACAAGTTAAAACAAATTCCATTCATATGAAGATATAACATTATTGTAAATAGATATAAAACATGAAGCACATTTTCCTTTTAGTTGAAGAATGAACCTCTTTATGTAGCCACCCATCAATGGAGAACACCTCTTGAATACAGAAAGATTCTCAGTCCAGCCTTATAAAAGTTGTGATGAAGAGGTAGGGAATTCATTCAGTTGTACACTTAGGTGCTACTTCTATGCCAACTGAGACCAAGATGAAGCCAGGGAAACACAGAATTGTTGCTTTTACAATTTTCATCATTGGGTAACCCTAGCAGGGTGAAACAGTCCAAGCTTTTATTCAGTAGCTACAGAATGGCTCCAGTGTGTAGATGTGTTTTTGAGTGATATTCCAGGAGAGAAGCAGACATTTAGTCAGTTCTTCTTTATATGATCTAGATTTGGATTGGCTTCTGGGTAACATGGAGGGCTTTCATTGCCTTGTTGCTACAATAAAGGTTTAAGACATTTGCCAGTGCCATCCTGGGCTGCTAGGCATGCTGTTGCCATGGAGATGCATCCCCTGTTCCTTGAGTAGTGCGTTCCCAGCCATGTCACTGCCACTAATTAGTCCCCGCACTGAAAACCTATTTTTAGTCAGGCTGGCAGTTTTTCGACTCTCAACCTGGGGACATTGATAATCGACCTTAACTGGAGCTTCTGAGGCCGGGAGCTCTCCCCAGCGCACATGGTGTTTTCGTGCCTGAACCATGTTTTTTTATGTTTTTCCCCCAGTAACAAATTCTATTGTGTATGTTTTTGCTGGTCTCGGTTTTTTTTATGTATACCTGTCATAAAACTGCAATTTAAATGTCACTATGTAGGTTTTTATCTGATTTTTAGATTCTCCTAAAATGTATGCATATGTTAGTGCCCTGGTGTAAGCCGAGGGTTAAGATGTTCTTTACACCGTATACACAGGACATCCCTGCTGTATAAATGCCACAATGAAGTCTTAGTAAATTCTAGGCCTTTGTGTAGAATGTGTACATATGACAATACAGAAGTTTAAATGTCACTCCAAAGGTTTTACTTGCTTATAAGCTTTTCTGAGGAAGATGTGTCTGTTATCACAGGAATTTAAATGCCCATGTGTAGGTTTTAGCCTGTTCTTTACATTTTCCTAAGGATGTGTACACATACATTAATGCTAATGTGTGAGCATGCAGGGTTAAGGTGCATCATAGCCTTTCCTAAGAATACTTGCACACTGGTGTTCATGTCCAAATTTATTACTGACACACAGTTGGTAAATGAAGTTTAATTGTCAAGGTGACTTCTTTGATGAGTATAACTGCCTATAATTCAACTGCTTCTGGGTATATTTTTGTAACTGTTTACCTGAGATGACTTTCAGCAGTAGTGATAGGTGTTCACGGCTCAACATTATCTTTTGAAAGTACTTAACCAGTCAGGCAAGTAACATATAGCTTCTACTTGCCCCACATGAATTTTTACTGTCCCTACAAAAATCAGTGATTATAGCCATGAACACAAAGTGTGCTCCACATGATTGTGTTGCATGTTATAGACAATAAAAATTTGTTTTCCTAGATACTATGTTTTTGACCAGGTTCCACTGCCACCCCAAGTGTTTCCGCTGCCACGGCTACTGGCGCCACGGCAGAGTTAATTTCCTTGGACCGATCTTTCCCAAACCCGGCTTAGTTATTTGCTCCCCTATGTAATTATGACTAACAAAGACTGGTTGCGCCACCTGCAGTCCTTATTGTGAAGTATGAATCTTGGTGTCTTTTTAATAACAGCCCATATCTCAGGAGTGGTTCAGTGATATATGTATTGAGCTGAAATTTGCTTGTCCATAGATCTTTGTTCTCTCCATCTCATACCAGAGACTGGTGGTGCCACCTACAATGATTTTCACGTTGAGTCCGTCCATACTTTTGCCATATGTTCGTTTTAATGATTAGTTCAAAGTATTGGGCTAAAATTGTGCATGTTCATAGACCTTGGATACCTCAATCTCATGTTCAAGACTGGTGGCTCCATCTACAATTATTTTTGCGTGGTGTCCAACCGTCTGTTTGCTTTGGGTAAAAATCGCTCATATCTGAGGAGTGGATGGATGTATAAGATGTGTATCCACCTGGGTTAGCTTTGTTGTAGACCAGACAGATGGTGGCACTTACCTTCCCATTTTCATAGAATAAATAATGCCCTTTTCTTAGGAATGATTTGCCGTATTTGCCTGAAATTTTGCATGTCCATAATTCTTGAATACCTCCATCTCATACTCAATGCTGGTGGCCACATCTGCAATTGTTTTTGCTTTGCGTCATTTGTGTGTTTGCTTTGGGTAAAAACTGTTCATATCTCAGGAGTGGTTCAATGTATTGGTCTGAAATTTGGCATGTCCATCCATCTTTGAGAGTTTTTGTATAGCCCAGACAGGTGGTGCCACCTGCCTTCTCATTTTCGTAGAATACATTTATGCTTTTTTTCTCAGGAGTGATTTGCCCTATTTGCCTGAAATTGTGGATGTCCATAGATCTTGGATACCTCCATCTTGTATTCAAGACTGGTGGCAAAATCTGCAATTGTTTTTGCATGGTGTCCATCTGTCTGTTTGCTTTGGGTAAAAATCACTCAATCTGAGGAGTTGATTGATGTATCAACTTGAAATTTTGGCATGTGTATCCATGTTGAATAGCTTTGTTGTAGACCAGACAGGCGGTGCCACCTGCTGTACTGTTTTTATAGAATACATTGATGCAATTTTACTCAGAGTGGATTGGTGTCTTGGCCTGGAATCTTGCATGGTGTATTTATCTGTAGATCTGTTTTTTGGTGAAAAGTTCACATTTATGCAACAAGTATGGGGTCATGTCATGTCAGGAACATTCCATGCCTTACTTTACCCATGCCTCTGTAATATGGGGGAGGCCAGCTTGTTGACTACCCATATTCTGGTTATATTTATCTTTACTACAGGAAATTTAAGATAAAAAGGTATTATCAATATGGTTTTCATTTCTCCACAGAAGAAAATGGCTAGATGAAGATTAGATAAGATTCAGACCTTTTGGTAAATATTTATATTGCACCCACTTGACCAATATTTGATAATTAGGAAGTGCCTTTTGGTTGTTCTACCACTATTATGTGGAATTTTGACATGCTGAAGGCAGGTGTTTAACTTTTGATGTCAACCTGGTATTTATCTGTGCTGTGTCCGTCTTTCTTTCAGCCCACAGGTTATGATCTGTTGGTGACAAAGCTAAAGACTTCTGATTTGACAATCAAACACGTCTGGAGAAAATGTCTTTGAAAAAATTTAAACCTGACCTAATTTCTGTGAACTGTGTGATTAAAAAATCATTTTAGAAAAACATGCTTAATTAATATTAAATTATACCCACACATCACACAATCTTTGGTGTTGAATCAATTTTGATATAGAGTCCAGACACTTCTGCCAGAAACTCCTTACATAGTATTTTACGTTGGGTGGATGGAAATAGTATTGTATTTACTTAGAAGTTCTGTATATTTGTTAATTCACTCAGTTACTGTAAACAAATTTGCATGAAGGCACACAAATACCCTTCACTCCAACAGACCTGATGTTTAAAAATAAAATTTAAGTTGATGTAATCACTTAAATCACTGACAAACTGATGAAAATAGAAGCAAAACACGGGAGAGATACATGTGAAACATTAATCAACAAATTTCTTGGCCAAAGTACCAGTCTGTAACATGATTGGCAAAACAGAAATACCCCAGTTTTTTACTATTCTATAGATTGGTTGAATTTTCTTTGTTCATGTTCAGGCACAAAATTTCTTCCAAAAACTGTGGAAGCATTAAAATAGACATTTGGAGAAAATAATCTTTTAAGAACTAACCTGGAGGGAATCAAGTGACACAATAATTTAATGTGATTGAAAACCAGTGATGGAGTGATAGGTAACATAAAAATTAGCGAAAAAAACTGATGGTTTCTGGTGAGCATAGAGGTTTTCCCTGCTGCGCCTCATGCAATTCCTCAGACATCAAAGGAAAGCGTGTTAAATCTAAGAGAGGATGGGGAATAAAGCATTGACAACACTTCTTTGAGATCAAAGCTGTCATCATTCAGGTAACGAGTTAGCTACCCAGGTAAACTCAGGTACAACACGCAGCCTGATGCCCGTTGCATACAAGTGACACATCACACAGGGGCAGATGAGGCCCAGCTCTGGTACAAATTACCTGCCTTGATGACTACTTATGTAGGGGAGGGTCCGCAATGAGCGCTGACTTTGTAAAATGAATGCTACAATTTTGCACCTCATCACCCATATGAAAGAGAGTTACAATGACAGGTCAGAGGTCGGCACGGCAGCTGTGCTGTATTGATAGCTGGAACAAAGACTGGGGGGTCGACCCAGACTAGTCTTAACAGGAAAGGAGGAGACTTCATACAAAACCTACCGCTACCTTCAACTGTCTGCAGCTACCTGCAACTGAGGGCCTTTTTTCCCTCTTGGCCCTCAAAGTGTGGTTTAATAGTTCAGCATGTGAGGAAATCCTGTAGATTGCACTTAAATTAATACTGCATTGGTAGTACCTCATCTTTAGTTATATGGATGATCAACAACTGAAATTTATACATGAGATTTGCATATTTATTTTATTCTGTCTCTCTTTCTTCCCATTTAACCATTTATCTAACTGCATGTTTAGAGGATCATGTAGCCCTTAATTTCACTACAGATGGACACCTAGCTAGTGTTCCCTCACTGTCTGGATTCTGAGGCTTAGTTTACATATTTGCATATTTATTTTCATTTCTATAGATTTCCATTAACCTAAAACAAATCCTCTCAGAAGTAACAGTTGCAAAGATTTAAAATTACAACTAAAGTGGAGCAATTATTTATTTAGCTGTTATATAAATGTAAAGTGTGTCAGACTTGTTTGAAATTTATGATAAATCTTACAGTAAAGGGGCCATAAATGGATTATGGCAGTATGTGTTGGAATTCAAGAAGAGAAATAACCATTTGATGACCAGTCATAGGAATTTATGTGGGATGTTATGTATCTATGTTATAATATTTGTAACTGTGTGTGCCAAATGACATATTGGAAGATTGGGCCTAATTCAAAAGGCACCATTGAGGCCAGCCAGTTTGATTGTATCAGTATAAAGTCACATAACTTTGCCTGGTTTGTTCTTTAGTTTTCACATCCATACTAATAGTAGCAAACTGACTTTCTCAGTATCACTTTAAATTCTTTCAGCTATGTTTAACCTATTTATAATTTGTTATTTGGGATCAATGTTGTAATCATTTTAACATTTGCCCCCCCCCCCCAAAAAAAAAAGTTATCATATTTGATAGCAAGGCTTCCTCCCAAGTGGCATCTTCATTAAATCCAATCCGGTCATTTCAACAAAGTCATATGACGTAACATTAATTTACATGCAACACATTTTACTTTCCATGGAACATTGTATGGTTCATCCTGAAGTTCTGACATTTGTATTCATTGATGGAAGAAGATTTTATCCAGCACTAACAGCTGTTTTTTTTTTTTCAGTATCACTTTATGCTCTTTCAAATATGTTACTGTTTGCAATTTCTTTTTTGGAGTCTCTTTGTTTCTTTTTGCATTAAATATGACATATAATCATTTTTCATGTGTTTGTGTTCATAATGAGTCTTCATTCAGTAATATAAGTTTAAACGAATTCAGTGATAAACCATGAACCTATATATTAAAGTGTATCTTGAAACCAGTAGTCTATGAGGTAGCATGTCAAGTAGGCATCCATAGTGTCAACTGTTAGAGCAGTATGTGTACCAGCTGTATGTTTAGGCATACACTTGTGTTACTATGGTAATTTTACTCTCCTCGTGCAGGTGTAAGGTTTGTTTGGTTACTGTCACCATGGAACTTTGTAACAAGATAGGATGTTCATGATTATAGATTACTATGATTACACTGGGAATTAGAAATTGAATTTTAATCATATATTCTGAAAAAAATATCAGTCATTAATGGTGATATATAAATATCAGTACCAAACAATAATGGATTTGCTGAGCAGTAGGACTTGCACTTTGTACACCCAATGCAGCAGGAAATGTTAACAGAGACAGCTGACAGTAGTACTGTGGGAACAATTGACAGCTACTGCGATTCTATATAAATCTGGCCTTGAATATTTATTATATTGGCAGCTGCTGGGATTCTATATAAAAGTGACGGTCAGGGTTGATTAAAATCAATACAAAGTGAAATATAATTATAGAATCAACAGCTGATGTGTCACATCACATAGACATAAATGCTACAGATTGTATAAAAAAGATTATTCATATTATCGTCTATATATGCATAATATAAAATTATTTAATACCATTTAAATAATTATTATATTATAAATAAATATTATAATATGATATGAATAAATAAAACATACAAGATATCAAAACACAATTGGTACATATTATCATACTTATAATATAGTAGATAATTGTCATACATAGAATACCAAGACAAAATTGGTACATATTACCATACTTATAATATAGTGTGTAAGTGTCATGCATAGAATACCAAGACAAAATTGGTACATATTACCATACTTATAATATAGTGTGTAAGTGTCATACATAGAATACCAAGACAAAATTGGTACATATTACCATATACTTATAATATAGTGTGTAAGTGTCATACATAGAATACCAAGACAAAATTGGTACATATTACCATATACTTATAATATAGTGTGTAAGTGTCATACATAGAATACCAAGACAAAATTGGTACATATTACCATACTTATAATATAGTGTGTAAGTGTCATACATCGAAACCAAGACAAAATTGGTACATATTATCATACTTATAGTATATAAGTGTCATACATAGAATACCAAGACAAAATTGGTACATATTATCATACTTATAATATAGTATGTAAGTGTCATACATAGAATACCAAGACAAAATTGGTACATTTAACATACTTATAATATAATGTGTAAGTGTCATACATAGAAACCAAGACAAAATTGGTACATATTATCATACTTATAATATAGTATATAAGTGTCATACATAGAATACCAAGACAAAATTGGTACATATTATCATACTTATAATATAGTATGTAAGTGTCATACATAGAATACCAAGACAAAATTGGTACATTTAACATACTTATAATATAGTGTGTAAGTGTCATACATAGAAACCAAGACAAAATTGGTACATATTATCATACTTATAATATAGTATATAAGTGTCATACATAGAATACCAAGACAAAATTGGTACATATTATCATACTTATAATATAGTGTGTAAGTGTCATACATGGAAAACAAGTCAAAATTGGTACATATTATCATACTTTTAATATAGTATATAAGTGTCATATAACATAGAATACCAAGACAAAATTGGTACATATTATCATACTTATAATATAGTATGTAAGTGTCACCCAGAATACCAAGACAAAAAAGGTAAATATTATCATACTTATAATATATTATATAAGTGTCATACATAGAATACCAAGACAGAATTGGTAAATATTATCATACATTTATTGAGCTTATTATAATTCCATCATCATATTACTAGATTTCTTGGAACATAGAAAAGGCAGGATAATAAACCTGTCAGCATAAAATTGTTAACTCAACACTATTGACATCTTTATAGTTAAACATGCTTTATCTTTGTTTCAGTTTTAAGCCTGTCTGCTGATGCATCCAGAAGCTTACAATCAAACTCCAATGATGCCAGGTAAGAATACCTTTATTTGAATAATATCCAAATCTGATCATTTTAATTATATCCTAATGACTATCAATTATAATTGTAGAAATTTAGTATAAAGATAAATATAGATGTAAGGAGGTGTAGGCAATCATATAATCAGTCAGGGCTATTGCCATCTTACACTTTGGTGGCTGAAGTAACTGGACAGGGTTGCAATACACATACAGCAGGCTGAACAATCAGTGGCTTGGTTCTCTCATGGAAGCCAGAGGGAGGTGATTGGTTTACATTTCACTTGTAAGGAAGAGAAAATTTAATGAATTATTGGTTAGAGAAAGCCAAAGAAATGTTATTTTTTATATTTCATAACTGATGTTGGGGGTCACATGAGTGTTATTATTGCTTAAAGGTAATAAAGTGCTCATTTGATAAGCCCCTATAAATAAGAACTGTAGTGTCATCAGTTGTTTTGCTCATACACTTAAATTATCTGCCAGGTGGGGGATATGCTTATAATTGTTGTTTAACTAGTGAAGTTACAAATGACCATTAACAGTACAATAGATTAAATTAAAGAACCAATTATTGCACAAGTAACACAGCTGTAATAATAAATTGTATCACTTTATGTTACCTATAAGGATACTTTGCTCACAATATGTTACACAATACGAGATGTGATATGGTATAATTTAAAATCCAAGCTGAATTTTCCCTTGTATATAGAAATGTAAATAAGCTTATTCTGTTATTTTGTTCCATACTCTTAATAAAAGTGATTTCCAAATGATTCGCCAATCAGTTGCTGTTCAGCATGTTTCATGTCAGTGATGTTTCACCCAAAATTCCTCAAATAGGACTGAAAGACTATATTTTTAAATGTCAAACATTGTATTCCATTGGATATCAGATATCAAGAGTGTGTCAATACAAGGACCTCTGATGATACCAATACGATATTTGACTTAGTATTGCAATGTGAGCGCACTGGTAAATCAATACAGCCTAATAAGTAACATCTTGACCATGTAACAGATCTGTGGCAGAATGTACACAACTATCTTGCATCAACTGATGTCAGTCTCTAATTAACTACATGAGTGTACAAGAAAGCTCATGTTAATATAGGGTAGATTTATCACCAGCTACATGGATATATGCAATAATTCACAATGAAATGACTTAACAAAGCTCCTACCAACAAATAATACAAGGAGGATTAAAACTTATTCACAGTGGTAAGTTATTAGTAGCCTGGGTAAACCCCCAAAAAAGTAAAGTATATTAACAGAACAGGCGCCATCTAATAAAACACTGACACAATGATGAGCATAGCTACTGTGAAGGAGAAGCTGACAGCTGCACTAGCTTCATATTATACTTACGCTTTTCAAACGAGACATTCGTTCTTGTAAACAATTAGGAGAAATATTGTATTAAATTAGTTTTCACTGTCATGTAAAACATTCAAGAACAGCCTTGTTATGTAATGACAGTGGATGACTTGCCGAGTTAATACTTGGCTTGAATGTTTTTTACTGAAGCCTCAGGTTATATGCAGCATTGGTATGTTATATCAGTCGTCAGTGTGTTTATTAAAGAAACACACTGTCTACTGTGGATACGCTTCAGCATGCAAAACATCTTCCAGTTGGCTGAGTAACAGACCAAAGGGTCTGTGAAGAAACTGTAGATTTCACCAATTAGACGAGAGAACCTCCTCCCACTGCCCTCAAGTTTGGTTTTAACACATGGCTGTACTCACTGGAGGTTGGCTACTTTACAAGCCTCGCTGTGAAGGCTTACAGATTTCTTCATTAGGCTACTGTTCACCACAGGTCTGGTTTCTGATTCTACCTGAGCCGCCAGGGGAAGTTTACAGACTCCCGTCATCAGACACTAAATAACTATATCTGTTTTAAAAAGTTGACTTGATGTGATCTGCCACCTGTCAGCACTTGTTGTCAGTGACAACCCTTTGGCTGAACAGCACAGCAGCTAACATTGTAAATTTAACCAGCGATACCATCTCAGCTGGTAAAATCATATTTTGTACATGAACAAACTTGTCTGGCATCAGCAAGTGCTAAGTATATCCCAACTTGTAATATTAAGGTAAAAATTTAAATACACAAATTCTTAAGGTCTTTTTATGCTGTGCTTGCAAAAAAGCTAATTTTTTTTTCATAATTCTTGTATAAATTATCAAATGATTAAATAACACAGAGTTTTGAGTTGGCTATTATTTAAACCATCCTCATATATGATACACAGGTCAGGATCTCCCAAATGTGTCATTTATAATTAGGAGCATCTCGCGATAGGTTAGAATCTTCTAGACTTCCAAGTCAATCATAATTAGGGGCACCTGATACAGAGGTTAGAGTATTCTAGACTTCAGAGGCACCTGCTGTTTATATAAAGTTAGAAGCTTCAGCAGTTCAGAGTCATAGTTTTCTAGAACTCAGAGTCATCTGTAGTTTTTTTTTCAATCCTCACACAGAGGTCAGGATCTCCTAGAGCTCAGTGTCATCTGTAGTTTTTAGCCCTCAGCCCCTAGGCTGATGGGCTATTGTCGTCACCCAAGCTGTCCGTCCGTCCGTCCGTCCGTCCGGCGTCCGTTAACTTTTACCTTGTGAGCGGGATATCTTAAAAAGGATTCACCATCAGAATTTTATTTCCTCGGTAAAGATGTATATCGATAAAATCTCGGTCAAGTTTGAAGATGGGTGACCTTGACCTAATTTTCTACATTTTAGAGCTGATTATAGAAAAACACTTAGATGCTTATTACTCAGGAACCATTTGGTGGATTTTCACAAAACTTACTATGATTATTGGGACTGATAGTCTGTACCTGCTATACAAGTTTGGTGGCGCCACCTACAATTTCTGATTTTTAATGAAATTTTATCGGATTTTTCAACTTTGGGCTTGTGAGCGGGTTATCTCAAAAAGGATTGATTCATTGTAAGAATTTTATTTTTTCGGTGAAGATGTATATAAACAAAATCTCGAAGTTTGAAGATGGGTGACCTTGACCTATTTTTCTACGTTTTAGAGCTGATTATAGAAAAAACATTTAGAAGCTTATTTCTCAGGAACCATTGGATGGATTTTCACAATACTTACTATGATCATAGGGACTGATGGTCTGTAACTGCTGCACAAGTTCGGGGGCGCCACCTGCAATTTCTGATTTTTTATTGAATTTTTCTTGGATTTTTCAACTTTGGCCTTGTGAGCGGGATATCTCTAAAAGGATTCACAATAGGAATTTTATTTCTTTGGTGAAGATGAATATCGACAAAAATCTCGTTCATGTTCGAAGATGGGTGACCTTGACCAACTTTTCAAGGTCACAGAGCTTATAATAGAATAAAACTTAGAAGCTTATTTTTCAGGAAGCATTTGGTGGATTGTTATGAATCATGGTACATACCTCTCCATTTTAAATTTATAACTGAGACATGTACAGATATACATCTATGTGAGAACAGATATTTAGTACTTGTTACTGTTACCACCTCTAAACACTTCTTTTGGCTGAGGGCTTTTGGCAGCTTCTGCTGATATTCTAGTTATCCATCCTCACACAGAGGTCAGGATCTTCTAGAGCTCAGAGTCATCTGTTGTTTTTATCCATCCTCACACAGAGGTCAGGATCTCCTAGAGCTCAGTGTCATCTGTAGTTTTTATCCATCCTCACACAGAGGTCAGGATCTTCTAGAGCTCAGAGTCATCTGTAGTTTTTATCCATCCTCACACAGAGGTCAGGATCTTCTTGAGCTCAGAGCCATCTGTAGTTTTTATCCATCCTCACACAGAGGTCAGGATCTTCTAGAGCTCAAAGTCATCCATAGTTTATTTATGTCCCCATACAGAGGTCAGGAATATTTTAGAATTTGGAGTAATCTGAAGTCAGAGGCACCTAATACAAAGGCCAGATTCTTCTTCAGTTCAGAAGCATATTCAGAGCAATATTCAGTGCATCAATCTCCATACAGTGGTCAGAGTCATCTGTAGGATTTGGTTTTCACAAAAAGACAATAAATATTTATTTGTTTTGTCCAAGTTTGTCATGCTGAATTTGTTCTTTGTAGCTGGTAACTTCCTCTAGATCTACTGTTTGGTGCAGAAATGGCAATGAAATGACCAGACTGTTGAAGGTTTTGTTGTTGTATGACACCACTGCAAATGGTCTTTGATTATCAGAGCAGCACCATCCTAATGGGTCTCTTTAAGCTGTTCAGGGGAATAAGATTCATCCATTTTTCAGCTGACTGTCTGTTGCAGTAGAAAGTCCTTTAGTGATTTGAGATCAGATCACTGTATTCAGGAGTCTGTTCTCACACATGGGCATGATCATGCAAATTAAATATCAGTCATTTTTTTTAAATATTTTTTTCATAAGTCCTTTTGACCTATCTCTCTGTTCTCTCCTCTGTCATTATTCCGTCTGACTGGGATAACTTAAAACCAGCATTACAACTGCATTGTAATTTGCGCGGTGCTATCAATCTGATGACAAATTTCCAATTCAGCAGCCAATGAAACGGCATAATGCATGTCACATGCAGCCACACAGTCAGTTTTTAAGCAGCTTACAAGTTGACTCATTCCACATGGCTGCGCCAGCAGAAATCCTGTGGCTGCAAAAGCATCTCAACTGTCCAATTCAATTGCTGCTCCTTCAACCAATGTTGGAATGACACAGGCATTGTATTACATCATCTGTAAAAGTGCAGCGTCTATCAAACTGGGAGGTCTGGAAAATTACAAGCTGCCCCTTCAGAGGGCCAGAACATGGACAAAAATGGATTGAATGAATCAAGTCTTCTATTTTCTTAAGGAAAATTTGGATCTTGCCATTTGATACAAACATCTGTCCATAGATTTCTGCTATCTGGAAGTGTCAACTCATTCAGTTTACGCTGTAACAAGTACCAGCTCAGTCCTAAAAAAGAATTTCTTAGTTTTATAAATCTGTACTGTAAATATGTTTCTAGAGTTCTGTGACACCATCAGTTCATAATTGGCCATCATAAATCATATAATGGCAACATGGCTAACCCCCACATAGATTTATAGTGGAGTATATGGAAGCTTAGTGAAGGGAATGTAGGTCATTTATATTGGCTATAAGGTTACTGTATTTACAGCTAAAAAATCATGAAATTATTATATTCACTTCTTTATTGAAATCAAATTCATAAAAAAGATTTTATGAACAAGAATAAGGCAAACAACTTGTTTATAATCAGTAGTGTATAATGATCTCCTTTGATGATGATATCAAGTTAAATCTATAACTTGATCATACATATTTGAATTTATATACAATATGTGTATTTTTATGAAGTGTTTTTAGAATTGAAAATCTATAAGCACAGAATACTACAAAAGGTTTGGAACTCCATTTAAAGGGATATAATGTAATATATGTGAAAGAATCATCAAAGTGACGTAAACTTCAGTTGTGGTCACAGATACATCACCAGGAATTAATCTTATTCATGTTCTGATTCATCATCCCTCATCTTCATCAGCAATCTGACTGCGTCCAAGAAATCACATTGGATGGATTTGCACCTGGACCACGTACCTTATGTCAGAGAATCTTTGTCCTCATAAATACTGCATTGACCACTCAAGTATCCAGCAAATGAAAAGAAGCAAATGTTTAGTTAAAGGTCGCCAGACACAGGAACAGCTGAATCACTCGCTTCCCTCAGCTTTTGATGTATCTAGCTCCTGACTAAGCTGACTCTGTCTGCTTAGCTTCCTCATCTATCTCCTTTCATATTGTCCTGTTATTCTACCAGTCATTAGTCGAGAGAAGATTGTGAATCCAATGAATTATAGGTCTTATGCCTAAGAGTAGTCTTCATTGTTATGGAAAAAGTTGAACAGTTCTGTAAATTTCAAAATTTATTTAACATGCACAGAAAATTTCCTGGTACATATTACATATATGTTGTCAAGGAGAACATATACCCTGATCATATACAAATCTACAGCAGGCTGGGATCTGCCTTCATGCTTGTAATTAACATCGTATATATTTCAAGAACCACCTTAAAGGTGAAGAGAAAAGCTGATAACTCATAATACAAGCTATATCCTACTTAATAATAATCTCAAGTTATAAAAAACAACTACCTGGATTTCTGTTAAAAGCAACATTATTTGAAGTGTTGCTGACACAACTCTGAAGTATGAACTCAGTGTTTAGCATGGATTAGTGAATACAGGTGAAAGGATAATCAATACACAAGCTACTCAGAGGAGGTTAAAACATGCTCGCATGATCATGTGAATGGCACACTTCAGGTACAGTCAGGGGCAATGAATATGCAGATGCTGTGCTAGTGCATGCTGGAAGAAAAAAGGGAGAGCTTTCATGGTTCCACTAGCTCTCATGGATATATTGACCACATTATCACCATTCAGGTTACTGCTTACTGTACACTTGACTGATTTTTAGTCCACAGTTTTAGTCAAGTAGACTATGGATTTTCAACAAGCATGTCAAGTGGAGCAGCACATAACCAGAGGGATAACTCACTTAATTACTTCAGCCACACCTTAAATTATGGCAGCAAAGGTGTTTTACACCATTTAAGACAATAAATAATAAAAAAATGATCAAAATAATAAGATTTTCTTATGCATTTCTTTTTTAGAAACTCTTTTATAAGTAATAAGAGTTTCTTGTGCACTTCTTTTTAGAAACTCTTTTATAAGTTATGTAAGTTTTGTAAAGTTTTGGAAATCAAAAGAATATATGTGAAGGACAAATAGGGTAGGACGTATCCTGAACCTGAGATTGTGGACTTTTGAGCAGAGGGTACTTGGTGCACACCCCACACTGTCCTCAAATTAAAATAGTGAATTTGCAATATCTTAATGACAGTTCATTACTTTTTAATCATTCTTAGTCCTGTGATTTTAAACCAGAATCCAGAAGGCTTGAAAACAATTTCCTCTTGTATTATTACCTTAAACCTCATTTAATTGACAGTGCTTACAACAGGCCATGGCATCCTATATGACTAGAGAAATGCATACAATGGAACAAAATAATTATAGAGAGACTGGTGTATATTTTGAAAGAAATGTCATGTGTGATGAAACAACTATGAAACAAGAGCAACATGTATATTATTTTATAGCTATGTAAAAAAAAAATAAAATGTTCATTTCTTAAGTTAGGGCTGGAATAAAAATTGGATGTGACCCAAACTATGTTTAATTTATTATACATGATTAATAAAAGATGCAGTGAAAAGGTTTTGAAATTTGTCTCATTGAATATACTCACCAAGAGAAACAATGTTTACCTTTTAGACAAATATAGTGAAAATGTGGGAATCTTCTGAAAGGAATCATTGACAAAAGATAAAAGTATCCTGATAGATGTGGAGATAACATTTTGTTCCATTCCTGTTACTTATTTAACTGAGGTTTGATAAAGAGGAAGGTTTGCCTTATAGAAAGAAACAATACAGATCTTATGTAACCCATTTCTGAAATGCCAGTCTTTAATTTCTTATAAATGAAATTTATTTCTGATAGTACTTTGGTTGATTCATACGAGTATATATAAATACGAGTAATCTTATATATGAGTGTTTCAAGATACACCATCCTTAGAAACCCTTAGTTAGTCGTTTAAAATGTCACATCAAAGAGAGAGGAAGCCAAGATTTCAAAGAACCCAGAGAGTATATGAAACAGCAGAAATTATATAATTATAATTAATTCCTGACGAGGTCCTCTGACCTTCAGGAACTACTGATTTAGCAAGCACCAGGGTACATCAAAATTTCATTGAGACCTTTCTTCACTGTTCATGTGTTCTTTTTCTGTGTAGAATTTTGTGGTGAGTTTATTAACTTACAGCTTGACAGCTCTTTCAATCTGCAATGTTCTTTTGTGTTCACTGTTTCAAGGTTTGAGTTAATTTAAAAGTTCAAGCAGTATTATTACCAAGGGATAAAATACTGAAGGAAGGATTTTAGATTAAAGGAAGGATAGAAGTCAGCTATAGCCTAGTAAGCCTACAGATCAGTCCATCAGTTAATCTTACCTTTTTGGTTTAAATAATATTTATTGCAAAATAGCAAGAGGATTTGAAAACAGGGCACAACCCTATATTAATTCTTCTCCTCAAGATTCCAAATCTTACTGATTTCAGTAATGCAACAAGAAGAACCATTCACCATCTATTATTACAGATCGTATAACTTAATCCATTTAGGAGGTGGTTCAGCATAAGAGAGCAAAACGTGTATCTGGAAAGTTGAACATAATATAGTTATATAGAAAAAGCAACTGAACATTATGCGTAGGTTTGAATTAAGAGAGACAAATAAAACAGTAATACACAAAGCAGCTTGCTGGAAGATGCTACAAAATGTCATTATCACCAAAACAACAAATTTAATGTCCACCTGTTACCAACCGGTGATACTAGGGCCTGATTCTGTAAGGTTTTTATAGCCTTAATAATTTAAGTGGCTTGTATTTAGATACTTTGATGAATCAGTAATCTTATTATGTCATTTCCTTAAACAAATGAAAAGCACTGCAGTGTGTAATGTTTGATTCAATTTGATACTTGATACATCCACACTGAAGACATATTTATGCTTCACCATTGATGTCATTTTCATTCTGTTGGTCATGGTTCTTAAATCATTAATACTCAAGTTATCTGTGTAAGCACATTATCTTAACAGAACAATGCATGTGATTTAATTATATGTTCCATTTGGTATGTAAAATATAATTGAAGCACATAAATGTATTTTAGAGGTCCTACAGTCACCCAGTGATTGGAAGGGAAGCCCCAAAAGCCCTCAGTCAGGACCTGGAAAATTAGGTCAAGGTCAGAAATAGATATCAGATGCAAATCTGTTAACTGTGGATATATTATACTGACCAAAGGTCAGTTTTACAAACCAGCCATATTGGAGATATAGCATGACACCAGAATTGTAGAAAAGAAAAAATAAAGGCTTATACTGATTATTATTAAATAAAGCGAAAAAATATTTGGTATAAAGTATATAAATATGTAGCATCACCTCTGTTAAGGTATTCATAAAGATATTTTGGAGCATGTTGTACATTTGTTGTTTCTGGAAGTCTAGGTCTGAACTGTAGCCTCAGAAAAAAATATCAGGTATATATGTTTAGTTATAGATTGGAAAAAATCCACCTTCACATATATGGCTGATGTGGTGATATTAGGCAGCCAGACAGGGTATCATAATAGATCAGCATGTTAAGCTAACAGAGGTTCATCCAGAACTGTTAGACAAGTCACAGAACATACCAGAGTTTATCAAGTCAGCAGGATGTCTGCCATCATAAAACATTCATAGTCTACAGACAGCCTTCAGTATGCATATATACAGATCGACCAGCACTGAAGTGATGCCACGGCTTTTTACAGCACATTATCACAAATATACAAGAAACCCCAGGCCATTATGTAGTCTGTTAACATCTTCTCCTAATGCTATCATGATCACACTTATAATTGATGACATCATAGTGTTAATATACAGTTAATGTAAGAATTTCTTTTAAGGATGGGCCCTTATAGCACATAGCTGGCAAGAGGGATATAACTCTAGTGTAATGAGTGGCATGTTGTTATTCAGCATTACTGTTAGCAGGTTTTCGCTTCACAGGCAAGAGTCTAGTGGAAGTCCAATGTGGTCAGTAACAATCCCGATTGGTCAGCATCAAAAAGGGTCTATGGGCCTCTGAAGAAGTTTGACCATTTGTTTTTGTCTCTGGTCGGATTTGAACTCAGGACTTTTAATTTTCCTAGTTCATTTCATGTCACAGAGAACTATACTTGCCACGCAATTATCTTTGATAATGGAAGAAAATCTCATATATTCCATTACTTTTGCCCAGAAGTTAATTTACCAAGTTGCAATTAGGCTTATAAACAGACTGTTACACACTGTCTTCAGTACATGCAGTTCACAGTGCCAGGAAGACTGTAGCCACAGCTCAGAACAATTCAAGTTGATTTGACACAGATCTAAACAAGAAATATAACTCTTTTTGTCTTCTCTCTTAATCTGCAAAAAGAAACTAATTAGTCCTGCTGGAAAGTTGGCTACAATGTATGTGTGTGGGTCTCATTTTGTGTAAAGTGTTTGGCTTCAATGCAAAGAGATTCTTCATAGCTCTTCAGACAAGACCTAGATATCCGTCCAAGTCATGGAACTAGCACCGGAGAGAATTATCTGAGGTGTAAACTATGTCCAGATGGCAGTGGTGCCTCTAATGCCAGGGGTATAACGTTCATTCTATTGGTGGGATATATAGAGGGTGGGGTGAGGGAGGGTGGTGATGGGGTTACTTTATACCCCATGCTGAATAAACTGTGAAATGATAAACTGTGTAACTGCAGAAAGGTGAAAACATCAGATGTGTGACCATTGCTGGACACTGCTGGCAGGCTGCATCTTGTAAGAAGGCCTGGTTGATTGGTTGGTATATGATGGAACATATATAGAGCTTATCATATGCAGTGAGCAGTAGTGATGTGCCAGTTGATTTATTATATCAATGATTGGTTGCTTTCATTCATAATCAATTAAATTCATTACATATTTGCATAATTGATCACAAATGTTTGTATATGCACTTCTAAAATAGTCATATTATCAAGATAAAATACTCTTTATTTTGTTGAAGATATCAGACAGTACGGGGCATAAAACAGCTAGCAGCATTTAAACTTAACCTTGTGCAAGAAATAGGTGTCAACAACCTGGCCATTACCTTGACCTTTCAGCAATATACACAAATTAGACTGAATTTACTCGGTCAGTATTTTTGGTATAAACCTTTACAGCAAATTCCATGATTTATTTATGGTTCATAAAATAATCGGTTAATAATCATGCAATCATCAGACATTTTTTATTGAAAATGATTTTACAAATGATTCCTAATACTAGTGAACAGGGATAATTAGAAGTATTGTCAAACATCATAAACTTGAAGACCCTTCAAATGTCCATGTAGAACAAGAGGTTTGAATTTTCGGTCATAATGATATCATGATATCATGCACACAGAAGTTTTTATAAAAGCACTGCCAGCTACTGGAAATTAGACTGATGCTTTTTAAGCTTTAATGCTTCAGATAGTTGGTTTTGAAACACATTGATTCAAGCTACATTTGCCATTTCATAATCAGGTTAAAGCATGCCATAGCATCACCAGTAAAAAAGCAGCACTCTACCTAAATGTGTTGTTTTTAACTCTGATATACAACTCCTATGCCATCATCATTAAGTAATATAGAGCAATTTCAGATCTTCCACATTTGTATGTCTTGTATCAGAGATACATTAATCTGCCCAGCAAACCAGGCCTGCGGCTATTCATATCTGATAAAATCAGTAGGAGGGTGGCTTTTAACATTTCTTCATATTTATATTTTATGAGCTTTAATAATGCAAAATGACACAAAGAAAACATGACTGCCCAATTAAATCCCTGTCACTTCCAGCAGTTTCCTGCAATCCCTCCAGATTTGGCTATATTTAGCTGTATACCCCATGTACTGGCTTGATTCAAGCTGGTTTTGCGGCCCATCCATTTAGCATTAACAGAAGCAGCCCTAAGGGTAAAGGTTTTCATTGATGAGAATAAAATGATACCATACACACACTTGAATTTATAACACAGAAAACCTTTAGGTTTGAGATGTTGTGAGGTTGTTGTAAGTTAGGCAGTAATAACCCAGTCACTCTTAAGTGTTTTGCCCAGATGTCTTTACGACAACAGAGATGCCATCCGTCTTCCCTTTGTATGTAGCCAATCAGAGTGCCAGCCGTGCCATGATGAATCATTGATTGAACCAAAGGACAATAGCTTTACCTGGAACTTGGATGCATTCACGAAACCTTACTTACACAAATCAATTAGTGTTGGCTGTTCTTGCATTATGTCACAGGTGTCTCATTTTAGGTAATCTGTGACAGCCAGATAGCTTGCAGGATGCTTATTTCCTTCCTACAGCAGTTCCTGTTCATCAGGGCTTCCTGCTCCATGCCTGCAGCAGTACCATCTCTCCTTACAAGTGCATTTAGGGAACTGGTATTTCAGCACTGAATATAAGAACAATCCAAGATTATACTGACAAACCCTTCTTCGTTTATCAACATTTAATGCAGTGGGATTAATTTAGTGCCCCATTTTAACAAAATATGATCATTTCTTGAAAGTGTAACAGAATAATTAACAGAATGATATATATTTTTATTAAAAAATAAACAAAAATAAAAGATATTTCTAAAGGTAAATTCTTCCTGTTCATATTGATTGTAAGTCCAGTTCACTTATTTGTCCTGAAAATTTGAAAGGTTTGGATGGGACGAGTAGTGTTACTACAAAATACCTTTTATTTATTTTTTTAACATTTCCTGTGTTTTGTCTCTATGAGACAAATCAAATGTACATGCATGTCTTGAACATTCAACATGAATCCTGTCGGGGCTTGATTCAGTAACCATCATCTCAGAATCGAACTTTTATACTTCTTTATACTGTACCCCACATGTTCCACATGAAATTGTTTCTGAAACCAGTGCAGCCCAGCCAGAGATGTCACATAGAGAAGTTTGACTGGGAGAACTGTAATTGTTGGGTTTCTTTAATTAATTGTTGCAAGTGTCACTGGAGTACTGCTGCCCCCAATAATCTTGATGAAGACTTCCAAATGCGGGAAATTTCTTCTGGTGGCTGCAGGTTGACAGGCAGAAGACCTCCCTCAGTAGAGGTGTCCATTTTGCCTGTGTGGGTGCCCCAGCTGGGAACACAGTAGAGGGCAACATTTTTTACCAACAGGCACCTCAGTAGGGGTGTTCAGTTGATAGTTACTGGCCACAGAGGGTGCAAGAGTTTTACCCAGGAGGTGATAATGGCGGTGTATCTCAGGAACTGGACCGTAGCCTCGAGGGAAACAGCACCTGGTAACATGTAAGAGCATCTCATGGTGTGCTGTTCTCCCATCACATCGCCTGGAGATAAGATTTATAGGTGTTCAGGTCCTGGTGGCATATGTCACCCACTCACCAGCTCACAAGCAGGACCCTAAAAGCTCTCCCGGCAGAGATGAGTCGGACTGTAACTAATCCTGCTGAAACCACTATCTGATCAGATCAGCCCCAGGCCGCTAACCTCAGCCGCAGTGCTGCAATATCCAAGGCTCATTCTGTCATCCATGTAGCAGCGCTGCTTTTTAAATGCAATTTAAAAGTGGATCAGCTATTACAGGAACCAGGAATCATGGCAGGCCTGATGGCCGTTGGTTTATACATGGCCTGACAGGTCTGTCAATGTGACCTGCAGAGAGTCATATTTTTAAGCAGACTAACATTAACATGTTTTGTGACTCAGTTTTTATGCAAGCATTTTGATACAAGAATGAAAATGTGGGTTATGGTGCTTGACATGGGGATTTGTATGGAGAATGGCCTCCATATGTACTTTACAATGATTTATTATTGAAAAGAAAACTGGATTTGAGTTAAATTTTGCAGCTGTGTGTACATATATTCTTGACCGCACATGAAGACTACAATTAAAGTTTCCTGTATGCCACTTTATTCTATGAAACAAGTGCAGGCGCGGTGAGTACAGGCATATACTCACTTGAACACAGCTTGTTGATGTCCTTCTGTCGGAGGTTATCTGTGAACAAGTATATAGACGACATTATCTAACTTCTTGTGGTATTACAAGGTATGTGATAAGAAGCGGGACTATATCATCAAGCGCTCCCACACTGTGACAGGGTTAACCTTGTGTCATGTTCAGGAAGAGAGATGGAACCCCTACCCACAGAGACAACTCTGACTTAGTGCTGTGTTGGAAGGAAAAGCCTGTTATCAGAGACACCATGCTGTGACAGTGTTACACTGGTGACACAGTAAAAACAACACCCCACCCCGGGGTACCTCATGGTGTGACCTCACAGTGTCACAAGTCTTGTTGGTGAGGAGATATGTCTGGCAACATGCTAACAAGGTTAGAGGGACTGTGCTGTGCTCTTCTCTCACTGACTGCTTTCTGTTTTTGCAGACTGACCCCCAGTCCAGGTGAACTTAGAACCACACCAGCAGGTAAGTAACACATCAATTAATTATCATCATTGTTGGAAGGAAGTGTTAGTAGTAATAGACTTAAAGCTCTCTTGAAACCCTTCACCTCTAAAAATAGATCCATAAGATTGATATGATTTTCTTATTTTGTTTAACTGTTTTATTTTTTAATTTATATTAATTCAGAATTATCAAAAAGGGTCAGACTTAATCTTAGAGCTCCAGTAAGGTAGGGGCTCAAGTTCTTGGCTATATAGTGTGGAATTTAACACATAAGGAAGACTTCCTCTTAACTCATGTGAACATTTCTTAAATAAAGGAATAATATTTTAATATGGGAAAAATTAATGGGCCATTTTTATTATGTTAATGATTCAGAGAACTAGGGGAGAGGTCAGGGGAACTGGGAAAAAATTTTATACTCTCAGTTTGGTTTTTGTTTTATTTGATTATTTCTCCGGAGGGCCATGCTATCTGAAATGGTCAGCTTTAAGCCTAATTGTTGATTGGCAGGTGCAGAGATGACAGTTTTCAGGCCTTGCACAGTGTGTTGGTTTGGAATGAGCCTGATGGAGCTTGGTATTTTATGCATGATTGAATAGCCTGGGATAAAGTTTGATGATATGATCAAATTATTAATTTATTAAATACATATGGTGACTTGTGAGGGAAGTTTTATAGTACAGCCATCAAAAAAAAAGTTCTGTTATCCCAGTGGCAGGTGTTATTGAATATAGGTCAGGCAAAAACAAAGAAAAAGTATGATATAAATTTAAAGGTTTTTGCCTGTGTGAAAAGGAGAGAAAAGTGTCATTCTGTGGTATAAATATGTGTTACAATTATCAAAAAGTTTTTTTCTTACTGTAACTTGTATTAGGGAACAATGTAGATATTTAGACAGTGTTAGAAAGAATCTGTCAAGTTTGCTGTCTGCGTGTGTGTGTGTTAGTGTATATGATTGTGAATATGTATGTCTGAGGCTGTACAAGCATGAGACCTAGATTGTCATCAAGGACAAATTGGTTGTCACTTTCTGTTATTGTATATAAACAGTAACAGCATGTTATTAGCCGTAGCTTGCTGGGTCATACAGTCTGGTGCAGTAAGGGTGCCAGCTGGCATTGTTTTGGGAGAGAAAAAAAGTGGCAGATACGCAAGATTCCTACCTATATATCACAGCATAAAGACAACGAGGTGAGGGAGGGACCAGCAGTTAATTTTCTTGCTCGCCATTGTTAGCGGCTGGGGCTGTAGTGTTATTAATCGGATTTTGGTTAAATAAATCAGCTGGTAACATGACCATTAACCTAAGTAATTGAAGCCTGTCATGTTCTGTTACCGTGTCTGTCAGCCGGGCTCAGCTGATACATCCAGTATGAAACCTCAAGTGCCAGGAAAACCTTGGGTCAGATACACTGCATACAAATCATGCTCTGACATTTCAGGTACACTGGAAACAAATCTCTATCATTTGTGGACCTTCTGCCTTAAACTAGGTTTAACTAATGAAAGCAAATATTTTCCAATTGAACTATTTGGTGCTTCCAAGGTAGCTGTGTTTTGGATTGATTGTTTTATAAAATTTTCAGATTTTGTCCCTGTGAAAAGGGAGCTCATGATAGTTCATGTAAACAAATTTATGTGTTGCTGCTCTGCTTCTCCTCTTAAGGTATAATGCTGTTGAAGTAATTTCAAAATCTTCATAAGAAATGCACCTCAGTGCCGTGATTGGTGCTGTCAGTGTCAAAATGGTTAATCTTTGAAGAACTGAATTAAGTTAATAGGTTTTAAACTTTTGAAAACTTATTTCATCATCCTGGTGAAATTTCAATTCTGTTTATTCTGTTTAGTCACTTTCCAATGTTTATTAGCTCATTTATGTTACTGTTTTATTTTGTGGATATAAATGGTTAAAAATATATTCATTCAAATGAAATCTGAATGTTAAATCTGAATGTTGCATTACCTATACATTCAACAATATATAGTATCTGTCTGCTTGCTTGTGGTACATACAGAAAGAGAACACCAGCAGAACAGAACTCAGTCACACGTATACCACATAAAGATTATGAGAGGCTTTAAAGGATCAAGTAAACACTAGAGAGTAAAGTAGTGTGTGAGTCCCGCGGCCCTTTGATGGTAGGCATTATCTGTCCTGAGTGTGAATTCAGCCTGTTTCTCATGTACATTTAGTGCCCTGGTACTCACTAGGGGCAGTGGAGAGTTCTAGTGATTTATAACAGAACATAAGGATCCGTATCACTAGGGTAGATACATGAGTCCATATTATGGGTCATGTGATCGGTATTGAGCGTGATATGATTTCTGTGGAAATAAAACTGTCTCAAGCACAGGATAAGGGCTGATAAAATATGGGGTGGTTCCCTGCATGTGTCCAGGAGGAAACAAACCTGATTGGTAATAAACATTTTATTGACTCCATGGGTTTGGGTGTAAAATCTTTAGTGCGGTCATTATCACAAGTGCTGAACAGAGCCTCATCAAACCCAGCTCCATCTGCTGCCGCTTGATGCAGATAACGACACATGGAAAGGCTCATTCATGAGTTTATAGTTAGGCGGAGCATTCGGAGATAAAGATCTTTCAGCACCATCTGTTTGATTTAAAAAATCTGAACTAAATCTCTCTTATAATTTTGATCACGTTTTAAAGACATTTGATTGTATGTAAATGTAGGCTGCATGCATGGATAACCATTAATCAGCACTTCAGATTATTTTATATATAGTAATATATAAGGAACTTGGTCTTTGAGCAGGTTTTAGTTTATTGGTAGGAAAAAAAATAATAAAATGTTCAATAAAACACTGACATCAGAATATTTAGCCTTTCTGTCCCTACATTTTGCATCTTCTTCTTGCACTTTCTATTAAAAAAGTGGCTAATTAAAGACCAGAAAACTTGTTGACATATGGGAAAGATACCATTTGTAAAGGAAAAAGTGATTGGATTTCACATATAGGAATCTTTCTTTTCTTAATATGTATTTGAGAACAAGCAAGTGTTAATGAGATAAAATAATGATGCCATGTAAGAGAGCAACAGGTTTCAATTGTTTCCATTTGTAAAGCTCCATGAGAAGATATCATGCAGTGTTTAATTTTTTCCGTTTGAAATTTTACTTCACATAAAAGTATACACCATTGTTGTCAGGCAACATATATGTGCGACTGTTACTGAGGTAATCCATTGTCTGTGTGTGGTATACAAGGTCTTTATGAAAGGAATGTGTCCTGTACCTGATATTGCATGATTATCTGCTGGTATTGTCTAGTCTCAGAGTGTGTATACTATCAAGTTTAAGTCTGGGTAATCATAACACTCAAGGTTTCAGTGTGTTTTTGTGGTAGTGGATGTCAGGTACGGACATGGTTTATGTCTAGGTGTGGTGTGTGTATATCACCAGATGCTGCGTGCTACATCCTCCTCAGCCTGTAGTATTCACATTGACCTGGCCATTTACAAACACTGGCATCACCTGACACAGGACTGTAGCAGCAGGCAGGTCTCTGTTCTAGTGGCTGCGTAAGAAAAGTCTGCAGTCAGTCACCTGGCTCAGGGATGTAACCTAAACTGACCCTCACCTCAAGAGAGGAACGTAAGATCAGGCATCAACACCCTCCACTCTTCTTGTCCAGATGCCGTCACTGACATACTCAGGTATTCAAACCTATACATCCTCAGATCACATTAAGTTCATTTACTGGTCTCAATCTTTTAGAGAACATTCTTTAACTCTGTGCCATATATATAGGATATTCAACAATTCAATCTGTATAGAATAAAAGCTACACATCACCTGCTTTTGATTATTATGTATTACTTTTGCTATCAATATAGGTCAAATTCTAAAATTTAACTAGAAAAGCACTCAGACAGTGTAGACCTCTGCAAAGGCAGCTCAAAACCTCCATATGCATGGCATTGTAAAAAAATCCAGAATTTTTCCTTTAAAAAAATTCCTAAATCCACATGGTAAACTGGATCATTTACTGGCAAATTTATCATTGCGGGGTTATCCTGAAAATTTCAACGAAACCTGTTAATAACTTTTGGAGGAATATTGTTGCTAACAGACAAACCAATGCTGACAAAAACATACCCCCGCCACTTTGGTAATGATGACAAAAATAGTGTCAGACATTTCTGACTGATGTATCATGTAAAACTGTTTTGTTCAGGTAAAATATCAAGTGAAAACAAATGAAAAGTTAAATATGTTAACTATCAGAATTAACACTGAACCAGGTTAAAACTAATGTATACATTATGGGGTTTAATATGAATATAGTGTAAAACAACTTTTGGATTTATATAAGATATAGTAGTATTTGCCGGCAATGCTGCCTTAATTAATTGAACATTAAGATGCAGCAGAATGATAAAAAAACATTTAAAAGTATGTTCAGTGTTCAGGTTCACTCAAAAGTATCTGCAGTTCATAAATTGAAAGGATTAACTAGAATACATTAACTAGAATACAATTGGTACAAGGTTCCTTCTTTTTTATTCTGTCTTTTTGTCTTCTTTTGTCTGTCACTTTCCTGTTATGTTTTCCTTTCACACAACCTCTGAATCTCTTATCTCTTCACAGTAACCTTTTACTTATTTTTTTCTAAATTTTATGTTTCTTTTTCTAGCTTTTTTATATAGATTCTGTAATTTAATGTTTTTCTCACTGGCTTTCTGACCTAGCTTTCCCACCTTTCCTTCCATTATTTTCTTTATATAATTTTTTGTAGCATTCAGTTTCTTTTTTTCCTTATTCAAAAGTTTTACAGCATCAGTGAGGGCAGAAATCTGGCAAATAGTTATGTTCACCTTGAAAGCTTGACATAACCTTGAAGGATGTTTAGGTCATTTTGGACAGATTGAATTAGGACTAGTTTTAGAGATTGTTAGACTTCCCTGATGACCAATCAAAATTACCTGAGTGGCCTTGTGCGACCTGTGAGGGGTTGTAAATGTGTGTACGCTGATCTGGTCAGTGGCTGATTGAATTGCCAGCCTGTTACTCTCCCAGCCTCTGCAATCAGCAGCTGCATGGACTGACTGCTGAGGTAATACCTGACCAGGACCTGACAGCACTGTTGAAGACAATCCTTTGGTGGGTTCTGTCAGCAATTCTCCCTGAGGCCATACAAAGTCAGTGCAATATGTCAGACAAGTTAGAGTATGGGGTTAGCCAATTGGGAACCATGATAAGCTGTTGATTATATAAAAGGAATTTATTGGAAAAGAACATTTATAGGAAATAGTTTATAATCTGCAAAATTCTGTTTATGAAAATTGTTTTATTGGTGCTGTAACCTATTCTGTGTGATATTTTTGGTACCTCTCTGTATTGATTGATATTTTAATGTAAAATCCTGAAACCATTTCATTTCTGATTTACACAGAATATCAAAATGTTGATTCCTTTTCCGTTTGAATGGCATTCTGTAACTGGTGTATCTTGTATCAGACCATTAACAACTCCCCTCTTTGTCTCCATGTGTTTCCTGAGTCCTTCACAGGTTATGTCCTGCTTACCTATATCACATATCTGTCTTCTTTAATTTTTTAACAGTGGCATAAATCTCATACAATGATTCATCTAATCCAGCTCTCAACCAAGTTTACCTGTGATACCTTACGTTCACCTGGTCAGATTCAATGGAGGGTCCAATCAAGCTGCAATGATAAACAGTGTACGATTCTACATATATGACACCATCCAGTCCTCTTAGCCATTGGGTCATCTGGTCAACCTGGTCATGCAAGGATCAAAGGCAATTGGGTTAATTCTGTCACACTATCAAGACCACCTGGTCAGAAGGATTAAATCACATGGGGTTTATCTGTGACAGCATCCAGTCCATCTGGTGAATGCCATGGGTCCAAGGCTGCTGCGTTTTACCTGTGACACTATCAGGTTCACCTGGTCTGAGGTACCAATCCAGCTGGGTGTTA
This sequence comes from Sipunculus nudus, assembly GCA_026874595.1. NCBI lineage: Eukaryota > Metazoa > Annelida > Sipuncula > Golfingiida > Sipunculidae > Sipunculus > Sipunculus nudus. The sequence goes on from CM049309.1 coordinate 58,410,808, forward strand.
CCTGTTACACTGTTCTCCTGTTCATAGGGTCCAAGGCAACTGTGTTTTACCTGTGACACCATTTTATCTGTTGAAAGGCTTCATTGCAACTGGGTTGTACCCATAACGAACTATCCATTGCATTAAAGGGTCTAAAGCAACTGGGTTTAACTTGAGACATCCTAATCTTTAAATTCATCAGGTCAAAGTTACAAGGCCAAATGTGTTTTACCTGTGACACCATTTTATCTGGTGAAAGGGTTCAAGGCAACTGGGTTGTACCTATATATGGAACTATCCATTGCCTCAAAGCTAGGGTCTAAGGCAACTGGGTGTAACTTGAGACATCATAATCATTCATTTCATCAGGTGAAAGGAACCAAACCAAATGTGTTTTACCTGCATGTAAAGCCATCTTATAGTAAACCTGGTCAAAGGTTATAACCTGTGACATGTCCATGCAGTTCACCCTATATGTCAGTCCTTCTCAGATATAGGTTTAGCCTGACATTAGAACAGTCCAGGCTTGATCCACCTGAGCTGTGACAAGAGCCAGCAGAGCATGATTTGCCTGGAGACATGATAGGTCTGAGATTTAGTAAGAGATGTGATCTTGTTATATTAATCACAGAATGATCGTCAGTCCAGATGCTGTCTCATTAATTTTTCACATCCGCAATCTTTTGTTCAGCTCTGGTCTTCCTGTGGATGTCTACAGACATGTTATTCTTCATTGCTTCCAGACCTCTTTGTCCATCATCTTTAACAGGTGTCATCCGTGCTCCACATGCAGTCACTTGATGGCCCGACCAAGGATAGCATCCGAGAGTGATTTCTAATGCAGTACCCACATGAATGTCTCAGAGAGACTAATTGAGGAAATGAACAAATCTTTATCTTTTTATTTTACTACAGAATAGTAGTTTTAAGGATATCCCCAAATCAATGAATACTGACAATACTACTGTTTTCATGTTTAAAATGAAAGTGATCTTTTGTCATGCAATTTTCAGCATGTGCAAGGGTGGACATTTCTTTAATTGGTGTGTAGGGAATATAGTTTCCTACATGGGCATATATGTACAATAGCAATATTACCTTGGATCCATGGAAAGCTCACCCATGTATACCAATGGTGGTTTTGGCCTTGGTGTATGATTTGATAACATAGTTATAATATTTTTATATTGATAAATGTTAGCTTATATGGTAGAATCACTGAACACAATGCTAGTGGGCATGCAATTTATGGATCCCATACAATTATGGGAGATTTGAGGTTAAATCCTTGTGTGGGTAGAATGGCACAACATGGCAGCAGTTAAGCTGCTTTTGTTATTAATGCTCTGGCAGCCTTGGTTGATACAATTGATGCTACTGTAGAAATGTATTGATTTTCAGTGTGTTGTGATTTTATTAAATGTGTTGGAAGAATTCATGATTGATATCACCCATATGCTGTCATAACAGTAAAGATAAGGTGTGCATTATGCTGTTGTCAGAGTCTGTTCGTGCATACTGTAGATTAGGTGCATGAATAAATAATTTTACTTGAATAATTATATTCATGCATGTCTAATTTAGTTACCAGTTATTTTTTTATTAATTGTTAATTTATTGCTTAACTCCAAGAGTTTTCTTGCAGTTCTTGAATAAGATATTTGCTGTTACTGCACATACCTGCACATACACATATATTTATGTACATATAAAGGAATTGCACCTGTACCTTACAGTAAGTGCTCTTTTTATTTGTCACTGGGGAGGTACAGGTTATAAAAGTACAAAGCACAGGGCTATTTTATGGATTGTTCACTTGACTAAGAGCATTAGGTGATATGAGGTCAATGCAAATTTATACGCAGTACAAGTTACCTGGAAGGAAGTATGAAATAGTCTTATCTGTATGAAATAGTCTTATCTGTTAAGTTGTAGGTAGTTAATCCCCATTACCAGACACACAAAAAAATCAGCTTCATTTCTTAATATTTAGTTAATAATGTCTAGATGTAATTCTTGAATCAATCAGTCCGTTAATCAATCAATCATAAAATCAGTTTGTGTTAAAGCAGTCAATCAGTCAGTATAGAGTGAAACCTCACCTGATCACCACCCTGCTATCATGACTGCCCCCACTAAGGTGACCCCTGTTTTTGCATGGTCTGGAATAAATGTAAATCATAAAAAAATCCCACTGGCACAGCCACTCCCTAACAAAACCACCTTTGCTGATCCTGCAGATGGCCTTGATGGCAAGATTTTACTGTAAATCAATTAGTTAAGCTGGTAGCAAGTTTGTATATAAATAAACTTGTACTTTTATGTAATTACAAATCTGTCTTAATCAACTCGCTGTCGTGCCTGTGTGACAAGTATAGCTTTATTGACAGGTGTCAATCACTCTTGTTACTTGGGTCACCCAGCAGGTGCTATCTTGAACCAGGAAACATTACATCTAAAAAGTGACAGACTTTTAGTTTGATGGTCTGGGAGGTGTGAGTAGACGGCCCTCAGGGGTACCTGACACAACAGCATGGAAAATGTCAAGTTGTTATCTCACCCTTCAGGTCAGTTCTTATGAGGAGATGTTTATTGAGGGCCAGGGGATTAGAAACATGGACTGAATTATAGATGTATTGGTGTGAAAAAGGGTGCCATATTGACAGAACACTTACTGTTTGGCAGGTAGAGACATGATTTTCAGTTTAGTGTGTCAGGAGTTCTGAAGATGGCACCAAGGGGATTACCGAGATCCCTGGTACACTTAATGTACACCTTGAGGAATGACATAAAAAGCTTGATGATGTTTTAGCCATATACATATACTAGCTTAAATAGGGTTTATTTATTTTTCCATGGTGGATGTCTCAGTCTGGTCTGCATTATAAGCAATTACTGACCCATCATTGTTGATAAGAAGCATGATTAACCAGAACATTTATTAAAATTTCATTTAAACATGAGAATTTTTTTTAGATTTGTTCAACATTCCTCAATATAAATATATTTTTATTTGTTTGATTGTAAATTAAGTGTGAGAAGACACAACTTATGATACAGATCAAATTTGATTTTGACTTTATTATCTTAGTTCTTTATCAGGTGCAGTTCCCTGTTACCATAAATAAAACATACCAGGTGTAACAGAGTTTACAAAATCCACCTTTAGGTGTCACTGATCAGCAGATCATTTGTTCGAAAAATCAGACCTTCATTGATTTTGATCAGCTGGTATTAAGTTGGTGCAGATTATACTGTGTGCAAAACTTGACACTCTGTAACAGCTAATGGGGCAGGCTTATTCAGATCTGCAGGGGTCATGACCTTAATTGGGGATGACATGCAAATTACCTGGCATCATCCCTATGTGATTATCGTGTAATCTCTGCAGTAATTTAACATGAATTGGACACATTCTGTTCTCATGGTGGAGCAGCATCCTCCACTCAGCCCCCATCATTAAGGGACTGTCTCAAGTGCTCTACAGCACAACGGGTGGCAGAAAAAGACCCCTCAGCCCACCCCCCACCCCCATCAGGCATCCCTCCTGGCACTGATATTAGACAGTATTGGCCGGCATAATGACACATTACCCCATCCCTGTACAGAATAGCTGTAACAAATGAAGCCTGAGATCTGGGTCGATCTCTTGTTATTTCCTACAGTTCTGTCAATAATGATGTGATATCTTGATTGGCAGAGACATATCAAGCATGAATCAAACAACATGGTACATGTAGGTGGTGCTACCTGTAGCTTGTGAATGAATGGATCATTGGAACAGTGGGTCTGTTTAAAAATATGAGAATCAGAATTTATCAGGACACAAAAAGAATGTGTCTATATAGTGGGGAGTGTCCATTGTCAGCCTTTCTGTGTTAATCTACCAGTGATAGTTCAAGAAATGATAAAAAAAAAATCACTTACAGTTTGAATAAGATTAAACATTTATTTTTTTCAACCAGTGGTATTTCAAGAAATGAAAAAAAAAAATCACTTACAATTTAAATATAATATAAAATTTATCTTTTCTTTGAGATATAAGTATATTAGTACTGCTTCGGTGAATACCTTCTCAAGGTCTGGGAGTGAGTCCATGCAGGAAATCTCTAAGGTCATATGCTTCACCATTAAGTGGTTTTCTGTGTATCTTCTAATGCAAAGCTTTTTTCCAAATATTGCTTATTGCAACCAGGTCAATACACATTTGAAGTGCAGCCAGCAGTAACATTTTTCCAGCATGAATGCAAAACTGCTTTTTTTCGCTGAAAATGTGTCTGTTTTTGTATATTCATTCTCAAAAAGGGTTTCCCAGTACATTTTTAAATTGTCATCTAGAGAATAAGCTATAGCTGATGGCAAAGGTCTTTTGAAGACCAGGTTTATCTCATTTTTTACAGGTATTGGACGTCCAGGTGTACCATCAATGCCATTTGTTCAGATCCAAAAAGTCTGCCGGGAATGATTTTATAGCTAGAGAAGAGAAGGCTTTGGTTGATTTAATGGGCCTGTGTTTTATTAAACAGAGCCAGACATTGTAATGGAAGCAGGGAGAGATTGCTTGATTGTTCCAGGAGACTCTGGTTGCCACCTTTATGGCACTCAGGTCATATTACATGGCTTTAAGTTACTCCAGCATTTAACCCACAACTAGAGACTGATTTATTGTCAGTGTTGCATGTTTGAGACCACCTTCTGCTTTTTATCTGCCGCCCCTAACCAGCCACGCTGTAGTCAAGGCATGAACACCGGGCATTACAGGTATTAAATTAAACCTGGAAGGGGCAGGGCGGAGGAGGGCAAAAAGCTGTTTGTTATTGGGTCCACAGGACCAGGTGACTGCGGTGCAGATGGAATGGCCTACCAGGACCATACATCATCATTTGATTCCCTATAAATGACACAGGAATTACGTCCGCTTAGACAGGCATGTCCATTGCCTGGGAAAATGGCACCTTTTCTTTACTAAGTACTCTTTACATAAGCTAGTAAAGGGAGGGGCGCACTATACAAAGGTTCATGAAGACTTTAATGGTGCTTCTGTCTGCGGACTGGGATATTACCTTATCAACCAACTTGTTAAACTGCATTTTTACTCTCCAACCTGGGCTCTTATTGTAATCAAACACAAAGAAATCGTGTGTACTCAGTCCATCATTGTGACGTGCAGTCCAAATCTTTATTCCATCCGGGAATGCCTCAAATATTTAAAGTAAGCAAACCGTGCCAAAGCATAATTTATCGGTATTCTTTCTGTTTAAAAGAGACTGCATGTTGTGAGAGATTGTTTATTACATACAAATTTGCATCTGAAAAATGAAATTTTTAATCCTAAGATGAAATTATATTCTTCAGAAGGCCATATTTGTCTTCAAGTTTAGGTCTAATAAAAAAATGACTTTGTCTCCTGTGAAGTGAGGAAATTGATAATAAAGGGGAAAATAGTGCCTGCATGTTCCAGTTATTTCTATATGCTATATAACCTGTTTCCTTGATGCAAGATTTTAAAATCCCATAAAATAAAACATCTGTCATCATTTATGGATATTTTTTTTTGCATTTTCAGGGTATGTGCAGCTAGACTTTCCAATGCGTAACATCACAAAATACACAAGAGAATCAGTTCGAATACGCTGTGAGATTACAGGAGATCCTTTACCAAGATACACCTGGTTCAAGGATGGTCAAACACTGCAAGAGAATGACCGCATCAGCTCAAAGACAACAAACTGGGGATGCAGGTAAATCATACGTTTATAAAGAAGGTCACCTTTATCATAGCATGGTATGATACAATGATGTGAGGCTGATGTATTGGCATAAGAACACATCCAGATTAAAACTTAAAAGAAATAATGAGCTGAAAGTAATTACTGTTGAAAAGAATAATACATTTAGTGAATAGTGCATTTTGTATTGATTTAAATATACTAGAATAAGAGCAAAACAACATAAGAAAGTGTGCAGTTGTCCTTACAGAAATGAAGCATAATGCCAAGGTCATGACAATAGTCTTGAGGAAAAATTGAGTTTCCTTCCCTAGGAATGAATATAATTGTGGGAATCTTCATGAGTGCCATGTCAGGTTTATACAAACACAAGGAGCATTAATAGCCATCTCATATTTCCAACTAAATTATTGGACCAAGATTGTTGATATAAAGAATCCTTACTACCTCAGGCTGTTATGGTTGCTGACCAGCAGGCCAGAGATAAATTGGCCCTTGATTACTTTATAGTACATATTGAACTCCAACTGCTTCCAAACATAATGACAAAAAAATTTATATGGCATCCCCAAGAGGAGTGCTGATTGGACTTGGTGCACCTATTGATTAGAGATATTCCACATTCTGGTTCTCGCCAGTGATAAATGTTAAAGCCTTCTGAACGGTGCCTTCATTTGTTAGGTTAAGCCTTCAGAGCATTAGGGACAGTCAATTGAATGGCGATCTGCTGGGCAGAGCCAAAGCTTGTCCCAGAATGGGTTCTCTTCAGACAGTTTTTTCACTGATGGGCTGTTTTATTTTTTGCCTATTCTTTTTTTTTCACAGGTTGTTTTTGCCCTTGTTTTACTTTTACACATGATGAAAAGAACAGAGATGCTTTGCAATTTGAAATTGTTCTCACTTCATAGGAAGTTCCTCTTTTTTCACCTGTTCTAATTTTTTTTACTGCCATCTATGTGTCTGTTAACTCAGCATGTTGTCATCTGAATTATTGACTAACAGTTTCCATTACATCATTGTTTTCAACAAGTGTTATGCAGCTTTATTTTGTGACATCTTTTTATTTTGTAAGGGACATCATTATACTATCCTGTGGTATTTAGATGTAACAGTTAATACTTTTTCATTATTATCCATTTGTGATAAATGCTGTAAATTCACCTCTTTTCATAAATATATGCATTAGCTTTGTATATTTGCTGTTATTTGAAGTAAAATACAAATGATAGTTTGAATTCTTAATAAAAAGACCATTTAAAGCAAAATTTTCATGCAATAGTATTTTCACATTCTAAAACATTCTAAAATTTGTTGGCCTTTCTGTTTGAGTAAAAGTGTTAATTCTGTTATGTAAGTCTTCATAATCCTTAGATCTGATATGAGTTTAATGGATATTTTGGTGCTTTTGCCATTAAACCTGTTGTAATTTTCAGACAAAGTAGCTATATCTGGTAATTAAGAAATGATTTATTAGGGCCCCGCTTGACAAGCGATGCCCTATAGTGATCACAGTGTCAGTCCATCCTTTCGTCCATCCGTCCTTCTGTACTTCCGTCCTTCAGTCAGTGACACTTTCTTTCCCATGTGATAACTCAACAACAACATACTGCAGCTTTCCCAAATTCACAGGGATGATTGGTAACTATAAGGGCTTCAGGCCTATCGAATTACAGACTTGTCTGAATTCAAATATGACTGCCACAGCCCAATCACAGATTTTCTTTCGCACACGATAACTCAACAACAACATACTACAGCTTTCCAAAATTCACAGGGATGATTGGTACCTATAAGGGCTCCAGACCTATCGAATTACAGACCTGTCAGAATTCAAATATGGCCACTACAGCCCAATCACTGATTTTCTTTCGTGCATGATAACTCAACAACAACCTACTGCAGCTTTCCCGAATTCACAGGGATGATTGGTACCTATGAGGGCTCCAAACCTATTGAATTACAGACTTGCTCAATATCAAATATGGCTAACAGACTACGTTCGGTGATTTTCTATTGCACACATTATTTCAGACATATCTTCTTTAATCCAGTATGATTTTTTCCCTCATACAAATTGATAAAAACCTGTTTCTGTTTGTGATATTTTTCAAATTTAACTTAATTTTTCACCCTTATGCAAACTAGTCCAGCACTAGCAAGGCCCTCTGAGTACCATGGTCTGACCACATCTAGTTAGCTATTATTCCCAGTAATGTATAAAATTCTTTTTATTTTTATAAACCTTAACATATAAACCTTCTGTTTCATGGTTCTGCAGACTGATACAGGAATGTGTGTCCCTCTGATTGTTGGGTGATGGTTGTACATGTACAATTTATGAGATACAGGAGGCTTAGCTGGAGAATTGAACCAGCTGTCTTGAGCATTGATTGATAGCAGAATGACAGACATGCCATCAGAGATACAGCATGGGATTTTGTCTGCTTGCTATGGGAGACTTTTTTTCCCAAGGGGTCCCCAAACCTCATATTTTTAGCCGTGTCTGTCCAAGCAAATATAAAATCAAAAGCTTGCTCCGGGTCAGTGTAACCATCCAGAGTTTATTAATGCACAGCCTGAAAGCATCTTTGCCATGTATCCATATTTATAAAGACCTACATCCAAGTGAGAAGAATGGATTAAGGGGAAGGCACCACCCAGTTTCAGACCTTGTTTTATTGTGGTAATATCAAAGTTGCCTTTTTTGTCAACAGGAAATTAGTCTGCTAATAGGTCACTTTGATCGCATTTATATGGTATCTAGTCAATTAGTTTATATCACTCACAATGATTATATTGTTGTATATATCATATAAGTATTATGAAGATGACAAAGGTTTCACTTAAGGATATTGGATTAATCTTACAGGCTTATAAATAGCCACACTTCAATGGTTATTGCCTTTAGAAAGCATTGTGGCCTGAAGATTTTCTGAGTCTAGAAAACTGCACTATATATATACCTGTACCATGTCCTTTAGATAGATAGAATTTTCATAAAGTAGATGGAACATGTCTTGAACCTTAACAAAGAGCTACCTAGAATAGAATCTTGATTGTCTGTTTATAAATAACCATAAGACTGCTTGAGGTTACCAGCAGATATGTTACCACAGAGTTCTACCATTATATCATCCTCATGTGTAGGCGTACAGTGCTGAAATGTCTGGTCAGGAGACTGGGTTAAATTGGGCTGTTTCTGTAACGTAAAATTTTTATTGACTTGTGAACTAATATATATATATATATATATATATATATATATATATATATATATATATATATATATAAATATATATTCAAACACGCATGATCACATGTAAGGTCACTTCATAAATCGAGTCTTAATTTCATAGTCATTAGCATGAAAGCTTGACTGTTTACTATCTGGTAGAGTGCCAACACACCAGCTGCCAAATTCTACAATATGATGGAGGAAAGACATTTATTGCCATTTAAATTTAAATATCCATATCCATACAAATTAATCATTAGATGCTAGCAGAATGAGAAATATTTTTGAGGCAATAAGTGTTCAGTATATCCTCCCCCAGCACTGCAGTGTACTATAGTAATTACTAGAGTAGGAGGGTATAAGTAAGTCCACCAGAGGTTAATAACATCTGTAATTACACCAAACCAAACCATCTTAGTCAAAGTGCAGAACAGTTACATTTTTATTTTTGACCTTGACCTTAGCTCTCAAAGTCATTTCACAGCTTACATTTTTATTTTTGACCTTGACCTTAGCTCTCAAGGTCAGTTCACAGCTGACATGTTGAAAACTTTCAGAGTTTTTCATTGGATTTGATTTAAACTTTGTGAAAAGCAGCAAGTTCCAATGACTCCCTGGAACTGATTAATATTCTGGTGACCTTGACATTTATTTGCAGAATATACAGGCACTTTTCCATTTTGACCACTGACTCCAGTGAAATGCTGTATTAGGCATATCTTAGCATGCAGGTCAATTGTGCTTATGTATTTGTATGGCTTGTTAATACCCATTATCTGAAATTAGGTCGAAGTGTTCAGATATGACAAGCATCCAGTTTATGTGTATCATTATAATTGTCCTTTTTCATGATGATCAGAATTACACCAAAGTGCAGTCTTCATCGTTATGTACATACATCAGGTGAGTTACCAGTTTTAATGACACCTTCTCTGTTGGTCTCATTGTCACATCACAGTGAATGCTAGCCGTTACTTGCTCTTTATTGCAACTGCAAGTGAGGTTTTTCTTAGATTTGTGAAGCTTCATATATTGGTGGATGTATATGTAACTTCATCCAGTTAAGCATAATCAAAGGAATTTATTTAATTTTTCTTTGAATTTATCAAAAGCATTTACTTCATACACAATACAACCATTAAGAAAGAGTCTTTGTGAAATCCTTGAAAAGAACTTCAGTTTGAAGTTCTGGTGCATTACCCTCTGATACAGTTTATAATATTCCTTGTTTGTCTGTAAGGTAGAGCCTCCACCTTACATGTCAGCATGAGACTTTATTTTTAGAACCTACCTCAGCATGTAGCCAAGACGATCATGAAACGCTATCAATTCTTCATATAAGTTCTATACATGACAGTTAAAGTACAATACAAAAAGGACCACCCGCCCCAACTCCCCGATTTACACGCACATAAAGGGCATCCATGCTTGGTAAATGGATGGAAGTCCAAATGAAGTTCTCAAATACTTTTATGTTTATAGTTAGCTATGTAACAGGGTAAGGCATGGCATGGGCAACTTCAAACATAACCAAACAGTAGCTCCAGTCATAAAGCGGTGAACTCTCTGACATGTAACCCACCCACCCACCAAAACTCACACCTGTCTATTTAAACAGACAACACTGTGACCAAATGGCTTTCTATCTAAGAGTAATAATTAACATATAAAGATAATAGTTCTGTTTTATTTGACTTATATTTTTAGTGTGCAGCAATACACATGTGTTACCAACAGCATTTTATGATTTTTGCCCTCGTAAAGCAGAGTTGTATGAGAACTCTGGCTTTCTGATGATTGTAAACGTCTTGAGTTGATATCCGAAATCTCCTCTTGACAACTCTTTTAATGTCTGTTGGGAGAGTCAATATTGCACCTAATTGAAAACATGTGTCACATACATTAGGAAATTGCCCAAGCAAGCCTTGAAATGATAATAGAGTTGTTGACGGTCTAGGTAATTCTCTCAACTCAGTACATTTGTTTGTTTTTCTGCCTCTGGTTCTCTGCATGGTATTGTAAAGGAGTTGACATCTGTTATACATGCTTATGTTAGTAATGAACCAACACACATTAGTCGCTAATGACTTACTATACTAGCTAATATGAATATGAATGGTCAGGTGTGTTGTATGTCCAAAAGTATGCCGGGGTGGTCTAATTTTTATCCAACATTTTACTCCATTTGTCTCAGACACAGGAAGAATAATATTGGTCGGCTATGTCTTATTGTCTCTTCACTCCTCCTATTCCCCAACAGACATTTGGCAATTAGTCAAGTGTGTGTCAGTCCTGTCATTTCATAATTTTTCATGTATTCAATTTGATACACCAATTTATCACCACAAAAAAAATTAATTATCTCTTCTAGTTGGATAAATGGTATAATGGTTTGATCAGCTTTTGCTTTGTGTTTGAGGCCCTATATAGGCAGAGAGTGTGGCTTCAACAGTCCAGGGTTTGAACCACAGTCCAGGCAGACTGTGAATCTGCTTTATCAGCAGTCCAGGGTTTATATCACTGTCTAAGCAGACTGTAACTGAAGTATCAACAGTCTATGCAGGGTTTTAAGTCCAGGCTGATTGTTGACCCTCTGTATCAACTGTCCAGCATTAGACTGGCAGAGTATCACTTGTCCACATTCTGTGATACGTGAGCCTCCTATAAATTCATTCATTTGCAATTACAAATTCAACGAAGAGGTTAAGGAACTACTTTTGATGTGCCTGTTACCAGTACAAATTTTTTAAAGAGCGATTATTGGACTTTGACATAAGTCACTCATATCCTGCAGACATTGGGTGTGAAAACAAATGGTAAATGCTTGTGATTTCCAATAAATTGACTGATCTAAGCAGCTGTTAATTGTAGATATATAAACCAGAGAGTCAACGGAAAGCAAGGTTGTGGACAATGGCCTGGCCATGAGTAGATCAATGATGGTCAGTCCAGAGGTCAAGGGTCAATGGTCAGGCTTGTGAACAATGATTAGAGGCTTTTTAGTTAACACAGAGACTGCAAAGAGAAAACAAAATCATGGATAATTGTGACAGGTTATTATGTAATTGTCTCCCTTTCTGACATGACTTTTATATTATTATTAACATAATGTACACAAAATACAATTTTGATATGATACATTACACACATAATACAACTTACACATTATGTACAATAGACAAATAAAAAAATGTGCAGGCAATGTGAATGTGATATATAAAAACCTGAATAATTAAATTTGTGTATCCTCTTATAAGTTCAGTATACATTTCTTGGTTACAATTTTTTTCTTTGTTTCCTATAAACTTCACTAAGAATGTACTGAAAACTAATTTTATTGTCTCCAGGATGATTTAACTGAAACTCGAATGAATTTAATCACTGAACGTCCTGGCAGCTTTAGGATGGCATATATCGAATATTGACAGCATTATATCAAATGATACTGAAAAATGAACAGAGATATTTAAAAAAAAAAATCCATTAGAGCATTAAAAGAAATCTTGCCAGTAGATTATTATATAGTGATTGCATTTCTTGAGTTTTTCTTGAGTGTCTCTCTATATAAATGAAGCAGCAACAATTCAATAAAAGTCAAGAAAATCACGGAAAAGACATTTTGGCTTAATGCTTCCACAGAAGGACATGCCTTTTACAAATTTTTCCAATTCTCCAATTTTCCATTGCCTGAAGATTTTCTTTGTGTTGCTATGGTAACCAGATTTCCAAGTTTGAAAACTACCTTCATTGGCAGTAATTGCTTTTTATTTTGCCAGGTATGTCATGTTTGGGTCATTTCAGTTTGTGGGTTCATTAAGCATTTGCCTGTCTGACCACTTTGGCTCTTTAGAAAGGTCTTCTGGGCTACATGTTGCTGATTCTTTGGTGCACAGGGTTCACACAAGGGTAGCTTGTTCCATTTGAGTCATGAAAAGCAACTTTAATACACTGAGGCAAACACTCTGTCTGCATGGTGCAGAATTGATTGACAGATACATTTTGTGGTTTTTATTAATGGCACAAGGGAACATACAGCATGGTCCTAAATGTTATACGGCTTCTGTTTTCTTCTCACCTTCACATTAAAAAAAGCTAAAACAAGACCTTTAGAATACTCTCATCTGTCTGTCATCAAAAGATATATACACATAAGTTATTAAAAAGGTTAATCCATGCATCCCAAACTTTTGACTATGTGATATCAATTGAACTTTTCAAACTAGAAAATTTTACATTAGTGCAGATATCCAAACTTTGTAAAGTTCATATATTCTTTCTTCTATATATCATATTATCATGGAAATCCAAAGCTTCAGGCATGTTATTCACTTATTCTTTTTTTAATGGTTATGTTATCTAATTCTCGAACCGTGAGCCTTAATATTATAACTAAGTTCACTAGTGTTATGTCATAATATCAAATTTCATATTTAATCTGTATTTCAATCACATAAAATACAGAAATATTTGTTATTCTTCTTTGTGGTATGCAAGTTACTTAAATGTAAGAGAGGGGTACTGTGTGTACTACATTTGAAATAAATTGTAGAAAGATTATTTAAATGTCATCCAGGTAAAATTGTTATATAATCCATTTTTGCTGGATTTGATAAAAAAAATTTATTAGAAATTATGCATATATAATCAACTGACTTAGTCTGGTGGAATTGGAGTAGTGAGCTTTTCTCAGAAGGACACTTGAACAGGATGAAAGCATACCCTCCTTGCGGAGGCAATGAGGTTAGGCTCCCAGATAGGCCTGTGAATTGACATATCCTTCCACAGCCCAAATGCTCTGTCCTTTCAACTTATTATTATAATGAGCCCCCAAAATGCTCCTACACAGAAGGTCTCCCATGCCCATGGTAGCGAGAGCTCCTTGCATCATAATAATGAAATCAAAAAAGTCGATGACGCATGATGTCATATTGATTGATGTCATCAACTGGTATTGCCTGACCATTGTTTACTATTTCGCGGTCATTATGAACTGTCTTGCAATATTTTGGATTAATTGTCTCATACGAATTAAGTGCCAGGTAAGACATTATTATTCACTCGATCTGTAGTTGGAGGAATGGCTCCTGTAACATATAGACTTTTTAAACAGTCTCCATAGTATAAAAAATTATATCCTGGAAAACATGCCGACATGGGTACTGGAAGTATTTACAGACTACATGTGTTCTGTTTGAAAGAGCCCTGTTAAATTATGCAAAATTTTGTTTTTGACAGGTGATTGACGCTTTACAAAGTATAAGGTCACCTGATTGGTTGCTCGTTAGTCCAGTGCCTATGATTAGAGTTGATAGAGTATGATAGAGTTCATGGATAGGTCAATTGTGAGGGCCCTTTTAATTGATTCAATTATAGAATCTTTCCCTTAGATTTGACTAATATTTTACCACAATTGATGTTTGTTAATTTTAGCAAGTAAAGGAACGATGTAGCCTGGCCTCTGTTTATCACCGCTATTTTTGTTTCTGTGAAAGTGGAGTGCTTTACCAGTGATCAAGGGTTGAATTAAACTACCAGTATATCTTGAGTACATACATCATAAATAGTCTCGACATCCCGTCATGCTCCTCAGTTGACAGCTCACAGAAGCTTTTGGATGATGCATTCATGAACCAGTAAAACAAATTGATCCAGAGGTTATACAAATAAATCAAAGTGTTGCATTAATAATTATAATTAGTGCATTGTTAAGTAGACCTTCTCAAAGTCAGTTTTAAGATCTTATCATGTGGCTTGGACAGCATCAATAATCATGTGGAATTGCCTTGTAAAATTGTGGAAGAATGTTGATGATGGTACTTATAATGTATTAGGTTCCTCATGAAGTTTGTGCGAGTGAATCTCTTGGTGTTTATCATATACGTTTATACATTTGGTCCTTCTTGGTGAGGACTTCCTGCTCTGCGACGACAGAACTCGGACAGACTGTTGACAGGAAGAAATAAATGGACTGGTCTACAGACGCTGTACCATGACCATAAAGCATGTTAATGCTTTTACTGAGAGAGAGCAGTCAGTCATGTCACTGTATTGCTGTGTCACAAATTATTTATGTCCACTTTTTCTGTCACAGCTGAGGTAAATATGCAATGTAACTTTGAGAGTTCACAAAATGTGTGCAGTATGTTTGAGTTCGCATCATGGTCAGGTTTCTGACTCAATATCCTTTCTTCCATTTAAAATAAGAGGTAAATAACCATGTGCCTCACATTGGCAGGAATTTTGAGTGTTTAAAGGGGCCCATTCTTATACCTCAAGTGTAATCTCTTGGACCTTTAATAACAATAAACCAAAATACACCACCCCACAGTACAGAGGATGTGTATTTTTTTCATATCCACATATCCCTGTGTAACGAGCAATTGTAATTTTCTGGCCTATATTTAATGAAAGGTTCAAAGGATTACTTTCAGTTAATAGATATGTTGTCAGATATCAGAATAGGCTCCTCTAATAGTAAACAAACACAGATTGATGTTTTTGTTTGGTTTACGAAAAGGTCCATATTCTGACCATCTTTATGATTTTAAGACCTCTGTTATAGAGAAATTAATGATGGTCCTTATTGTCAATTAGAAATCATTGCACTCATCTTTAAGTTTTATGTTGTAGAAATACCAGCTAACACAAAGTCTGTTTTGACTCCTTATATCATCATTTCTTTTTCTTCCTCTGAACTATTCTTAACCAGTACCCTGTTCTTGTATGGTAGCGTACTGAGTGACCTAGTGTGTGGGGAAATGGAGTTTTTATTAAACATCCTAGTAACCCACATTATGATTGTTGCTTTGTATCTGTTTCTTGGCTCCATGTTTGTTTTTGTTCTCTTGTGAAACAGTTTTTGAATAACCTTGGTGACCTCAGCTAAAGTTGTCATCGCTGGGGACTTTTGTAATCTGTGAAGTATTGTGTTGTAAATGTCAGAGTTTGTCCTTGTTCAAGTTGACCCAGTGTAAATCACACCAATTTCTTTGACTGAACAACTCATTTGTTATGCAAGGGTTTCTGTTTCTGTAGAGACCAACACTGTTCAGGTGAAAAATGTCCCCCTAGTGACTGGAGAAATGAATAATTATAAATGTTTTCTACATAAATTGGATAATTTATTTGTTCATTTATGTCAGGAAATATAAAATCACAGATGTTGTGTACAGGTTTTGTAATAGGGTATACTGGCTTAATTTTTAAATCATTCATATCTTGTGTATGCATATTGCTGTTGAAGGGACTGATTTTATGTGCTGAATTATTAAACCACATCCTGAAGGCTCCATGGGTCTGTTGATCTAGAGCTTTGAGTCTGTTATGTCAAAGCGAAGAAAAACATGATATATATTATAAAAAATCTCCTGTGCTTTCATGTAGTATTTATAATAAAACTCTGTTCTGAGGTTTAATACACAACTGACAACATGTCCCCTAACATTTTATTTGCTTTATCAGCCTAGATCATACATTTCAGCCAAATTTGCAGATCATGTTGGTATTATGACTTAGTGGCCGGTTAAAGTCAGTAAAACTCCAGACGGGTAAAACACAGCATCACTTTATTCCATCATGGCCGTTCCAGCTGTTCACACACACAAATACGTGTCTCCCTCTGGCGGTACCGTAAATATTCGGTAATACCGTAAAGCACAAACATATCAAGATATAACATCTTCCTCCCTCTTTAGTAGAAACATTAGTTGTGACATATAGAAAAGAACTCTTATTGTATTCTGATCACTGTGAACAGATAGACTTATATATTTTAAAACTTGAAATGTACTTTCTCCTGAAATATGCATGTCTGTACTGGTTGAAAGTTAAACAAAATAAATATTTACCTTTGAGTAAAAGAGTTGTTATTGTACAATAGTTTTGTGAATCAGTTTAGATGACAATATTCAAAACTGTTATCCTGTATCTATGCAATTACCTTTCAGTATCAGAAACAAATTGTTATGGAAACATTGCCTCCAAGTTCGTTACAGAGTTGGTTGCCTTAATACTACAAACAACTAATAAAGATAATCGTAATCTAGTCATGGTTCATACCTCTGTGTTGGCCGATGATTACGTTTACTTTTCCTGACAGGTTCAACCTCACTTTGAACTACTTGTTCACTTTGTATAACTTTAGTTTGGTCACTACTAATACTGTCAGCATTTATTTGTGATTGTTTACTGGCATGTTCACCTGAACTCTCAGCTACAGCTGGTGGGAGTATGCAAGATGTTCTCAAGTTAGATGGTACCTCTTGTGAATACATATTATCACCAGTAAACACATCATAATCACTAAATATTACCGAAGTAGTAGTCTGTTCATTACCAAGTCCAACAGAAGAACTGTCCAAACAATCTGGTTCATCACTAGCCTTGCGAATTTGATCAACATGTCTTCTCCACTGATCACCATGGTCCATTGACACTGTATAACTTACTGGACCTGTGCGATTCGAGATAATACCGGATTTCCATTTATCTTCACCAGCACTATAATCACGACACTGCACGAATTCACCTTGTTTGAATTCACGCAGCTTTCCTCCCCTCTGAGATTTCGCGATCTCCTGACTTTGTTCTACTTTACATTGTAGGTTTGGTTTTAACAAGTCTAACCGTGTATGGAAATTTCGACCTATAAGCAAGTTAGCTGGCGAAGCACCTGTTGTTGCATGAGAAGTAATCCGATAACGAGCGAGGAAACAGTCAAGCTTTTGCTGTAATGTTCCTGGATCATATCTAGCAGCTTTCAGTCCATTTTTGAATGACTGAACGAGTCTCTAAGCTGCGCCATTGGTTGACGCATGATAAGGAGCGCTAAATATTTGCTTTATACCATTGTTTCTGGTAAATTCCGCAAATGTCTCTGATCGGAACTGTGGACCATTATCTGAAACTATCTGAACTGGTAATCCGAATCTAGCAAAAATAGAACGGAATGTGGAAACTGTCCATTCAACCGATGTGGTTTTTCTGATCACAATTTCAGGCCATTTTGTTGAAGCATCCACTACGACAAGAAACATGTTATTCATGTATGGTCCCGCAAAATCTATGTGAACGCAAGTTCATGGTGTTTTCTGGTATTCCCACAGATGAAGAGGAGCGAGTGATGGCGTGTTTTGCGTTTTACGACATCCGCTAGAACTACGCGCTAACTTGTCGACCGCTTCATCAAAATTTGGCCACCACACGTAGGATCTGGCAAGCGATTTCATTCTGCTAATACCTGGATGACCAACACGGATCTCTCGTAGCACTGCATTACGACCTTGCAGTGGTATAATAACGTGACATCCCCATAGTAAACAGTCGTCTTCTACGGAAAGTTCAGCTCTCCGACTAAGGAATGGTTTCACGTCATCATCACATGCTGCTGGCCAATCACCTGATTTCACATAGCTCAGCACTTTGGACATAATCGGATCACGACGTGTCCATCTGGGTATGTGGCTGACTGTAACAGGTGTATTGTTCATATGCTCTAACATTAGAACATTGTTTCCAGCTTGTGGCACTTTAGCGGGCTTATCAGGTAACGGCTATCGACTGAGACAATCAGCATTGCTGTGATCTTTGCCTTCTCGGTACTTGATCCTGTACGAGTATGCTGTTAATGTCAGTGCCCATCTACGAATTCTGTCTGCAGCCATCTGTGGTATAGCCCTATCCTCTCGAAATAATCCCAGTAAGAGTTTATGATCGGTGTAGATGGTACAGGTACGCCCATACAAGTATTGGTGGAATTTTTTTACACCAAATATCACACTGAGACCTTCCTTATCAATTTGGGCATAATGTTTCTCTGCTGGTGCCTGTGTGCGCAAAGCATAGGCTATTGGGAGTTCGGAGCCATCCTCCATACGATGTGACAATACGGCCCCAATGCCATAAGGTGAGGCATCACATGACAAAACCAGTTCTCTGTCACTGTCATAGTGAATGAGCAACTGTGCCGACTGTAACATGTCTTTGGACTTCTGGAATGCTCCCTCTTGTGCAGGTCCCCATTTTCAAGTCTGGCCTTTTCTCAACAGTTCATGGAGCGATGCCAGTTCTGTTTACACATTTGGCAGATATCTGTGGTAATAATTAAGCATCCCCAGGTATGACTTTAACTGGGTGACATTTTCTGGTGTTGGTGCCTCAATTATTGCACAAACTTTCTCTGGCACTGGTATCACTCCTTCACTTGAAATACAGTGTCCTAAGTACACAACCTCATCTGCCATGAATGAGCACTTGCTACGTTTCAGATGCAGTCCAGCATCACTTAATCTCCGAAACACGTTTTCCAGGTTCTGCAAGTGAGCTGCTTCTGATTCACCAGAAATTAGGATATCATCGATCCTGACCACAACATAAGGAATTCCTTGCAACAGGTTTTCCATTATTCTCTGATAGATTCCTGGTGCCGACGAAATTCTGTATGGCATGCGTGTATAACAGACAGTCCTTTGTGGGTATTAACTGTTGTATACTGTTTTGAGGAATAATCCAGCAAAATCTGTTGAAAGGCATGACTGATATCTAATTTGGTGAACTGTTGACCCCCATTCAGTGTGACAAACAAATCTTCAGTCTTTGGTATAGGATAATAGTCAAGTTTTGACACTTTGTTCACTGTGACTTTGCAGTCACCGCAGATTCGAAGAGATTTGTCTTCCTTAACAATGGGCACGATTGGCGCTGCCCAATCACTGAAATCAACAGGCTCTAGTGTGCCTTCTTTGACTAATCTATCAAGTTCTGTTTCAATCTTTTCTTTAAGTACATATGGAACAGGTCTAGCTTTGCAATAAATTGGCTGTGCTTCACTATCAACTATTATCTTAGCTTTAGCACCTTGCAGTGTTCCCTGTCCTGATTCAAACAACTGTGAATATTTATCACACAACATTTTCACAGGATGAGACTTACTTTCATCAACATGAAGTAATCTTGGCCAGTTCAGTTTTAAGACGCTCAACCAGTCACGTCCTAACAATGGGTGTGTGTCACTTGTCATAACTTCAACTTGCAAGTTTGACTCTTGATTTTCATAGTTTACAGGTAACAAGGCTGATCCAACTGGTTTTATAGGTTCACCAGTGTATGTAGTTAACACAGTATCTGATGAAATTAACTCTGCTTCAGTTTTACCTGATTTAATCTTGTCCCAGGTTTCCTGTGATATCACAGTTTTAGCTGACCCGGTGTCTAGTTCCATAGAAAGTGTATGTCCATTCACATTAACATCAACAAAAATTGGCTTGTCATTCTTAGCTTTTGCCCTAAGGGAGAACATTAGATATTCCTGGTCACTATCACAATCAGAACTGTCCCTTGTACTATTGCTCTGCTCCTCGGCTAGCAAATTTGTTTTCTAAAACTTCCTGAATGGTTTTTGTGATTTTTTCTTCAGTTGAATACAACATTTCTTTATGTGTCCTTTCTTTGAACAATGGTGGCACTCAGCTTCTTTGAATTTGCAGCTACCACTGTGGTGGTTACCACCACATCGCCAGCAAGACCTTTTATTTTCTTTAAACATGGGTGCAGCTGTGCCCTTTGACCTCCATGAGCCTTGGAATTTTTACCTTTGACCTAGATTGTGAACCGCTCCACCTGGCTCAACTCTCTGAATTTCTCTGGTGTTATTAGCAGCCATTTCCATACCAAGAGCAATCTGTATAGCTCTCTCGTTTGTCAGCTCCGGCTCAGCTAATAATCTACGTTGTACGGCATCATCTTTAATTCCTACCACAAATCTCTCTCTCAACATATCGTCAAGCACGTTGCCGAAATTGCAATGTTCCGTCATTTTGCGTAACTCAGCAGCAAACGTTGCAAAACTTTCGCCCGGCTTCCTGGTGCGAGTATTAAACTTAAAACGTTCTACGATCGCTGAAGGTGGTGGATTTAAATGCCTACCCACTAGCTGCGTTATCTCATCAAACGACTTAGAATCTGGCTTCTCTGGGGACAACAAATTCCTGATCAAACTATAAATTTTCGGGCCTACCGTCGACAGGAAAATCACCCTCTTTTTGGCGGCATCGGCATTCTCATTTGCCTGGAAATACATTTCTATTCACTCGACATACTCGACCCATTCTTCCCTCTCAGAAAACTCTCTGAATCGTCCGTAGGTTGCCATGACACCTTATGATCCCGTCTTCACCAAATATTATGACTTAGTGGCCGGTTAAAGACAGTAAAACTCCAGACCAGTAAAACACAGCATCACTTTATTCCATCATGGCCGTTCCAGCTGTTCACACACACAAATACGTGTCGCCCCCTGGCGGTACCGTTAATATTCGGTAATACCGTAAAGCACAAACATTTCAAGATATAACAGTTGGGATTGTATGACCCAGGAAAATTTATATATTTGATTTGTGTTTCATATCTATATATAATTTCAATGAAAAATGCACAGTGACCCCCATCATCAAATTGACTAGTCCATACATGCAAGTTATGAAAACTAGTTCAGATGTCAGAGTCAAAAGTTATGGTTAATTCCATCATTTTGTTCAGGTTTATTAATTGTCAGCAATATTGTGAGTAAAAATTTTGAGAGTTTCAGCAAAGTAAGACATGCATGGTGGGGAAATTTTTCTGTTAAAATGATGTATTGTATAACTTTAATATTTAATTTTTCAGGCTAAAGATCAACCACCTCTCATTGGCAGACTCTGGGCTGTACACTTGTGAAGGAAGAAATGATTTTGGAAATAAAAAGACTTCTGGTTACCTCAATGTTAGAGTAGGTAAGTCAAGAGATTCACAAATTTGGGTTAGTCTAAGGCAGACTGGGGCTGATGTATGAAGCAGTATTATTGGAGGAGAGAAAAAATCTAACTGTTGAAACATCTGGCTGCTCTGTAGGTAACTGGACTAAGCATTGATTTCTGATTTCCATAAACTAGATCAGGCTTAATGCAAATATGGAGTAGTGAGAAAATTCCAGCTTAGTGAACACATGGAAAAAAGGCCCAGATAGGTTTTCCTCCTTGTAATGTCTTCCTTCTTGGGCATGCTTAATTCTCTGAGCTACATGGCAGCCCAAACCTATCATCCATGTTTTCATTAATTAATAAGTTTATACATGTATGCTGACACCTTGATGTTTCATTTGTGGTTGTCATATCAGTTCACCTGGCCATGATACTTTGTTGCAGTCACCAGTTTTGTCTTTGAGTGGTTAATTTTGTTCCTGATTGAATACTTGCAAACTGACTTGAAGAATAATTATCTGGATGCATCATAACTAGCTGATCCTGATATAATTTGAGAAATTGGGCATGGTCCAAAAAGCAGCTTTATGCTTTAAAATATACACATCCCTTGACATCCTAATGCTACAGATAGATTTGTTCTCACCCATATGCTGACCTTAGAGTACTTTTGTGTTACATCCACACTGTGATCAAACAAGTTTATTTCTTCACTGAACGGGGTTGTCATTTAGGGTATACACTAAAACCAGGATATCACAGGTTGCATATGGAAATAATGGATATATAGACATTTCATATAAATTTCAAGAACTGCATTGTAACAGGGCATTAGAATTGGGAGCTTTCATGTTTATTTGTATGCCAATGGACCAATAAAATGGCCAATAAATCATTATTTAAACTACACATATGTGGCCACAGAACCAGGTACAGAAAGGTAACTATAAAGCAAGTAATGCAACCGAGAGTGATATGAGAGGTACCCAAAAGGTTTAAATATAATGAAAATCAGGCAGATAAATAAACCAAAAGGCAAGGTTCCAGCCAACCAATCAAAAAGACATCCATGAAAAAAAAAATAAAAGAGACAGAAAGAAAGTCACCTGCCAGTCACCAGGCAGTCAGGAAAAAAATTCTGAAAACAAGCCAAACAGCCAGGAAGAAATCCTGAAAGAGAACCAATCAGGTAAAATGAAATCCTGAAAGTGAGCATAATCTGACAGAAGGAAATCATGAAAGATGTTAATCAGCTAGTAAGAAGTCCTGAAACCAAACCAATCAGCAAGGAATAATTCCTGAACTATTGCAGTAAGATAAAAAGAGACTGTAAGAAAACCAAAAAGAAACAAATCTGAAAAAAAGAGCAGATCTGCTAGGAAGACATCCTGAAAGAAATCTAATCTTCCAGGAAGAAATCATGAAAGATATTCACTCAGACAGAAAGATATTCTGATAAGAAAGCCAATCATAGAGATGTAAACCCCAAAAGAAAATAAGGCAAAAAGAGAGAACTCGATAAAGAGATCTTATCAGCCAGGAAGAAATTCTGAAAGAGAGCGAAACTAACTTAAAGAAATCATGAAAAAAGCCAATCTGACAGAAAAAAAATTGAGAAAGAGAGTCAGTATGACAGATGGAAACCCTAAAAGAAAGTTAGAAGAAACCCTTGAAGAAATCCTGAAAGACAACTGATCTAACATAAAGAAATATGACAGAAAGCCCATCAGAAAAAGAAATCGTGAAAGAGAATTGATCAAACATAAAGAAATCATGACAGAAAACCCATCAGACTAGGAAATCGTGAAAGAGAACTGATCTAACATCAAGAAATCTTGACAGAAAGCCAATCAGACAAATACATCCTGAAAGAGAATTGATCTAACATCAAGAAATCAAGACAGAAAGCCAATCAGACAAAGAAATCCTGAAAGAGAGATAGTTAGCAAGGAAGAAATCCTGAAAGATAACCAGGACACATAGAATATAGGACGTCTGACTAAAAGATCACCTAAAGAAGCTTTTCAGCCTACCAGTCAGAAAGGACATTAGTCAACCAACCAGAAAGGAAGAAGGTTAGGAAGTCAACATGTCTGAGAGCTAGCCACCCAATCAGATTTACCAGATTATACCAGAATTTATATCAGAGACAAGCAAAGAAAGGAAGATCAAGAAAATACTTAGAACTCTTTATTTATGTTAATCCAGTAGTCATGTACTTCAGATAACATTGCATTACAGCAGATTTATAATAATGAAGGTTTCATTGATAATATACTGACATGCTCACTTTTTGGCAGATGTCAGTTTAATCCTGTACTATGTCACCATTCAACTCTTATAAATAGCAGATAGTCTAGGTTGCCAGTGCTTCCTGCATTTGTTTAATTAATCCCTCTGCTACAAGGACCAGGTGCAAGTCCACAAGTATGCCACTTGTTTGTTTGTTAACACACAGGTAAGAGGGTCAGGAAGTTTCTTGATACATAGTTGCTAAGCCATTGTTAAGCCTCTCCAGGCATCGAGGAAAACATGCTGGTCTTATAATTATATCACATATGTTCAGTATACACCACCTGCCCCTTCCAAAACATTTTATGTGAGCATTAACAGCCTACAATTATGTTAATTATGTTTTTACTTTATATAAATCATTTTCATGGTATCATTTAATCAGAAAGTACATATGCACTCATGCCAGGAAATAGATAAGTTTATCAGTTTAAGAAACAAGAATCAAGTCAGGTCTTATGCTTATGAATATTTAGCAATTTCACATACTTTCAAAATTTAACTTAATTGTCTTAGTAATGTATTTTTCCATGTTTTATGTTTCCTGAATTTATTTTGCTGATATTAGCAAGCACCCATGTGAAAAAGATCCTTGCTGTGCAGTGAGAACATGTGAAATATGGATCCTTATTATATTTAATAAGTCAAGAGTTCCTGATAGGGTCTTTGTTTTATACTGTTATTATATAATATATACCGTAATCGACGTAATAAGCGCCCCTTCTGTAATAAGTGCCCCCCACCCCCCCGGAAATTGGGAGATCACTTTAAGAAAACTAAGGGATGAGTTGTCCTAACCTCACTTTTTTTGTCCCTAGCCAATATAACATGGGGCAACGTTATGCTTTCATTTCTCCCGGCCAAGCTTAAAAGTTACCGCCAGTTTTATTCTGTCTCCGTCAGGCTTTATCATCTAATATAATAATAATATCAATTACACACAACAGAATCTGTGGTCAAGTGTGTCATAGATAATATTGACTGACGGTGTCCGTGAAGGCCGACCCTGCAGTTCCTGTACAGGACAATTAATTTTATCCTAAAAAATATTTGGCAAAGAAAAGCGGCTGTCTAATATACGGGTACAATTTTCTCAGTGTCCTCTGGGCCGCCAAGGATAATTTACGGCAATCAGCATTATAACGTCAGTTGAAGTGAACGCTGTGAATATCAGTGATCATGTCTGTATGGTGGTAATGTATACTCAATAAAGAACATTAAAATGCTTTGCTTTTGTTTGAATTTATTGTTTTTAGATCAGATTTACATGTGCACATAGTTAAATAATTGGTAAGAAAAGGTTTGCCCTTGTGCATAGACACTGGGATTTTAACTGAATCAATATATGAAAGCCCTTCTGACAGTAGAGCAAGTGATATTTCGTGATCGCAGAGGGAATCATGGAACTGACAGACCAAAACAGAGTTCCCAATCCTGAAAATATATAAGTTTTAATGTATTTTATGCCAAAAATATCTTGGCAATTCACTTGAAACATGTATGCAGTGATATAATTGTCGATGCCGCTGACAGCGTGCGGGGCTTACCGATGTACTCAGGATCCCAGAGCCCTGGGTTTACTTGAGTAAACAGCGCTCGTGCAAGGGAATCTGGGAACTTGCCTACCGGCTATGCCATCCAGTAGCACGTAATATGCATATTAAAACAAGGATGATTTTTCCACATGGTGCCCTATTTACCGCGTAAAATGTTCACGAGTCCAGTGAATGCTGACGCTCTCAGGTGGCTTGCACATTGACATACAGGGAGACTCGCACATGGCACTTCGATTACAAGACAACCATTACAAGACAACCAGTAACGCCATATAATTATAAATATGAAGCAGCCTATCCTCAGGTGAAGCGAAATTCAATGTTTGTCAAGCTTCTATTATTGGACTACGTCAAGTCAATGAATGTATTTTAACGGGTCAACAAAGTTCAAGCAAGGGACCGTGTTTCCGCAGTATATATATATGACAAATTTCCTCACAATTTTAAAACAAAACCCCTGATTTGGTGAATGTACACACTGAAGTTAATATAATACGCTGGAGTCTGAGGGTAATGTAATATCATGCACAATGAAGGACATAAAGGATAATTATTGGCGATGCTATTCCATGTCATACATCGCCTCAGCTGTCAAAGGTATTTGTGCAAGATGACCGCCATAATCGGGGTACCGACGTCCCGTATTATATTTTTTCATCTTTCTAATAAATACTGTTTACATACCTTTATATGAACATTTTATATATTTTACTACCTTATCAGGTGGTGACTTTTATTAAAGAGTTCATTTATAACCATCCTTATTTTTCCTCTTCACCTGCAAAGGAAATCTCCAACTGCAGTCATTCATACAATTTTCTCATACAACAACAAAAATAAATAGTCTGCAAATTGGAATCACTTGGATTAGTTATTATTTTTTTAAAACTTCACTCAACCATCTCTAAAAGATTGTTGGTTTTTCCCTAATTGTCCTGAATGTGCTGTGAAGTCAAACACTTGTACACTAGCCGCAGTGTTAAATTAGAGGATTGTAACGCACTTTGGAAGTTTGCAGATGTGGGTGGGGGCGCTTATTAGGGTATAAAAAATATTTGGAAAAATTTAATTTTGAGAGCGCCCGGGGTGCTTATTACGTCGAATATGGTAGTCAAGTTTTAGCAGCATAGTGGTCTCTTTTTATACCTTGTCCCAGATTCAGAGTAAATAACTAACTCAAGACTTCATCTGAACAATGCATTATTTATCAGGTACATAAAGTGGCCAATCAGCAGTTATTTCTTGTGAAATGTGATGGCATAACCAGAAAATTTATTCATCAATGTGAACAGACCAAAATTGTTATGATACCTGTGATAAATCACTATCTGTTATGTTTCAAGGAGTAGGGTTGTTAACAGTGCAAAGATCCCTACATTCTATGTAAATGACAATCCTCTTAATAGATCCAAGATTGGAGTCTCTGTCTTCACATTTGATCTGAGTATGACAAGGGAGCCATATTTATACTACCCAGCAACAGACTGTCAACAGGTTACATGTGTTAATGTCTGTCTCACTGTGATGGCTTTCTAGGTATAAAATCTTGTAATGTTAGCTCATTCCTGGCATTCCAGAAATAGCCTGTCACCCAACACCTACACCAGATCTGTTTTGTTACTGTTGTTTTACAGATACCCAAGCTGTTTAATTTATTATGTTTGAGTAATAACATGTTTATGCCTTCCCTCCTACTCTGTGTTTTTTTTTAACATATTAGATTTTTAGCCGACAGTTGAAGGTCTAGAATAAAGTACATTGTTTGTTTGAAGAATCCGCCTTACCAACCAGAGTCACTTGTGTTCATCAAGTCTTACACAGTGGTTGGTTCATTAATGTCAGTGACCTTGGACACATTTTAGTGTTATATCCAAAGAAAAAAGTGATTAATATATTTCAATAAAATTGAAATAAAAACAAAGACATGTCAAGTTATGCTAAATTATCAGGTTATAATAAGTTATGAGTTCACTATACGTGAAGCAGACTCCTTAAAGAGAAAATTCCCTAAGTTAGTCATTGAAAGACCACTCAAAAGCTCTAGGCAAAATTAACAGTATTTATTTTGTATATCCATTGATGGCAACAATCTAGTTACTAAAACCCTTCAGTTAGGAATTTTTGGCGTTAGATAAAAGCCTTTTTTAGATCAGATCTGTGGCCCGAGTTCAAAGATAATGTAGATCATATGCATTTCTTATGAAGCCATCTGCATATATTCTATGATAATTATTTCCTCATACACTTCAGTTTCATTTCATATTCTTTTCAGGGATTTTATCTTCTTCTTTTGATTCCATATACGATAAATATCTTGTGAGACAAGATGGATAAACATATTCAATATGCTAATTAAATCAACACTGATGTGTTAATTATTTATGTCTTGTGTTACAGGAAGAAACCCGAAGCCCCGCCCACCTAAACCCCCACCAGATCCTGAAGAACCAATCACCGAGGTCCCACCAGATAAAGGGTAATTAGAAACTTTAATATTTAATCAATTTTTAGTACAGCTTCTATATGCAATATAGTATTGCACATGTATGAGTATTTATTATTTCCCACCTAAACTGGTATTCAGACTTAAATTACTGTTGAGATTATCTTTTTCACTATGTGTGTCTGTACAAACACACCATCTTGTGAAATACAAGTAGATGTTATATACTGTACTTATATCCATATACTCAACCATATCCATTTCATGATTATAATTAGGCATCTTGGAACAGTAGCTGGTAGATTATTGTACTTAAAAGAGGTTAATCTATCATCAGTGCCAGGAGCATTTCTTATAAACTAATCAAGATTTTTCTCAGATGAAAAGCAAGTCACTTTAGTGTCATTCTGTGATATGCTTTTTAACACTGATAGAATTTTGTTTTACTGTTATCTGTGTTTGATAGGCTTTTGCAAGATTTTTGTTTTACTCCATCCTAGATTGACTGTCACAGATCAGGACTTGTTCCTGGCTGTTTAAATCCTTGTTGATGATAAGCACTCATGAGTTGTATTCAGTGACATGCATTTATCTTGGAGACCATGGCTGGTTATGTTTGTGTTTCATTGTGACAGCTGCCCTGCAGATGGTATGTGATGGAATTTGCGTTTTATCGCTGGTTTACCTGGTGGCACCAGCTGTGATCTCAGGTTAATCCATGAGACCATTACCTGATCTTGTATGAAAAAGGTCACATATTCCCTCCTAGTGTTTTTTTTTCCATTTTAAACGACATAAAAATTGAAGTGTCAGGTATCAGATTCTCAGTACTACAGTTCTTTCAGTTTCCATGCCATCGTTGCTATAGTAACCATAGAATGGCACCAACAGGTAATTACTACACTTGTTTAGACCAACAGAGTAAGGCTGTTAAAATAATTCTGGGCTTCAAGTAACAGCCATTTGCTGATCCAGGATGTTACAGGAAAATCCAGTAATGTTTCAGTGTACAAATGGCCATCGAATAAATTTTAAATCACATTAATGATATCTACAATGTCAGCATTTGGAAGGACACAAATTAGCTTACATTAACAGATATTAACATAGATTTATGCCTTTCCTTATGTCTCTTACATACACGTCTTAGAAAACTATTTATAGTAATATAATGCACCTGTAATATAATAATAGTGATGTGAAATGTATTAAGCATGTGAAGGGATGGGGGATAACAGAAGCTAAATATGAGCAGGTGAGTTAGCACACATACTACAAATAGTAAATCTGGAAGAAAAATGATATCGTGTCCAATGCAGAGCCAAAGTAAGCTTGAGAGAGGTGTTGTTTTCATGAGTTCGATGTCTGTTCGTTTACACATAGGATTCAAACCCATATATGCTTAATGACAAGTGGTATTTGAACAAAATTTACACAATCAGAAAATTTATGAACCAACCTAATTTGCCAGTCTGATTAAGAGATACTTAAACATTTAATCCTGGAGGTAAAGTCAGTGTTATTGTATCCCCAGACAAAGTCGGGATACTATGGTTTCTTGACGGTCCCGCCGCCGCCGCTGCAGAAAAACCTTGTGAGCGGGATAACTAAAAAAATATTTCACTGATCTTTTTCAAACTTTACATTTGTATAGATATAGGTAAGGGGACGAAGCCTATTTAAAATGGGGTCATGACCTATGCTAGGAGAGTGACCTTGACCTTGAATAGGTCCATTTTTGCTGAAAATAACACAAATTCTCAAATATCTCAAGTAAGCTTGCATGGACTGGTCCAAAAATCAAGGTGACCAAAGATCTTGGATAGCCTTGTGATATACCGGAAACTGATGGCACCACCTATTATCCTTTTCTTGTTTTTATGCCTTTTAATACCCCCATAATTGCCACTTGACAGTACTGTAAGCATTATAAGTCAAAAACTAATGGACAGATTTCTTTCATATTATGCACATGTCGAGAGATGGGTTATGGGATGAGGTCTTTTTACATTTGGGTCATGACCTTTACCGTGAGAGTGGCCTTGACCTTAAATGTGTCCATATTTGGTGAAAATCACACACCTCTTATGATATCTCTAGTGTTGATAGCCATATGGATTTCAAACGTGACTTATGTATGGCCCACCACTAAAGAAAGAACCCTATAGGTTTTAGGGTCATGAGGTCAAAGGTCAAGGTCACTGGACTCGTACTCAAAAGATACTGTGGATGCATTTTAAGTCAAACTTTCATCCCAGGTCTTTTATCTTGCACATATAGTTCATCTGCCAATAGAGGAAGACCCCTATCAATTTTGGGGTCAAAAGGTCAAAGGTCAAGGCCACAGGAGCTATCTGTCCAAAAATTAGTTTCTGGATGATAATTCCTGCTTTTATTGATGTATTGATTTCAAACTTGACTTGT
Source organism: Sipunculus nudus (assembly GCA_026874595.1). NCBI lineage: Eukaryota > Metazoa > Annelida > Sipuncula > Golfingiida > Sipunculidae > Sipunculus > Sipunculus nudus. The sequence goes on from CM049309.1 coordinate 58,441,200, forward strand.
ATATGACCCATTGGAAAAGCAAGACTCCAGTTGATTTTGGGGTCATGAGGTCAAAGGTCAAGGTCACAGGACACATCTTAAAAAAGATTGTGGATGCATTTTCAGCCAAACATTTCATCTCAGACCTTTCATCTTTCACATATAGTTCATCTGCCAACAGAGGAAGGCCCCTATCAATTTTGAGGTCACAAGGTCAAAGTTGAAGGTCACAGGAGCCATCTGTCCAAAAATTAGTTTCTGGATGATAATTCCTGCTTTTATTGATGAATTGATTTCAAACCTGACTTGTATATGACCCATTGGAAAAGCAAGACCCGAATTGATATTTGGGTCATGAGGTCAAAGGTCAAGGTCACAGGACACATCTTTAAAAGGATTGTGGATGCATTTTCAGCCAAACAATTCATCTCAGATCTTTCATCTTGCATATATAGTTCACCTGCCAAGAGTGAAAGACCCCTATCAATTTTGAGGTCACAAGGTCAAAGGTGAAGGTCACAGGAGCCATCTGTCCAAAAATTAGTTTCTGGATGATAATTCCTGCTTTTATTGATGTATAGATTTCAAACTTGACTTGTATATGTCCCATTGGCAAAGCAAGACCTGAATTGATTTTGGGGTCATGAGGTCAAAGGTCAAGGTCACAGGACACATCTTTAAAAAGATCAAGGTCACAGGACCAACATCTTCAAAAAGATTGTGGATTGATAGATGGAAGAAACAATAATTGCTTGCCAAATGTCAGTATATGCTGCTAAAAATGGGGGTTTATTCCTAAAGGGGGGGGGGGCCTATTATGTCTGGGGATACTTTGGCACCTGCGGTGCCAAGAAATGTCTAGTTTCACATGTATTTGTGTACCAGTAAGGGATCAGCCTCTTGAGTGACCTTGTCAGAGTATATTTCACATGAGTGTTACAGCTTATTATAATTCTATGAATTTCTTTATAATTAACCCTCCCCTCCATACTGGGATGACATCAATTTGGTCTACTGTAGTCTGCTTAAAAGGCGGTCTACAGTAATACGTTATTGTTGTCCAGTTTACAGTAAACTGGTACCTTTTTGGTACAGGCAAATCCTTCTTAGAACATAGTCTGTGCGAGGCTAATTTTTGCTACCATCTGACACAATCCTTCCCATGAAATATCACAGTTTCCAGCTTTTGTAAAGTGCACTACAGTGTGGAAGCAAAGCTTGCTATTTCCAGTATAAATATAAACCTGTTTTGTCTAATCCAATTTACCTCACCTCACCTATCCTCTTTATGTCAAGGTCGGTGCATAAAGCCATACCACATCTCACGCCATTCATTTCTGTTACGGGCTGCAATGGCTGTCTCAGTCCCTGTCATGTTGTTCCAACCTAGCCCAATTTAGTTGCGAACTAAGTGCAGATCCAGTCTTACATGCAGGGATTAATGAGATTGTTTCAACAACAATATTTAGGTCAACACTAATATTGGGTCAACATTCATATTTGGGACATTACTCAATCAGCTAGCTGATTGCAAACATCTAGTTGTACTTGATCTTTTATCCTGTGGATATCTCACCCCACGTGTACACATGTAAGGTTAACACCCTGAAATCTAGCCATTCCCGTGAGCTTTTTCTTCCCTAAAGTATTGTATGTTATAAGCAATATCCCTCCAACTAAAAAGCAAAAGTTGCTAGCCAGGCTGTGCATGATCAGATGATTTTTAGGCATGTGTTTTATGCCTTGGACTTCCTGGTCTGATCCTTCCTCCTGACACTGGACTGATTATATACAGACTTTAGGACTGTTCTTGCTGTAACAGCCAGACTTGTGTCATGTCATTTAGCATGGACAGAACTCCAGGAAATCTCCAGAGTTTTACTTCTCATCAATGCCCTGGCTGCAGCTTGGGACAGTCTGTGTTTTGAATGGTTTATTGATTCAGAGAATTCCTTCACTTCAGTGGAAGAGAGTAAAGTAGTGAGTGAATAAGAGAGAAAAGAAAATCAGGTGTTTAGACTTAGACTTGACAAATTAAAGTCTTGTTGATACCTGATATGGAAGATACCTGATGAATGTACTGAGCTTACTCTAAAACTACAACCCCCCCCCTTTGAAATGCATACCCTTGTACAAAGTTTAATGAAAATTGATAATTTTTAAGATAGTTACCTTAAATTTCTTTTTGAAGAACTTTAACACCTAAAACTTGTTTGGAAATTTTATCTCAGAAACAAGGCCATGCATGGAAAAAAATCTTTACTTAATCATAAAGATGGGATTGATTAAAAGAATGACAGGTTAAGTACCTGGGGATACCTTCAATGTATATGGAATTTATATGGAATATTTAACAATCAGTGACTATGTACTCCATTAAACCATGTTTAAACATTGTGCAGAGATATTAGATACTGTAGTCAGGGTGACATTCTGATCCCAAATCCTGTTTCCTTTTTGAAGACAGGGGGCACCGGCAACCAGGTCAGAGGTCAGGAAAGGTGACATTACTAAAACATTGATTATGATACACAGGTTATTCTCAGGGTATATCCATGCTGGTCTAGGCAACCCTTTCCCGTAGCTGGGAAGAGTTTGTAAAATGGATTAATGTTTCTATGTTACTCAGGAAGGATCTACTTAATTCTACATAGCTGTTATACCAATCATCACGTTTAACACATTCAGTCAAGGGCCCACTTCTTGGTTGACATGACCCTAAGTTGTTTTTAGAGCAGCCTGTATAGACAAGGTCAGTCCCAAAAACCAAACCCGCTACTTCCTACAGAAAATGAAAAACAGCCAGTCTTTATTTGCACTAATTATAAGCTGATAATCACTTTATTACAGACACATAATTAGATTTAAGAGGAAGTGGATCATTACAATAATTATATATTTGACAGATACAGCAAAATGTCTTAAAACTAATGCCATTATTCCTAAAATTTATTGGAAAAATGTAAAATAAATGTAGTCTGCATTTAGACAGTTTGCCCCAGATAGCTCATGGTCAAATATCACTCAGTTTTATTTCCCAGTCATGAATATTGTTTACTGTCAGGTGTTAAGTTTGTATTAATAATATTAAGTAAAAAGTAATTGTTTATAATGGCAGAATTTGCAGTACCTTGCAAATATATGTAATAGATTATCATAAAATCCCTATTTAAGATCATTTACATTCAAATTCATATAAAGAATGAGTTTGTTAATAAATTAACTGTAGTAATATATGCTTCATACACTTAGGTAGTTTTATCAAACTGTATAAGATTTTTAAAAAAATATAAAAGGGTGATAACAAAATAAAAAGCAGTTTTAGAGGTTTTATTAGTAGATTTATTTTCACAAGTAATACTGTACTTCATACCCTTAGACAAGTGACCAACATCTGATGGATTTATTAGATATGTTTTACTAATGAATTATTTATAAATTTTTTGCATGAAATAAAGAATTGTACTCAAGATTATTTTTATACAAATAAATTATGTTATCACAGAAAATTTAAAGTGGACAGTTCAATCAATACAAATCGTGGTCATACATCAGGATTATTTTCGAAGCAATAAAATAATGTGCTGAGCAATATTTGCTTATGACCTTAATCCAGTCAGTTAATTAGCAAAAATGTGACATAATCACTGACACTCTCCCCTGCAGACTTCCTGGAAGCAGGAAACAGAAAGTACTCTCCGAGCAGACTGACCACCTCGGTGCAAGTAAATGGTCAGCTGTACCAACAAAGGATTATGGGTATAAGCCTGACATGTTGTTGGGCTGGTCCTTTTTTACCTCCTTCAGTGAGATATGAGAGATCAGGTGGCAGGTATTAATGTCAGTGTGGTCTTGCTAAATAAACTGCTCCAATGTACATAGATCTAAATATCCTGTAACTGTAGGTGTAACCTCTAATCCTGTTACATTAGTCTACCCTTTTTTTCTTTATCAGGGTGTTGTAATGTCTGATAACAATATATCATGTGCTGTTCTGGCAAGTGCAGCATGGTGATGTTTTGCTCCTGTGTGTTATTTTTACAATGTTGTTTATTTTTTCTCTGTCCGTGAGTGTAATTATTGTAAGTGGGCTGTTAACGGATTCCAAGTTTAACTTGTTATCATGGAGACCTCCATCAACACTCATTTTGTTGGAAGGCGCCACAAAACCATTCAGCTAACATGCATTAAAGGTTTTACTAGCCCAAACAAATCTAAGAACAGTATTTATCAGCAAAATTGCATTAATACCCTGCGACTAAATTTTTTAGATTGTTTAATATTTTTAGATTAATATCCATTAACGCTAATTCACTGCGTTTATCAGTTTTCTTTATCGTGCTGTCTTGGTTACTTAAGCTCTCTTGCGAGAATGTATAAGATGATATCTTTTGATAAGGATTTTCATTGTTTTCATTAGCATTAAGTCTATATATATCATGTATTTTTTTTATAGAGTAAGATGAAAACCTACAAGGGAAACTTGAGTAATCAGAATAAGTAGATTTTCTCAACTGATAATAAAGTATTATGTACCCATCTTGTTTATATAAACCTGTAATTTAGTTAAGTGGATGTTTTGCATTTTAGATTGTATTTTTATTATACCTCTGCCATATTATGATACATTATGTATTCCCATGGTTCGTTGGTTGGTTAATCTGTTACAATTTTATTCAAATAGTTGTGAACACATTTCGATAAAATCTGTTAAGGATTAGGGTCATACCTAAGGAACAGTCCATTACATTTTGGATGTAATCTGGATAATCAGAGTATCTTTATACATAAATGGATTCATTGTCATCATGTAATAGGGCAGACTCTTTATCCTATATCGAGGCTAGGACCATTCACAGGTATTAGTGGTTAACTTTGTTCTAGACCTGACCTTTAATTCAAACTTGGAGTGTGAATGGTGACACTGTGAAGCACACAAAAAAGTTTGATTAGGATCCTGGTGGAGGATTTTCTAGGCTCAGACTACATCTCTAGTGTTCAAATGTTACCTTCTTCCACAATAAATTGATATTTTCACTGTGTGTCTCTGTTTGTTCCACTTTGATCAATAACCAATCTGCTGTTTTGCAGGAAACAGGACAAGAAGGGTTACTGTCAGCTGTACCGTGGTGCTGCCTGTCGTAAATTCATGCTGAATCAGCAGATATACGTAAAACACAACCATCAGCAACATTACACAGACCAGCAGTTATTAGGTAAGAAAGCAACTTGTAAATATTACTGAAATTAAAATCTTAATCCATTTAATGTCTGAACATGTTTATTTATTCCACTCCAGTCAGAGGTTTTTTCTTAAAAGATTCTGATACCTGAGATTATGTGTTTTAGGTGATTGAGTCTCGTAGACACTTTTCTTGTGCTTAATGTCCCAGACAGCTCTTTTCTTTAATGTTCTTAAAAGCCTCGTACACTTATTTCTCTCCTTCAGGTCTGTGACAGTCCCTGTTTCTTATTTCGACCTGGGGCCGTTTGCTGCCCAGGATTCTTTCATTTTTGCCTCCCAGGTTCTTGAAAGTGCTAGTAGTGTTTGCTCTTCCTCCAGGACTCTGCATTATGATGAGACTTTAAAATCCTGGAGAGGTCCTGATATTTTTGCTGCAATAAAATTTATATGCAAGGATTGAGTGAATTCTAATGACCTCAGCTGAGGGGAAGGTTTGTTTTGTTTGGTTTGTTTGTTTGCTTGTCTGTTAGCAATATCACTGAATCATTAAAAAAGGTATAAACAGATTTTAATTAAATTTTCCGATGCTCGGCAAAGATATAAGGAACAACTAATTAAATTTTGGGCTTGATCCAGATCACAATCTGGATCAAGGAATTTCTTCAATGAAAAATCCTACATTTCTGACAATGCCATATGGGGGTAATGAGCTACCTCAGTGGAGGTCTGCGCTCTATGACTGCTTTTTTAGTTGCTTCTCTTAAAGTTTGTGAACAGTGTTATATCATCACTGGACTATGGATGGGATGATTGCCTGTTTTAATTCTGCCAGAGCCTGAAAAGCAAATAATGAAATATTTATAGAACCTAAGTAGTCCACCGTAATGTTTCAGTAATAGGTCAGGACTTCTTTATTATTCCTAGCCCCATGCATATAGAAACCTGGCTTAAATAATAATATATCATTCTCATGAGAAAGTTACCTGCATCCTCTCAGTACGGCCAACAGGGTATAGACCTAGCCTTTAAATAAACTTACGTTAATCATACAAAGCAGTGATGACTCATCTCGCATTGTACAGAAGTCTGTTATATCCATGTTGTAAACCAAGGTGACTTCGTGCTCAGGGGCAACATTTATTAAGAGAAGAGACCAATCCAAGTTTAGGAACATGGGCATTTAATTTCTTTCCATCACATCCCTTTGTAGTTTGGGTTTATAGAAACAGCAGTACTGTATTATCTTATTTTGTCAGTTTTTTGGTCAGCAACCCAGCCCTGTTTTCTTTGCCCATGGACCCCTGTCTCAGATCAGGGATTTCCCAATAACCTACACAATGGTCAAATATAAAGCCACTGGGTAAAATCAATCATTACCAGTAGGGTACTGCCAATTGATTGATTATATTGGTGATTAGTCGTTTTCTTTTGTGGTCAGTGGAATTGGTTGCAGCTTTGCATAACCGATCTCAAACAATTAAACATACACATGCAAAGAAGTCAAACTATTCAGAAAATAGTTATCAGAGATATAAGAAAGACAGGACATAAAGTACTCAACTTGATTAAAACTAAATCTCCTGCAGCAAACCAGTGTCAACAACCCTAACACACACAGAAGAGGCAGCAGTTAAAAGCATGTTCTTAATTTCGACTTAATGTATAGTATAGCGCCACTGAAAAAAACTACCGATAATTGTTGTGATGGCCATATAATCTGTAGGATTTCTCATTTCTGTGCAATAAACAAATGAATATTAAAAAAGCAACATTACACTCGATCATCCTATATCCTATAGATATTTTAATCCATGTTGGAGTGTCATATGGCAGCCATGATCAGGACAGACCAAAGTAGTTCATCAAATAATTCATCATTAAAATCTTGTACTCTGTGGTCACCATGGTGACTGAACAACCATGTTCATCCTCATTACAGGTAGATTATTGTGTAATTATCATGCACCAATGTTTCTTTACATGATATTAAAAAGATGATTAAAATTTGGGCCATTTAAGCTGGTTAAACATAAATCTTGAAAAAAAACAGCTCCGTGTATCTCATGTTGCAGATTATCATGAAATGCTTGGAAAGTTGTGTCTTTGTAAGATATCTCAGCTTCATTATTAATTATGCATGACAGTTTAGAATACTATTGTATATAAAGTACAGTTTTTTAGTACAGCTGATTAGAGTTTTATCTGTATTTTTACTTGAATTGAAGGCCAATCAGCCTACTTTTTTTGTTTTATTATCCATCTAGGCAAGTTATAGGAACATGCATTTTGGCTGTTAAATTATAATGAAGTGGTTAGGATGTTGAACTATTTAACTGGCAGTTCTCCTTGGAACCTGCAGATGCCTCAGTGGCTTAAATGGGAAATCTTGCCAGAACCACTCACTTCAATATCTTAAACACAGGTTATTACTGTTAGATTTGTTTTTAGCCCTGTGCACATAAAACCTAAAACACACAGATGACCTATAGAGCATGTTGAATTAATTGATGGTTTTGCTGGGAAAGTTTTGTATAAAGCAAAACTGACCTGATAGTGTGAACTCATAGGCATAATATTACTCCTTATTAAGTTGATATCCCTCTAAAGCCAGCTAATCACCTGTCTGTTTGGAAGAAATTTTCTTTTATTTCTGGTTCACTCTGCTTACATGTTAATAATCTGGAGGTACTTGCTGCCACAATATGTTTTTATGGCATGCTTATGATGGATGTATGAGCTTCTTTATCTACAAGCTGTTAGTTAACTCATTAGACATGCCCTTGTGTGTGGAGGTGGTTGACTGCACATGTGCAGAAGTTCAAAGGTCACTAGGTGTTTGTTGGGAGAGACTATGGTTGTATCCACACTTGGTTTATACTAAACAGGTATACTTTAGTCTCAAATTAGTCCGCTTTGCTTCCACACTGTAGTTCACTTCACAAAAGGCTTAACCAGTTAATACAACATAACTTGAGTTTCCTGTCCTCACTTGGTATGTAATCCGAATTAGACTTGCAATTGAGCGCTCCCTCGTGCAACGCATGCTGGGCAACATCAAAGGTAATCGTCAAGGCAGTTTGCTGAAACAGGACTCATTTAAAAATAGAAGCAAGTTTGCCTGTAGGCACTAGATATCGGTTTACTGTAAACCGGACTAAAGTAAACCGGACTACTGTAGTCCACCTTTCAAGTTGACTACAGTAAACTGAATTGATGCAGATTAGTAGCTAAGTGCAGACAGAGTAAACCGATTAACGATCCGGATTATTTGCTAGTGCAGACACGGCCAGAATGAAGCAACACAATCTTGTGTCATTAACAAAACTCATCCCCCCACATGTAATCAACAATACAAAACTGACGGCTCTTGTATTGGGGAATCAACAAATTTTGGCATATATCAATTTTTTAAAAGGTAAAAAGGATAATCTTTATTAATACAAATTGCAGATATCGGAATGGGTCCCTTTAATAATAATATATCACTCTTATCTTGTTACCTCCATATTGATTCTGTTGACAGTTACACCAACAGACCATTGACCTATCTGTGAAAAAAATTGAAAAAAAGTATAATGAAATATAAAGTTAGGTTTGATGATGGACTTATACTTAGCTGGATCACTTCCTCCAATTGTAAAACTGTAAAAATATTATGAAGTAAAATGTTAAAATTTACTGATGGACTTGAAATTAGCTGGATTACTTCCATCTCATTTCCCTGGACTGTAGGTTTTATTCAATATCTCTTTAAAATTAGTATTCTCTGTTTAAACAAAGGAACAATTAAAACAGGAAGTATGGTATATGTTGAGTGTAAATTCTGTATACATGAACTCCCTCGCATTTTATGATATATGTCTACAGAGTATTTTATCAACAACTTATCATTTGATTAAATTATGAAATCATTCTATCCCTTCTCCTCTCTCAGCACTTGTATCAGTGGTTGGAGGAAGAGATATGTCGCAGCGCTGCGGGGATTACCTGATCAAAGCTTTGTGCTACTATGAGCTGCCTCTATGTAATGACACCGGAGGGAAGGCTCGTCCTCAGAAACTCTGCCGAGATGAATGCGAGGCACTGCAGAATGATATTTGTGCAGCAGAGTACAAGTCTACAGAAAAAACAATTGGCATTGGTATGAATCTGTGGCTTTCATTAATACATAATGAGTACCCATCTAAAACCCGTGCAATTCCTATGTAGCATTGTGATATGACTATTGAAACAGGATTTTTTTGTTTAACAATCATTTTATCCATTGCTCTGCCTACATGCTGTTTACACTTTATTATTATATCATAAATACAAGAAATATTTTTTGCGGTCCTTTGATCCATAATGGAAAGGGAGACTCATTTAAAGCCAGCTATTTACCTACCTCTTCCACAGAAATGTATGTGATTTCTGGCTTATTCTGTGTACATATTAACTCTTGGTAATTCCTGTTAAAAAAATTCTTATAACGCCTCCGTGATGGATGTATGAGTCTGTTTATCTACAAGCTGTTAGTAAACACAGAAAATTTGACAAACAGAAAAGCCATGTTACTAAATTCCTGTTAAGAAAAAATCTGGTTCATCTGACTTGCCACCAGATGTCCCTGTTGAATGTGTTTGGATTACTTTGTCAAGCCCCCCCCCCCCCCTGATGTTATAAACATGTGGAAATAAACAAAATGAACAACCTTTTGCACTGTGCCCAGGAGATGAAGGGGGCGATTGATGGCAGCTTTAGGTGTACTCTTAGTTGTTGGTATACAAAAAGGTAAAGTGTGTGTATGTTTGAAAATCATAAAAATCAAGGAAAAATAGAAAGTGAAAATCATTTGCTGGAATAAAAATGTAAGATATTACTTTTTTTTAAGGTTTTTCTGTTTTGTGAAGGTCATGTGTAACATTTCCTTCATCACGACTAATCTCTGTATTAAACTTCATTGATTCTTTACAGAGAACAAGGTCTGGTTACCAGACTGCAAAACACTGCCGAAGATGGGTAGGAAAGAAGCCAAAACCTGTATACGTACCGGGGTGCCAATCAAGGGAAAGATCAACCCAGGTAGAGGCTATATATAGTAATCAAATTAATCAAATTCAGTTTTTAATCAGTGCCTGGGAATTCCTGGCAGACTCCTAGAATACTGTGACGTTCCTTAGAAAATAAGCATTTATATTAAACTACTCGCTGTAGTAATTATGTCACATTTATTGGTTTCTAACATTGAACATCTTGATCTTGGTCTACTCTTTATTCTTGCACTCTTCATTTAAAAAAGTTGATACATCATGCAGACCTAAAGGTAATACCAGTTTTACAAAGAAAATGTGTCTTTTAAAGCCTTATTAATTAAACATATAAAAAAAAGGAGTGCTATATGAATAACTTTTTTTCAGTCCTTAAATTAGAAGTTTTGAGTTGAATTAAAATATTCTATTTTGAGCTTGATATGACAGCAGGTTACAACAGTAATAACCTGATCAGTAAGTACAAAAATAAGATTTATAACTTTTTTCTCACACATGGGTGTCTGCTTAATTTTGTTGTTTCATGCTGGTATCTTCTGATATCAATTAGCCTGAGGCAGGAGCTGACAGAAGTAATGTTAGACAATCCGGGATTAATGCCCACTTCCTGCATGATGCATGATGCTGTTTTTGGAGGATGAGCTGATGATAGTGGGATGATGCTTTGTATTAAAACATGGCTGACGAACCATAAAACCTGTTGAAGTTAATACCATGTGTCACGTCTGAATCTGATGTGTGGGGGTTGGCAGATTCCTGTGATTGTTAAGTGAATTTCAGGTTTTAATCCAATGTTTCATGTTTTGCAAAGAACGCATACTTTGATTTTTTTATCAGAAACTGTGGATAAAATATATGTAAATCCTTGTCGTCACAGCTGATTTAATCCCACCTGCATGATAGTCTCTTAATCCTGCCTGTGAAGGAGCAGTTGCAAGCCACCCTTAATCCTTAGTTTATGATAACACAAGTAAAAAAAACTTAAAGCCAGCAATTCATCTACCTTTTCTTTAGAATTTATGTGACTTCTGGCTTACTCTGCTCACATAACACTGAACTGTAGGTGATTCCTATTCAGAAAAGTTCATTTAATGCCTCTGTGATGGATGTATGAGCTTGTTTACAGTTACAAACAGAAAAACCACATAACCTGTTGTGGTAGGTTGCATATGTATGAAAGCTGTAATGTCACTAGCTTTAAAACGCCATTTGCGAAACTCTAGTTTATGTGACTTGCTACCACTAGATTACCTTGTTGAATCTATTGGAATATTTTGGTGGCCCTATTCCTCCCCCATCCCCCCCCCCCCCCCCCCAGCAATAAAAACAACAGCCTGTGTGTGGAGGTATTAGCAATATCTGGCCTGTTTTTATTAAACATTCATAAAACTTTCAAGGGATTTTCTTTAGTTATAAAACATCAGGTATCGAAATAGGCCCCATGAAGTTCAAAGTCAATGCAATATAAAAATAATAAAGATAAATTTTTATTATAATTATTATTTTGCAGATCACAAGTGTTACAATGGAACCGGTGAAAAGTACCTTGGGACAGTTGACCGCACAGAATCAGGGCATACCTGTCAGAGGTGGACATCACAGTCACCTCATAAACATGCATACTCTCCAAACAAATACACACAGATAGGTGAGTGTACACCTAAGCCATTCTTTTTTGTGTGGCATTTATTGGCATCTGAGCATATAAACTTAGGGCCTTGGCAAGTAGATTATGACAACATTATTGGTCTCAAGGACTCTTCATTCAAAAGTTACTAGAACTTCACTTATACATAGTTGGAACATGCCTAAATTAATGCCTGTTTTGCTGCTGATGAAGTTAGGGGTCCAAAGGCATTGACTGATTGGAAGACTTTTAAACTTCTGTAAATTTAGATTATGTTACAAAGACAAATAAATGAGGGGGAAATCCTGGGCCAATCTGGGAGTTGAACCCAGGTCAGTGGCACACAAGTCCGGCAAACCAACCGCTTCGCTAGCAAAGCAAGCTTCACTAGGGAGACAGTTCGGTCTGCTTTTATGTCACCCCGTAACACACCCCCTCTTAAGAGCGTTCTGCTATTAGAACAAGACTAATTATCCCAGGAGTCACACTTTTGTGAGCTTATTCCCTGGGCCACAAAGTTAACTGTCACATTAGATGAGCCCCCATTTTGTTACGAAGACAAATAAATGAGGGGAAAATCCTGGGCCGATCCGGGAGTCAAACCCAGTCAGTGGCGCACAAGTTCGGCTAAGCAACCGCTTCACTAGCAAAGCAAGCTTTACTAGCGAGACAGTTCGGTCTGCTTTTATGTCACCCCATAACAATAATAATATGCTATTTTAAGGGGTTTTTTTGTGTTAAAGAAAACATGCAAACTCAGTTCCCAAATATCCACTAAAGTTAAAAATAACTACACCATATGGACATAAAATATAGTTATGCTTTTTTAAATGAAAATGATATGGTATTATGATTATGATTACCTTTGTCAGATGACCACAACTATTGCCGGAACCCCAAAGGGGTAAGAGAGGGGCCCTGGTGCTATACAACAAACCCCAAAGTGGAAATAGAGTTGTGCAACATCCCACAATGCTGTAAGTAAACTGTTAGTCTAGAGAACACTGTACTTTATATTGCGACTGTAAACTATAAAATGACTTTACCATGACTTTACTTATATAAGTTCTGTTTACTGTGGTGTAGCCTCGTGTTTGTGAAGGTTTAAATTAAAGATATTCGCAAAAGAATAGTCATTGTGTAAATAAAACCTTCACGAATAAGACGCCACATCTGCACAGGTGATGAGTCATTTACCCTACAGACTATCTGACATGTCATATTAGTTGTCCATGCCGGTTACAATCATCAACAGATGAAAGGGATAAGTTTTATACTGTAAATAAAATCAGATTTTGTTTTATTTTCTAATTAAAATTAGATATTACAAATAATATGATATCTTTTATATTATCTGCCAATAACAAACGTGTTTCCACTCATTTGATTCCCTTGGGTCTTCATCAAATGGTTAAGATTTTGTTATAAGTGTATTGAATAATACAATAATGGACATATATCTTTCAGGATAATCCATAATATTAGAACCCTCATAGAACACTGAAAATTGCTATTTGCAAAAAATTATCCCCACATATATGACGCCAACCACAGTATTTGACACACTCAATAATTACTGTATATGTACTGTATCTTCACAAGAACAGAAGGCATCAGCTGTTTGCTGTATAGTCACATAGATCATAGAATCATAGATTATTTTTTTGACAGAGAGTTGCCATACAATCAGTGTTCAGTGGAAGGAAATTAAGTTTTTATGCAAGGTATTCCCTTTCAGCAGTCAGAGATACATTTCTGAAGTACATGCAGATTAATTTCATGAGAGAATACACTAGCATATTGGACCAACTACAGGAGCCTGTACATACAAGGTTTTATACTGGTCTGTGTTTTGGAAAAAACTTCATGGGAGTTACACTGTCCTTAATATTTAAACAACGTGAATTGTTAATCTAATGTTTCCTTAATGTTTCCTTATTTGCTTTAGTGGTTTCACTTGAAAGAAGAGTGCTCATGAAACATTAAACAAGAGTGTGTTGTCAAGTACAAGCACTTCGTAACACAAGCACAAGTTGTTTGACATTCCACTTGTCACACCAAGTTGTTTTATATGTTCTCACTTTTTGCATATTCAATACCTGTGTAAAATGGACAAAAAAGCTTAAGCTTTCTATGGTTTCACTTTGCAACCCTGCATGAATCATGAAAGACTCCTGCTCAGTTTTTTTGCTGTCAAGAATCAGCACTTCATAGCAAGTGTCAGACCACCCAACTCCTGATACCACAGTGACATCCCACTTCTGAAACCATCTAAACATCTCTCTTCTCATAAAACTTTGCCTTTCTGAAAGACCACTGATTTCTGCAGAGGAACACACTACTTTTGAAACCATGAGAACATAGGCCTACCATTCCTGATACCCTAGAAGTATCCCTCTTAAAAGCTGCGTCTTAAATTATTGCTAGGGAACACTTATGTATTATGATATACCCATACAGAGCATATATTTATATTATTTTAGTACATGTTACCTAACTGATAGATACAACATATAGTGATGATATTTCTTATATCTTTACAGCTGGACTACAAGGTGATTCTGGCATGAGTGACCTGATGATAATAATCATCCCCAGCATCACAGTACCACTGGTCATCGCTGCTGTTGTCGTCATCTTCTGTATTATTCGCTGCAACAGTGCCGGCCCAGGGAAAGGATTCAAACAGCCAAGTCAGCAGCTGGAGCTGGGCTCTGTTACAGGAAAGGCAGGATGCAGGGCCAGAGAGTTTGGTATTTCAGCCCTCAGATTCTACCAAGAGCTTGGAGAGAACCGATTTGGCAAAGTTTACCGAGGAGAACTTATCGGTTATTGTAATGACAAGACTCCAGTTCCAGTAGCAGTGAAGACTCTCAAGGACAGAGCACCTGCCAAACTACAAAATGAATTTCGTAAAGAAATGGAGATCATGAGTGAAATCAAACACCCAAATGTGTCATGTTTACTGGGTGTCGTTTCTCGGGAAGAACCATATTGTATAATATATGAGTATCTTCCCCATGGCAACCTGCATGAGTATTTACAGTGTCACTCGCCTCATTCTGATGTGTCTGTCAGTGATGATAACGGTACAGACAGTATCATGGAGTTGCATGAAATGGTGCATATAGCTGTACAGTTGGCTGCGGCCATGGAGTATTTGTCAAGCCAAAAGTATGTACACAAAGACCTGGCAGCCAGGAACATCCTGGTCGGCAACAATTTACTGATCAAAATATCTGACTTTGACATTTGCAAGGATACATACTCCTCAGACTATTACTGTGTGCAGGGGAAGCAGCCATGGCCAATCAGATGGATGCCCCCTGAAGCAATCAAACATGGCCAGTTTACATCAGAGAGTGATGTGTGGTCATACGGAGTGGTGCTGTGGGAGGTGTTTAGTTTTGGGCTACAGCCTTACTACGGATACTCAAACCAAGAGGTCCTAGAACTGGTGACTGTTCGTCAACTCTTGCCTTGTCCAGAAGACTGCCCTGCTCACATCTATAGTATCATGGTAGAATGTTGGCAAGAAATGCCCATCAGGCGGCCATCATTCCGTGAACTGTTGGGGCGGCTGCGATCATGGCGCTGTGACTTGTATGGTAACCCAGTTGTGGCTCGAAGTATTGCTCACTCAACCAGCACACATCACAGCGGTCACAGTGGTCAGCACAGCCACCACAGCAGTACAGGACCGAGCAACAACACTGCTACCACAGGCCTGACTTCAGTCAGTCAGCATGGACCTACTATAAATGCTTCAAATAATCAGTTTAATCTTGTGAATAAACCTATCATTCAGCCATTGCCAACACCTTTGCCGCCCCCTCCAATGCCTCACTCTATGGTATCTCGGATGCCGCTGTTGAACCCTTCAGGGAGCAATTCTCTGTACAGGAAGCCCTCACCACCTGGATCCACTGTCAGTAACAAGTCATCGTCCTTGCACAGTGACCAGTCACCCACATCCTCAATATCAAACTACAAATTTCTGGTGCAGAACAATTTGAACCAGCCTTTGGTGGTGCAGGGCAACAATTCCAGTAAATTTGAGCCAATTCCCAACGGTCATGCCATACCGAATGGCACGACTACATTTGGTGTACCGCAGTATGCTCCCGCAAACTCAGTAGCCTCCTCTTCGGTCGAACCAAGGACTTGTAATATGTGAGGATATGATATCGGAAATGGGGGGGTTGAATTGCTCATGTCATGAATACCTTGGAGTGCTTATTTAATGTGCATGAGTGAGTATGTGTGTGTGTGTATATTTGATATCGCTGCATATGTTATTCAGTGGGGACATGTTGTGTAAATATCAGTTCGGACAGGCAAGCACTATGTTATATGATAGAATCACATCTCATCTAAAAGCACCACACCAGTCAGTATTCACACGCTTCCTTTGTTTGTTATGAACATTAAATATTGATGAGTTTTTCATGTTTATGCCAAAAGATATCCCTATTTTTATAATGGTTGTAAATCTTGATTTGCACAATTATGGGACTCCATTAGCTTGTTGAGTATATTAGAGACAAACACAGGATTAACATCTGCAAGAATTCTGTGTACCTTATTTATTCTCTCCTGTCATGCAGTTTTTCAGACAGTGTATCCATGGTGATGTCAGTGAATGTTGTTTTTTTTTTTACCCATTTATGTATAGAGTGGTGACATCTTAGCATGTACTGTCAAGGTCAAAGTTTATCTATTAATAGATGCCAAATAAGAATATGTTAAAGTTATGCTTAATGTTACGTTAGGGTAATTAATTATCAGTTACAATGCAAATCAAGATGGTACCCCCTGCTGAGTGGTTAGTCTGCCTTATGCATAATCAGAAGCGGATCCAGGGGAGGGGTCCAGGGGGTCCGGACCCCCCCTTTTTCATCCGCTGCAAGATTTTTTTAAGGGTTTCAGACAACATTTTTGCGGCCTGGACCCCCCCCCCCCCCTTTTCCAGACCTGGTTATCTTTTTTTAGGTTTTTCATTAGTCCTTGCCTGGCCCCCCCCCTTTTTTTTCTTGGATCCGCCCCTGATAATGCATGAGGCAAACAGAAAACAGATGCAGGTCAACAAACAGTCAGTGTTGTTTTATAAAGATATTTATAGCATGCAATTTTTTTTAAGTTATAAATGCATTTTTATCATGTTTAAATTATTTTTTGTTGTTTCTAAATCCATAAGCCTGGGACTGTTATTCCAAGACTGAGTCAGTGTTCTCATCCTTGAAATTTCTGGATGGTTGTTTATTATCCAGCTCATCCAGATGTTTTTCCATCAACATCCATATACAGTGTTCTGCTAAAATTTTGTAGGCAGTTAATGGTTGAATTTATCACAAGTTGGTGCTTTGAAAAGGTTGTGATATATTTTATAGTAAAAGTATTCTTAAAGGTTTTCAGCATGTTTTTGAAGACATTCCTTTTAAATTTAAAAAATGTTTTAAAAGTTAAAAAACTCTTTTCACTGATTATTTGAAAGTCCTGTCAATATTAAACATCATTATTGCTCTAAATGTAGCACAAAAGACAAACTTGTAAACAAAATACTGTTCCAGTTTTATCACTCAAGTTAGATATTTATTGAAATGATTCCATTATAAAAAGGTCAGTGATAATCTACAGTAAAACTTGCATGGAAGTCCATGTATAAGCCTTGGGGTAATTTTCTTTGAAAAATGTTGGGAAATTTTACTAGCCATTTGAATAAACTGGAAAAAGCTCTCAACTTGTAAATAGCTGTGATAAAGTCTTTTGAAGATAAAGGAAGTAAAGTTCAGTTTTAATCAAAGGTCATTCTGATTCCAGGTATAATGGCCTGATTCTTATGTCTGTAGATCAGGAGGGGGGCAGGATCTTAGGAAAAGGGAGCTCAACAACCTGGCACACATAAACAGGGGTGCTGGTGTGTATAATTCTCGCATGCAGAAGTACAGTGGGTGAAAACAGCACTGGGTGCAAAATCCAATGCTGCTTCTTTAAGTGTATATCATTCTACCCCCCCCCCCCTCTATATTATAGAGCTAATTAGTGGTGAAGAGAGATTGACAGCAGGAAACACCTCCATCATGGATGGTACACATTATATAAGATTGGTTGTACCAGTATGTCTCTCCAGTAGGCCTAGTTTTTGTTGAGGTGCAGTGCTGGCACAGAATATAATACATGGGAATGTTAAATAATGTCCACTAATGATGTTATTGGGATAATAAGTGTTTCCTCAGTCAGAAATGGTTCAGCAGGTGCAGCATTAGCGGCCAGAAGTGATTGAATGTGGAACTAAACCTTTTTCAAGAAAAAAAATTCTTCACTTTTAGGGCACAGAAAGGACAGCCTGATCCAGAGGATTCAAACTTTAAACAATTATAAAGACTGTGATATAGAGCTGTAAAATCAATTTCTTTTGACTGGTTATCCTTTGTATAGTTAGATTAATAATTTATTATTAGTATTTTTTAACCATAAAATTGTAGCATCTTAATCCTTTATCTGTAGCATCTTTTGTTCAGGTAACCTCGTCTTCCTGGTCGAATACAGTGACTACAATAACACCTAAATATATAGAGCCGTATTAATGTACATAATATATTTAATGATACAATAGTAAAATAGTCAAGTATACAAACTGTTCAGTTGAATATTTTCTACATTTAGGGTAAGTCATTGAAGCATCTTTTGCAGGAATGTAAAGTTTAAATATATTTCTGTTATCTTCTGCTAGGTGGTTGTAAGGGGCCATTAGTGATTACCTTTTGCTATCCTGTACTTGCCAGTATCTTATGTCTTTGAGATAACTATTTGTATAATTATGTAGAGTATGTCTTATTGAACACCATATCCCGTCAGTAATTAGTCATTTGCATGGAAGCTTCTTTTCTCGGGTGTGAGGGATCACCCACTGTGAATATGCGGCCATTTTCTGTCTTTATAGCATCTGTTACAACAAGCATTGTTGGTATAATTGTACTGGATTTTAAAGGGACATACACAGTACTTAGTTAACATTTTAACAATTCCTGGAAATGAAATATTGAGAAATGTCAGTCAGTAATGAGAGGATACATTTTTCTGAGATTTTAAAATTAGTCATCAGGTGCAGCAGCATTGTCACTGGAAGGTCTTCTCTGGATAGATCTGGGCTTTCATTCTTACCACTGCATGATACAGCTACACCAAGAGAAGCAAGACATAGGTTTGTTCAACATGTTTCCAGTATTCTGATTATATGTGAGAGGATCACATGGCTAAACAGGGCTTGAATACTTTGAAATTTTCACCTTTCCAATGGAAAGGTAATCATAGAGGTTTGCCTTTCCATAGAAAAATTAGCCTTTCTGTTAAAGATGCGTCCTACCATCATATCAAACTTTCAGTCACACATCACTCAGTGAAAACCTGATTCTGCCATTGTACATGCCATCCTACATGCACAATTGCATGCAAAAAGAACTGACTGTTTTCAATAGTAACACTGTTATATCAGAAACATGAATGTGCAGGAGATATGAAGACCATATATATAGGACAGTATGGGAAATAAAGGTAATCAGTGGAAGACCAGCTATAAAATATTTGGTTTTGTCATGTTTGTTCTAGCTTATCAGATACTAATATGGTAAACTTCTAGGTATTTACCTTACCAACGGATTGGTACAAAATGGAAAATACCTTTCTGTGCATGTGTGTGCCTGCTGAGACAGGTTAAAAGTCATTATTTCCAGCCCTGCTGAAGCTGCAGTAAGGGATGTTGCGCAAGAAAGCCCCTTGAACTTGAAAAAAAACTTGAAAATCTTAACTTATATCCTTAAAATACCGGTAAAAACTCTAGCTATCCAGTGGTCTTCACAATTTTAAACTGCATTTTCATGATTTATATATTTAGAACATATGTCATGATGAGATGTACTGAGACCAGTACAGATGTGAACATTCCTGGGGTAAATGTATCATAATAAACAGCCAACAAATGCTGGCTGTCTTTTGGTCTTTAATGTATACATGGAAATCTAGTCTTGTTCCAAAAATCACATCACTAATTGAACTTATCATTCAGATGTTAATTATAAAACACTGTAATCTTGACACCATTGTTCTGTGTATGGCCAAAATGTACATGCTGTAATATAATATTATATGGGCATTGAAAGTCACTGATGTCCCTTTGTTTGGTGGGTCTATGATTCCGCAGTGCTGATGTATTTATGTAAGAGACAATAAAAGATGTATGTATGCCTTTGAATAAGTCGGTTGTTTTCCTTTATGATATCGCACTGTCTGTATATCAATATAATGAAGGTGGTGTGGGATGTCCCACGCTGTGGTGACACCATCATGGTTATAAATCGCGTCATTGTATCCCAAGACAAAGTCTGGATACTATGGTTTAGGCATGGTTGCGCCGCCGCCGCAGAGATTTCTTTCAGAGATTTCTTAACTCAAGAAAATTTAATGGATCCTTTTCAAATTTCACATGTACATAGATATTGGTGAGAGGACGAAGCCTATTTAAAATGGGGTCGTGACCTTTACCAGGAGAGTAACCTTGACCTTGAATAAGAATAATTATGCTGAAAATCACACGAAACATGAGATATCTTAAGAAATACTCAATGGAATCGCTAAAAATGAGGTTGCATGAAGACCTTGATCTTCCAGGTCAAATCTGCGGAAATAAAGGATTTGTTGTGATCCTTATAACTTGTGAAGTACTGCATATTTTTCCCTGAAATTTGATACGGCATTTTTTTCAACCAAGCTCTTTGATAAGTTCAAAGACTGGTCACCTTGACCTTGATGTTCAAGGTCAAATCTGCGGAGATATATGAATTTTTTTGTGATCCCCATAACTAGTGAAGTATTTAAAATTCTGTCCTCAAATTGGTACATCAGTTCGTACCAAATTCTTAGAGCAGTTCAAAAATTTTCCTCCAAAATTTGAAACACTCATTGTTAATCCCAAAATCATGGATGAGTTTTAATCCCGGTGACCTTGACCTTCATCTTCAAGGTCAAATCTGCTGAAATGTGAAATTCTTGTGGACCACATAACTTTCATAACATAATGATCATTATGTCCTCAAGTTTGGTACATCAATTGTTCCTACTAAGTTCTCGGAGCAGTTCGAAACACGGCGACCTTGACCAGGATCTCCAAGGTCAAACCGACCGAATAATAGTTATTGTTTTGTGAATGCGATAACTTTTGAAGGGCCGCATATTTTCCTACAAACTTTTAAACAGTGACCTTGACCTTTATCTTCAAGGTCAAATCTGTCAAAATGTGAAATTCTTGTGAACGTCATGACTTTTGAAGTATTTATCATTTTGTCCTCAAATTTGGTACACCAATTATTCCTTCCGAGTTTGAAACCCGTTGACCTGGACCAGGATCTTCAAGTTAAAATCGGCCAAATTATAGGTTTTGTCTTGTGAACGCAAAAACTTTTGAAGAACTGCAAATTTTCCCCCCAAAAAATTTAAACCCTCATTGTTCCTACTAAAATGTCGAAGGATTTTGAAATCCAGTGACCTTGAACATATCTTCAAGGTCAAATTAATGCAATTCTAGGATTATTGAGACCCCCAGAACTTTGGAAGTACAAGATATTTTCTTCAAATTTGGCACATCGGTTCTTTCTGCCAAAATCTCATTGAAGTTCGAGAAAGCTTTGACCTGACGTTTAAAATCAATTCTGCTAAAATCTAGAATCATTCTTTTGTGACAGTGCATGTTTTACCCCAAATGTTTTGGGAAGGTCCATAGGGGGGAGACATACATGTTTTTGAGCTGCAAAAACAAAGCCATTCTAGTTTCCCCTGAAATTTGATACAGCATTTGTTTGAACCATGATCTTTGACAAGTTTGAAGACTGGTGTCTTTGAACTTGATCTTCTTGAACTGCCAAATGTCTGGGGATACTATGGCATTTCCGTGCCAGACTGTTCTAGTTGCTTGCCGGAAATCTTCGATTTCGGCAAGCATGTTCGTCAGTTGCGTATGTCTGTTTGTCTGTTTGTCTGTTTGTTTGTTTGTTTGTTTGTTTGTTTGTCACGACTCTCCAGGTCACATTTTTGCATCAATCAACTTGAAACTTACAGGCTTAATTGATAAACCGATTTCTAGGTGCCCTATTGTTTTTGGTCAACATTGCTCCAAGGTCAAGGTTCAAGGTCACGACAAGTATGGTTAACGGTTTTTGCACTATAACTTCGCCATAAATAGGCGTATCCACTTCTGCAATAGCTAATTTTTTTCGTCATCACCTGGCCTTTCTTCTGACATGTAGCTTACTTAAATTTGCCGTTACCATGGTTACATTTTTTTGGGCAAAAATCATGGAAATTGGAAATAACACGACCATTTTTTGTAACTTTGTCAATTTTTAAGCTACAGACGTCTGGTTTTGGTCATTATGTACCTTATAGGCAGCTTGACATGATAAAACTAAAAGTCTCGCCAAATCTCGCACCATTTCTTGCCAAACGAGAGTTTCCGAGATTTCATTAAATATGACCTACAGGCCGCATTTTTTTAACAGTGGCTTTGAAATTGATATAGTTTCTGTCATTTATAAATATCTCGAAATCAATTTTTCATTTTTGGGAAATAGCCACCAGGGGGCGTGGTACATGAAACACTGTAACATATCATTTTTCTGCAATATCTCAAAAAATATTAAACGTGACACCATTTTTATTTGTGGTATCTGAAACTAGGAACATTGGCTTATTGCTCCGCACATGTAGCTTTGTACTGCCGTTACCATGGTTACCAAATTTTGGGGTAAAACGTGACAACTTGAAAATACGAAGTTTACCTGCTTCTATCTCTGTTGATATTTGCCATAGAAAGGTCTGGTTTTCGGCGTTAGACAGCATCCGTCTAGTTCTTAGTCATTCAATCGCAAGTCTCGTCATATCTCGCACCGTTTCTCGTGAAACGAGAACACGTGACCATTCAAAGAAATGCCTATAATTCTGTCATTTTTCACGCTACAGACACATGGTTTGCAGCGCTGGATAGCAGCTGACACTCGCAGTCACATTCAGGGGTCACATTGTTAGTCTCGTCAAATCTGGCGCCGTTTTTCGCCAAACCACGAAGACACGTGCCGTCGCCGCAAGTGGCGGCAGGGTCCTTACGGTGGGCGGCCGGCGTGTGCAGCGGTCCGTGACGGCCTCTCCGGGCCCCATCTATTATCATACATGTTGGAGGCACAGTCACAACTTTATTGCTTGCCGGAAATCTTCGATTTCGGCAAGCATGTTCGTCAGTTGCGTATGTCTGTTTGTCTGTTTGTCTGTTTGTTGCTTGCCGGAAATCTTCGATTTCGGCAAGCATGTTCGTCAGTTGCGTATGTCTGTTTGTCTCTTTGTCTGTTTGTTGCTTGCCGGAAATCTTCGATTTCGGCAAGCATGTTCGTCAGTTGCGTATGTCTGTTTGTCTGTTTGTCTGTTTGTTTGTTTGTTTGTTTGTTTGTTTGTCACGACTCTCCAGGTCACATTTTTGCATCAATCAACTTGAAACTTACAGGCTTGATTGATAAACCGATTTCTAGGTGCCCTATTGTTTTTGGTCAACATTGCTCCAAGGTCAAGGTTCAAGGTCACGACAAGTATGGTTAACGGTTTTTGCACTATAACTTTGCCATAATTAGGCGTATCCACTTCTGCAATAGCTAATTTTTTTCGTCATCACCTGGCCTTTCTTCTGACATGTAGCTTACTTAAATTTGCCGTTACCATGGTTACATTTTTTTGGGCAAAAATCATGGAAATTGGAAATAACACGACCATTTTTTGTAACTTTGTCAATTTTTAAGCTACAGACGTCTGGTTTTGGTCATTATGTACCTTATAGGCAGCTTGACATGATAAAACTAAAAGTCTCGCCAAATCTCGCACCATTTCTTGCCAAACGAGAGTTTCCGAGATTTCATTAAATATGACCTACAGGCCGCATTTTTTTAACAGTGGCTTTGAAATTGATATATTTTCTGTCATTTATAAATATCTCGAAATCAATTTTTCATTTTTGGGAAATAGCCACCAGGGGGCGTGGTACATGAAACACTGTAACATATCATTTTTCTGCAATATCTCAAAAAATATTAAACGTGACACCATTTTTTTTGGTGGTATCTGAAACTAGGAACATTGGCTTATTGCTCCGCACATGTAGCTTTGTACTGCCGTTACCATGGTTACCAAATTTTGGGGTAAAACGTGACAACTTGAAAATACGAAGTTTACCTGCTTCTATCTCTGTTGATATTTGCCATAGAAAGGTCTGGTTTTCGGCGTTAGACAGCATCCGTCTAGTTCTTAGTCATTCAATCGCAAGTCTCGTCATATCTCGCACCGTTTCTCGTGAAACGAGAACACGTGACCATTCAAAGAAATGCCTATAATTCTGTCATTTTTCACGCTACAGACACATGGTTTGCAGCGCTGGATAGCAGCTGACACTCGCAGTCACATTCAGGGGTCACATTGTTAGTCTCGTCAAATCTGGCGCCGTTTTTCGCCAAACCACGAAGACACGTGCCGTCGCCGCAAGTGGCGGCAGGGTCCTTACGGTGGGCGGCCGGCGTGTGCAGCGGTCCGTGACGGCCTCTCCGGGCCCCATCTATTATCATACATGTTGGAGGCACAGTCACAACTTTATTGCTTGCCGGAAATCTTCGATTTCGGCAAGCATGTTCGTCACCCGCGTATGTTTGTTCCTTCATCTTATGTTTTACACTAATATCTCAAAACTTATTTTTCATTTTCCGGATATGGCTGCCAGGGGGCGCTGCACTAGACCCTTCCAAACAAATAAGTTTTTGGACATATTTCCGTAAGAGTAAACCTATATTACACAAACTGTATCTTATTTTCTTTCTCTTGGCCTTCTGCAAAACATGGTAAAGTCATCTGGTGTCCATCTTGTGTAACTTTGTCAGTATGTCTGTGTGTTTGTCAGTTATCTTCGAATTAGCCTACTTGCTGGTTGTTGCATCTCACATATAGAAATCAACAAGCCAGATATTTGGAGGAATCCTTTTGAAACGATTACATCTCATGCCATTCACTAATATCACGAAACGCATTTGTCGTCTTCAGGATATGTCCACTAGAGGGCGCTGCAGTCGAAAATCCCCAGTATATCATTATTTGGCCATATCTCCAAAAATAGAAACCTCAATTACATAAACTATACCTTATTTTCTTCCTCTGATTCTTCCTCATAACCTGGTTAAGTCATCTTCTCTTAATCTTGTGTCCCGTTGTCAATATGTCTGTTTGTTTGTCAGTTGTCCTCAAATTCGCCTGCTTGTTTGTTCTTTCGTCTCACTAATAGAATTCTACAGGCCACAGTTTTCAAAGAATCTTTTTTAAACTATTAAATCTTATGTCTTACAGTTATATCTCGAAACAGATTATTAGCGAATCTATGAGCTTATGCTATGGTGCAGCTTCGTTCGTCGTCTCTAGGTTAACCATAGCTATCTCAAAAACGGCAGGAACTAGCATGACCAATTTTTTTGTAAATAAACAGTCATCTGAAAAGCTCTATCAATTTTTGTTTATTTTTTGGCTTTCTGTATTTACTGAGATTTTATAGGGAAAAAGCTAAAAAAGCTTTAAAAATCTTCTTCTGCGAAACTGTCCAGCCAAATTTTCAAATATTTCTAAGAAATGATCTCTTGAACAATCTAACTCAAGTTTGTTCGAATGGTTTCAGTTCGGAGATTTAACAGGAAGTTGAACTTAGTCATCTGTCCAAAAAAGCAAACTAAAATTTAAATCTCAGAAACGGCTAGAGCTGTCATTACCAAATTTTAATACCTATGTTTGTCTCATATGTCATATCTGAAATTGAGGTTTTGGTAGCGCCACCTACATTGATCTGTTTTTTACAAGGGAATATGTAATTTTAGACTCTCCAGCTTATACACTGTTTTATGATGAAACTGTTAAGCTGATTGGTGAATTATTCTATGGTAGGTTTCTGCGGGTTTTATAAGAAGAGATTGGGTAAATGCAACTTTAAAAAAGCAGTGTAGCCAATTGAAAACTATGATTTATTTTCTTCCTCTGAATCTACTCGATAATCTGAGTAGGTCATCTAGTCTTATTCTTGTGTCATTTTTTGAGTATGTCTGTCTGTTTGTCAGTGATCCTAAATTTCACCTGCATGCTGGACCTTGCTTCTTGCAGTTAGCAATTTTCAGGACACAGTTTTGCAGGAATCCTTTTGGAACTGGAACAACATCTTATTTCTTACACTAGAGTCTCAAAAGAAATTTTTTATGTTTGGGATATGGCCGCTACCATATATTGGCCATACCTCCGTTACTATAAACTTTACCTACTAAAACTATAGCTCATTTTGCTTCTCTTTACGTTCCGAACTTTTTTCTGGTAGTCTGTTATCTCAGGTGTGTCAGTATATCTGTCTGTTTTGAGCTATATCTGCTTATATGTTCTTTTGTGTGATATATGTCATTCAACAGGCCAAACTTTCCAGCAATCGCTTTAAAAGTCTTTCAATAGAAAATGACAGTTTGTCCTGTTTGTCCAATCTCTATGTCATTTTAGTCCGCCAAGTGTTCGACCTCTGGTCGTCTAGTTTGTTTGTTTGTCACGACTCTCCAGGCCACACTTTTGCATCAATCAACTTGAAACTTACAGGCTTGATTGACAAACCGATTTCTAGGTGCCCTATTGTTTTGGTCAACATTGCTCCAAGGTCAAGGGTCAAAGTGACGACAGGTATGGTGAACGGTTTTTGCACTATAACTTCGCCATAAATAGGCTTATCCACTTCTGCAATAGCTCATTTTTTTCATCATCACCTGGCCTTTCTTTTGACATGTAGCTTACTTAAATTTGCCGTTACCATGGTTACATTTGTTGGGCAAAATTCATGGAAATTTGAAATAACACGACCATTTTTTGTAACTTTGTCATTTTCTCACTGCTTCTTGTCAAACGAGATTAACGGGATTTCATGAAAAAATGGTCCCTTTTACACTAGAAAGATATGCAGCTGTTAAAGGTCAGCATGCATAAATAAACATATTATCCGTTTCTGCTGCCCCCACAATGTTGCTCATTCATATGACTGTTTCTACATGCACTCTCTGTCTATCTGTCTCTATCATTTCCATTTCCGGCAAGCGCGTGACCTCTGGTCATCTTGTTTGTTTGTTGCTTGCCGGAAATCTTCGATTTCGGCAAGCATGTTCGTCAGTTGCGTATGTCTGTTTGTCTCTTTGTCTGTTTGTTGCTTGCCGGAAATCTTCGATTTCGGCAAGCATGTTCGTCAGTTGCGTATGTCTGTTTGTCTCTTTGTCTGTTTGTTGCTTGCCGGAATCAAAGATTTCGGCAAGCATATTACTCAGTTGCGTATGTCTGTTTGTCTGTTTGTCTGTTTGTTTGTTTGTCACCACTCTCCTGGCCACAATTTTGCCACAATGACCTTGAAACTTACAGGGATGATGAAAAACATAATGTCTAGGTGCCCTATTGTTTTTGGTTAAAATAGGTCAAAGGTCAAAGGTCAAGGTCACGACAGGTATGGTTAACGGTTTTTGCACTATAACTTCGCCATAAATAGGCTTATCCACTTCTGCAATAGCTCATTTTTTTCGTCATCACCTGGCCTGTCATCTGATGTGTAGCTGACTCAAATTTGAAGTAACCATGGTAACAAATTTTTGGGGAAAAGTCATGATATTCGAAAATAAGGGGTCTAATTTTTGTAACTTTGTCAGTTTTAAAGCTAGAGTGATCTAGTTTTTTGCATCAGGTAGCATTCAACTAGTACTACAAGATTTTATAAAAAGTCTTGCAGTATCTCGAAAAATATCTCGTGAATAGAGATATTTCGAGATTTCATTCATCTTGCGCCGAAGGCCACATTATTGCAGGAATCTTTTTGAAACTGACATATCATAAGTCCTACACTAGTATCTCGAAATGGTTTTTTCATTTTTTGAATATGGCTGCTAGGGGGCGCTGCACACGAACCTCACACACATATCATTACATTGGCCATATCTCTAAAACCCAAAGCCTCAATTACATAAACTATAGCTTATTTTTTCCCTCTGAGTCTTCTCCATAAACTGATGATGTCATCTGGTCTCAATGTTGTGTCACTTTGTCATTGTGTCCGTCTGTTTGTCAGTTGTCCTGAAATTCGACTGCTTGCTCTTGCGTCTCACATATAGCATTCTACAGGCTACAGTTTTGAAAGAATCCTTTTGAAACTATTACATCTTAAGTCTTACACTAATATCTCGAAACCAATTTTCCATTTTCCGGATATGGCCGCTAGGGGGCGCTGAACTCGAACCTCTCCCAACATATCATGCTTTGGCAATATCTCCAAAACTATAAACCTCAGTTACATAGACTGTAGCTTTTTTCTTCCTTTGAGTCGTCTCCATAATCTGGAGTAGTCATCTGGACTCAGTCTTGAGTCACTTTGTCAGTGTGTCCGTCTGTTTGTCAGTTGTCCTCAAATTCGCCTACTTGCTTGTTCTTGTTTGTTTGTTTGTTTGTCACCACTCTCCTGGCCACAATTTTGCCACAATAACCTTGAAACTTACAGGGATGTTGGAAAACATAATTTCTAGGTGCCCCATTGTTTTTGGTTAAAGTAGGTCAAAGGTCAAGGTCGAGGTCGTCAAAACTTCTCAAAACGTTTTTTTCTTCATATCTTTGTGACTATTAGTCGTATCTACTTCAACAATAGCTCATTTTAATCGTCATTCCAAGGCCTGTCATCTGGTGTGTAGCTGACTCAAATTTGCCGTAACCATGGTTACAATTTTTTGGGGAAAAGTCATGATATTCGAAAATAAGGGGTCTAATTTTTGTAACTTTGTCAGTTTTAAAGCTAGAGTGATCTAGTTTTTTGCATCAGGTTAGCATTCAACTAGTACTACAAGATTTTATAAAAAGTCTTGCAGTATCTCGAAAAATTTCTCGTGAATAGAGATATTTCGAGATTTCATTCATCTTGCGCCGAAGGCCACATTATTGCAGGAATCTTTTTGAAACTGACATATCATAAGTCCTACACTAGTATCTCGAAATGGTTTTTTCATTTTTTGAATATGGCTGCTAGGGGGCGCTGCACACGAACCTCACACACATATCATTACATTGGCCATATCTCTAAAACCCAAAGCCTCAATTACATAAACTATAGCTTATTTTTTCCCTCTGAGTCTTCTCCATAAACTGATGATGTCATCTGGTCTCAATGTTGTGTCACTTTGTTATTGTGTCCGTCTGTTTGTCAGTTGTCCTGAAATTCGACTGCTTGCTCTTGCGTCTCACATATAGCATTCTACAGGCTACAGTTTTGAAAGAATCCTTTTGAAACTATTACATCTTAAGTCTTACACTAATATCTCGAAACCAATTTTCCATTTTCCGGATATGGCCGCTAGGGGGCGCTGAACTCGAACCTCTCCCAACATATCATGCTTTGGCAATATCTCCAAAACTATAAACCTCAGTTACATAGACTGTAGCTTTTTTCTTCCTTTGAGTCGTCTCCATAATCTGGAGTAGTCATCTGGACTCAGTCTTGAGTCACTTTGTCAGTGTGTCCGTCTGTTTGTCAGTTGTCCTCAAATTCGCCTACTTGCTTGTTCTTGTTTGTTTGTTTGTTTGTCACCACTCTCCTGGCCACAATTTTGCCACAATAACCTTGAAACTTACAGGGATGTTGGAAAACATAATTTCTAGGTGCCCCATTGTTTTTGGTTAAAGTAGGTCAAAGGTCAAGGTCAAGGTCGTCAAAACTTCTCAAAACGTTTTTTTCTTCATATCTTTGTGACTATTAGTCGTATCTACTTCAACGATAGCTCATTTTAATCGTCATTCCAAGGCCTGTCATCTGGTGTGTAGCTGACTCAAATTTGCCGTAACCATGGTTACAATTTTTTGGGGAAAAGTCATGATATTCGAAAATAAGGGATCTTATTTTTCTAACTTTGTCAGTTTTAAAGCTAGAGTGATCTAGTTTTTTGCATCAGGTAGCTCTCAACTAGTACTACAAGATTTTATTACAAGTCTTGCAGTATCTCGTAAAATATCTCGTGAATAGAGATATTTCGAGATTTCATTCATCTTGCGCCAACGGCCACATTATTGCAGGAATCTTTTTGAAACTGACATATGATAAGTCCTACACTAGTATCTCGAAATTGTTTTTTCATTTTTTGAATATGGCTGCTAGGGGGCGCTGCACACGACCCTCAGACAGATATCATTACATTGGCCATATCTCTAAAACCCAAAGCCTCAATTACATAAACTATAGCTTATTTTTTCCCTCTGAGTCTTCTCCATAAACTGATAATGTCATCTGATCTCAATGTTGTGTCACTTTGTCATTGTGTCCGTCTGTTTGTCAGTTGTCCTCAAATTCGCCTGCTTGCTCTTGCGTCTCACATATAGCATTCTATAGGCCACAGTTTTGACGGAATCCTTTTGAAACTATTACATCTTATGTCTTACACTAATATCTAGAAATAAATTTTTCATTATAGGGATATGGCCACTAGTGGGCGCTGCACACGACCATCACACACATACCATTGTATTGGCCATATCTCTACACCCAAAACCTCAGTTACATAAACTTTAGCTTATTTTCTTCCTTTGAGTCTTCTCCTTAATCTGATTAAGGCATCTGGTTTCAATCTTCTGTCACTTTGTCAGTGTGTCCATCTGTTTGTCCGTTATCCTCAAAGTCGCCTGCCTGCTGGTTCTTACGCCTTACATATAGCATTCTACAGGCCACAGCTTTGACGGAATCCTTTTGAAACTGGGACATCTCATGTCATACACTGATAATACGAAACGCATTTGTCGTCTTCGAAATATGTCCGCCAGAGGGCACTACAGTCGAGCCT
The DNA here is from genome assembly GCA_026874595.1 of Sipunculus nudus. NCBI lineage: Eukaryota > Metazoa > Annelida > Sipuncula > Golfingiida > Sipunculidae > Sipunculus > Sipunculus nudus. The sequence goes on from CM049309.1 coordinate 58,471,956, forward strand.
CCCAAGTATATCATTAATTCGCCATACCTCCAAAACTAAAAATCTAAATTACATAAATTATAACTCATTTTCTTCCTTTGAATCTTCTCCATAACTAGGTTAAGTCATCTGGTGTCAATCTTGTCTCACAAAGTCAGTATGTCTGTCTGTTCGTCTTTTGTTGTCAGCTTTGTCTGCTTGCCTGTTCTTTTGTCTCATATGTCATTCTACGGGCCACATATTCTCAGCAATGTCCCTGAGGGTCATTCCATTAATAGAAAACCAACAATATGTTCTGTCTCTCCGTCTGTGTTTCACTTCCGATTTCCGGCAAGCGTTCGACCTATGGTCGTCTAGTTTGTTTGTTTGTTTGTTGCTTGCCGGAAATCTTCGATTTCCGCAAGCATATTGGTCAGTTGCGTATGTCTGTTTGTCTGTCTGTCTGTTTGTTTGTTTGTTTGTTTGTTTGTTTGTCACCACTCTCCTGGCCACAATTTTGCCACAATAACCTTGAAACTTACAGGGATGTTCGAAAACGTAATTTCTAGGTGCCCTATTGTTTTTGGTCAACATTGCTCCAAGGTCAAGGGTCAAGGTCACGACAGGTATGGTTAACGGTTTTTGCACTATAACTTGGCCATAAATAGGCTTATCCACTTCTGCAATAGCTCATTTTTTTCGTCATCACCTGGCCTTTCTTTTGACATGTAGCTTACTTAAATTTGCCGTTACCATGGTTACATTTTTTGGGCAAAAATCATGGAAATTGGAAATAACACGACCATTTTTTGTAACTTTGTCAATTTTTAAGCTACAGACGTCTGGTTTTGGTCATTATGTACCTTATGGGCAGCTTGACATGATAAAACTGAAAGTCTCGCCAAATCTCGCACCATTTCTCGTCAAACGAGAGTCTTCGAGATTTCATTAAATATGACCTACAGGTTGCATTTTTTTAACAATGGCTTTGAAATTGATATATTTTGTGTTATTTATAAATATCTCGAAATCAGTTTTCCATTTTTTGGAAATAGCCACCAGGGGGCGTGGTACATGAAACACTGTAACATGTCATTTTTCTGCAATATCTCAAAAAATATTAAACGTGACACCATTTTTTTTGGTCGTATCTGAAACTAGGAACATTGGCTTATCTCTTCGCTCATGTTGCTTTGTGCTGCCGTTACCATGCTTACCAAATTTTGGGGTAAAACTTGACAATCTGAAAATTCGGAGTTTTCCAGATTCTATCTCTGTTGATATTTGCGATAGAAAGGTCTGGTTTTTGGCGTTAGACAGCATCCCTCTAGTTCTAAGCCGTTCAATCGCAAGTCTCGTCATATCTCGCACCGTTTCTCGTGAAACGAGAACACGTGACCATTCAAAGAAATGCCTATAATTCTGTCATTTTTCACGCTACAGACACATGGTTTGCAGCGCTGGATAGCGGCTGACACTCGCAGTCACATTCAGGGGTCACATTGTTAGTCTCGTCAAATCTCGCGCCCTTTTTCGCCATACCACGAAGACACTCGCCGTCGCCGCAAGTGGCGGCAGGGTCCTTACGGTGGGCGGCCGGCGTGTGCAGCGGTCCGTGACGGCCTCTCCGGGCCCCATCTATGATCATACATGTTGGAGGCACAGTCCATACTTTATTGCTTGCCGGAAATCTTCGATTTCCGCAAGCATATTGGTCAGTTGCGTATGTCTGTTTGTCTGTCTGTCTGTTTGTTTGTTTGTTGCTTGCCGGAATCAAAGATTTCGGCAAGCATATTGGTCAGTTGCGTATGTCTGTTTGTCTGTCTGTCTGTCTGTCTGTCTGTCTGTTTGTTTGTTTGTTTGTCACCACTCTCCTGGCCACAATTTTGCCACAATAACCTTGAAACTTACAGGGATGTTGGAAAACATAATTTCTAGGTGCCCTATTGTTTTTAGTTAAAATAGGTCAAAGGTCAAGGTCAAGGTCGTCAAAACTTCTCAAAACGTTTTTTTCTTCATATCTTTGTGACTATTAGTCGTATCTACTTCATTAATAGCTCATTTTAATCGTCATTCCAAGGCCTGTCATCTGGTGTGTAGTTGACTCAAATTTGCCGTAACCATGGTTACAATTTTTTGGGGGAAAAGTCATGATATTCGAAAATAAGGGATCTTATTTTTCTAACTTTGTCAGTTTTAAAGCTAGAGTGATCTAGTTTTTTGCATCAGGTAGCATTCAACTAGTACTACAAGATTTTATAAAAAGTCTTGCAGTATCTCGAAAAATATCTCGTGAATAGAGATATTTCGAGATTTCATTCATCTTGCGCCGAAGGCCACATCATTGCAGGAATCTTTTTGAAACTGACATATCATAAGTCCTACACTAGTATCTCGAAATCGTTTTTTCATTTTTTGAATATGGCTGCTAGGGGGCGCTGCACACGACCCTCACACAGATATCATTACATTGGCCATATCTCTAAAACCCAAAGCCTCAATTACATAAACTATAGCTTATTTTTTCCCTCTGAGTCTTCTCCATAAACTGATAATGTCATCTGATCTCAATGTTGTGTCACTTTGTCATTGTGTCCGTCTGTTTGTCAGTTGTCCTCAAATTCGCCTGCTTGCTCTTGCGTCTCACATATAGCATTCTACAGGCCACAGTTCTGAAAGAATCCTTTTGAAACTATTACATCTTAAGTCTTACACTAAAATCTCGAAACAAATTTTTCATTTTCCGGATATGGCCGCTAGGGGGCGCTGAACTCGAACCTCTCCCAACATATCATGCTTTGGCAATATCTCCAAAACTATAAACCACAGTTACATAAACTGTAGTTTTTTTCTTCCTTTGAGTCTTCTCCATAACCTGGAGAAGTCATCTGGACTCAATTTTGAGTCACTTTGTCAGTGTTTTCGTCTGTTTGTCAGTTGTCCTCAAATTCGCCTGCTTGTTGGCTCTTGCGTCTCACATATAGCATTCTGTAGGCCACAGTTTTGACGGAATCCTTTTGAAACTATTACATCTTATGTCTTACACTAATATCTAGAAATAAATTTTTCATTTTCCGGATATGGCCACTAGTGGGCGCTGCACATGACTCTCACACACATACCATTGTATTGGCCATAACTCTACACCCAAAGCCTCAGTTACATAAGCTATAGCTTATTTTCTTCCTTTGAGTCTTCTCCATAACCTGATTAAGGCATCTGGTTTCAATCTTCTGTCACTTTGTCAGTGTGTCCATCTGTTTGTCCGTTATCCTCAAAGTCGCCTGCTTGCTGGTTTTTACGCCTTACATGGAGCATTCTACAGGCCACAGCTTTGACGGAATCCTTTTGAAACTGAGACATCTCATGTCAAACACTAATAATACGAAACGCATTTGTCGTCTTCGGAATATGTCTGCTAGAGGGCGCTACAGTCGAGCCTCCCAAGTATATCATTAATTCGCCATACCTCGTAAACTATAAATCTAAATTACATAAATTATAACTCATTTTCTTCCTTTGAATCTTCTCAATAACTAGCTTATGTCATCTGGTGTCAATCTTGTCTCACAAAGTCAGTATGTCTGTCTGTTCGTCTTTTGTTGTCAGCTTTGTCTGCTTGCCAGTTCTTTTGTCTCATATGTCATTCTACGGGCCACATATTCTCAGCAATGTCTCTGAGAGTCATTCCATTAATAGAAAACCGACAATATGTTCTGTCTGTCCGTCTGTGTTTCACTTCCGAATTCCGGCAAGCGTTCGACCTATGGTCGTCTAGTTTGTTTGTTTGTTTGTTTGTTTGTTTGTTTGTCACGACTCTCCAGGTCACACTTTTGCATCAATCAACTTGAAACTTACAGGCTTGATTGACAAACCGATTTCTAGGTGCCCTATTGTTTTTGGTCAACATTGCTCCAAGGTCAAGGGTCAAGGTCACGACAGGTATGGTTAACGGTTTTTGCACTATAACTTCGCCATAAATAGGCTTATCCACTTCTGCAATAGCTCATTTTTTTCGTCATCACCTGGCCTTTCTTTTGATATGTAGCTTACTTAAATTTGCCGTTACCATGGTTACATTTTTTGGGCAAAAATCACGGAAATTGGAAATAACACGACCATTTGTTGTAACTTTGTCAGTTTTTAAGCTAGGCAGATCTAGTTTTCGGCATTTTGTTCCACATGACCAGCTTGACACGACAGAACTGAAAGTCACGCCAAATCTCGCGCCATATCTCGTCAAACGAGAAAAAACGAGACTTCGCGGAAATGCTTATAACTCGGCGACTTTTACAGCTAGACAGGTCTGGTTTTCGGCATTTCGTTCCACCAAACAAGCTTGACACGACAGAGTTGCAAGACAGGCCAAATCTCGCACCGTATCTCGTCAAACGAGAAAACACGAGATTTCACGGAAATGCTTATAACTGGGCCAGTTTTACAGCTAGACACGTTTGGTTTTCGGCATTTAGTTCCACTAGACCAGCTTGACACGACAGATATGCAAGTGCCGTTACCATGGTTACATTTTTTGGGCAAAAATCATGGAAATTGGAAATAACACGACCATTTTTTGTAACTTTGTCAGTTTTTAAGCTAGGCAGATCTAGTTTTCGGCATTTTGTTCCACATGACCAGCTTGACACGACAGAACTGAAAGTCACGCCAAATCTCGCGCCATATCTCGTCAAACGAGAAAAAACGAGACTTCGCGGAAATGCTTATAACTCGGCGACTTTTACAGCTAGACAGGTCTGGTTTTCGGCATTTTCGTTCCACCAAACAAGCTTGACACGACAGAGCTGCAAGACAGGCCAAATCTCGCACCGTATCTCGTCAAACGAGAAAACACGAAATTTCACGGAAATGCTTATAACTCGGCCAGTTTTACAGCTAGACACGTCTGGTTTTCGGCATTTAGTTCCACTGGACCAGCTTGACACGACAGATATGCAAGTCTGGCAAAAACTCGCACCGTATCTCGTCAAACGAGAAAACACGAGAGTACACGGAAATGCTTATAACTCGGCGACTTTTGCAGCTAGACAGGTCTAGTTTCCGGTATTTTGTAATATTTGACAAACCTGACATGACAAAACTGGAAATCTCGCCAAAGCTCGCACCATTTCCCGTCAAATGAGAAAACACGAGATTTCATGCAAATGCTTATAACTCAGCGGCTTTTATAGCTAGACAGGTCTAGTTTTCGGCATTTCATATCATTTGGCCAGCTTGACATGACAAACCCTGAAAACGTCTCACTGCTTCTTGTCAAACGAGATTAACGGGATTTCATGAAAAAATTTTGAAATTGGTCCCTTTTACACTAGAAAGATATGCAGCTTTTAAAGGTCAGCATGCATAAATAAACATATTATCCGTTTCTGCTGCCCCCACAATATTGCTCATTCATATGACTGTTTCTACATGCACTCTCTGTCTATCTGTCTCTATCATTTCCATTTCCGGCAAGCGCGTGACCTCTGGTCATCTTGTTTGTTTGTTTGTTTGTTTGTTGTTTGTTTGTTTGTTTGTCACGACTCTCCAGGTCACACTTTTGCATCAATCAACTTGAAACTTACAGGCTTGATTGACAAACTGATTTCTAGGTGCCCTATTGTTTTTGGTCAACATTGCTCCAAGGTCAAGGGTCAAGGTCACGACAGGTATGGTTAACGGTTTTTGCACTATAACTTCGCCATAAATAGGCTTATCCACTTCTGCAATAGCTCATTTTTTTCGTCATCACCTGGCCTTTCTTTTGACATGTAGCTTACTTAAATTTGCCGTTACCATGGTTACATTTTTTGGGCAAAAATCACGGAAATTGGAAATAACACGACCATTTTTTGTAACTTTGTCAGTTTTTAAGCTAGGCAGATCTAGTTTTCGGCATTTTGTTCCACATGACCAGCTTGATACGACAGAACTAAAAGTCACGCCAAATCTCGCGCCATATCTCGTCAAACGAGAAAAAACGAGACTTCGCGGAAATGCTTATAACTCGGCGACTTTTACAGCTAGACAGGTCTGGTTTTCGGCATTTCGTTCCACCAAACAAGCTTGACACGACAGAGCTGCAAGACAGGCCAAATCTCGCACCGTATCTCGTCAAACGAGAAAACACGGGATTTCACGGAAATGCTTATAACTGGGCCAGTTTTACAGCTAGACACGTCTGGTTTTCGGCATTTAGTTCCACTAGACCTGCTTGACACGACAGATATGCAAGTGCCGTTACCATGGTTACATTTTTTGGGCAAAAATCATGGAAATTGGAAATAACACGACCATTTTTTGTAACTTTGTCAGTTTTTAAGCTAGGCAGATCTAGTTTTCGGCATTTTGTTCCACATGACCAGCTTGACACGACAGAACTGAAAGTCACGCCAAATCTCGCGCCATATCTCGTCAAACGAGAAAAAACGAGACTTAGCGGAAATGCTCATAACTCGGCGACTTTTACAGCTAGACAGGTCTGGTTTTCGGCATTTCATTCCACCAAACAAGCTTGACACGACAGAGCTGCAAGACAGGCCAAATCTCGCACCGTATCTCGTCAAACGAGAAAACACGGGATTTCACGGAAATGCTTATAACTGGGCCAGGTTTACAGCTAGACACGTCTGGTTTTCGGCATTTAGTTCAACTAGACCAGCTTGACACGACAGATATGCAAGTCTGGCAAAATCTCGCACCGTATCTCGTCAAACGAGAAAACACGAAATTTCACGGAAATGCTTATTACTCGGCCAGTTTTACAGCTAGACACGTCTGGTTTCCGGCATTTCCTTCCACATGACCAGCTTGACATGATAGGTGTGCAAGTCAGGCCAAATCTCGCACCCTATCTCGTCAAACGAGGAAACACGAGATTTCACGGAAATGCTTATAACTCGGCGAGTTTTACAGATAGACACGTCTGGTTTTCGGCATTTTGTTCCACTAGACCAGCTTGACACGACAGACATGCGTGTCAGGCAAAATCTCGCACCGTATCCCGTCAAACGAGAAAAAACGAGATTTCACGGAACTGCAGCTAGACAGGTCTAGTTTTCGGCATTTAGTTCCACATGACACGCTTGACATGACAGAACTCCAAGTCAGGCACAATCTCGCACCGTATCTCGTCAAACGAGAAAAAACGAGATTTCACGGAAATGCTTATAACTCGGCGACTTTTACAGCTACACAGGTCTAGTTTTCGGCATTTCATAACATATGACCAGCTTGACACGCCAGAATAGAGATCAGGCCAAATCTCGCACCATATCTGGTCAAGCGAGAAAAAAACGAGATATCATGGAAATGCTTATAACTAGGCGACTTTTACAGCTACTCAGGTCTAGTTTTTGGCATTTGGTAACATTTCGCCAATTTGACATAGTAAAACTGCGATACTTGGCGAAATCTCGCACTATATCTGGTCAAATGTGGAAAAACGAGATTTCACATAAATGCATATAAGTCGGCGACTTTCACGGCTAGACAGGTCTAGTTTTTGGCATTCATTAACATTTGGACGGCTTGACATGACAAACCTGCAAGACTGGCCAAATCTCGCACCATATCTCGTCAAACGATAAAAAAGGAGATTTCACAGAAATGCTAATAACTCGGCGACTTTTACAGCTAGACAGATGTAGTTTTCGCCATTTCATAACATTTAGAGAGTTTGACATGACAAACCTGCAAGACTGGCCAAATCCTGCACCATATCTCGTCAAACGAGAAAACACGAGAGTACACGGAAATGCTTATAACTCGGTGACTTTTACAGCTAGACGGATCTAGTTTTCGCCATTTCGTAACGTTTGGCCGTCTTGACATAATAAAACTGCTCGTCTTGCCAAATCTCGTACTATATCTCGTCAAGCGAGAAAAAAACATGATTTCACGTAAATGCTGATAAGACGGCGACTTTTGCAGCTAGACAGGTCTAGTTTCCGGCATTTTGTAATATTTGACAAACCTGACATGACAAAACTGGAAATCTCGCCAAAGCTCGCACCATTTCCCGTCAAACGAGAAAACACGAGATTTCATGCAAATGCTTATAACTCAGCGGCTTTTATGCTAGACAGGTCTAGTTTTCGGCATTTCATATCATTTGGCCAGCTTGGCATGACAAACCTGAAAACGTCTCACTGCTTCTTGTCAAACGAGATTAACGGGATTTCATGAAAAAATTTTGAACTTGGTCCCTTTTACACTAGAAAGATATGCAGCTGTTAAAGGTCAGCATGCATAAATAAACATATTATCCATTTCTGCTGCCCCCACAATGTTGCTCATTCATATGACTGTTTCTACATGCACTCTCTGTCTATCTGTCTGTATCATTTCCATTTCCGGCAAGCGCGTGACCTCTGGTCATCTTGTTTGTTTGTTTGTCACGACTCTCCAGGTCACACTTTTGCATCAATCAACTTGAAACTTACAGGCTTGATTGACAAATTGATTTCTAGGTGCCCTATTGTTTTTGGTCAACATTGCTCCAAGGTCAAGGGTCAAGGTCACGACAGGTATGGTTAACGGTTTTTGCACTATAACTTCGCCATAAATAGGTTTATCCACTTCTGCAATAGCTCATTTTTTTCGTCATCACCTGGCCTTTCTTTTGACATGTAGCTTACTTGAATTTGCTGTTACCATGGTTACGCAATTTTGGGGAGAAATCATGGAATTTCGTGATATTTTTCAAATTTGCAGCAATCGTACTGATTCTGAGATATTTTATGTAACACAAGAATATCTCGAAATTGTTTTTTCAGATTTTGGAAATGGCCGCCAGGGGGCGTTGCAGATGAAAAAACATGAAAATTTGTTTTGGTGCTATACCTCCAGAACTATTAAACATTGGGCCATTTCCATCACAGCACCTTCAAGTGGGGTCCATGGGCTTATTTTTGCGCATAGGTGCCAAACTGCGCTATTGCCAGATTTCTCTATTTTTGGGGTAAAACTTATTAATTTTGAAAATATGCAGTTTTCAGCTTCTAACTCTGTCAGTTTTTATGCTGGAGAGGTCAATTTTTTTGCATCTTGTAGCCCTTGGTGAGTTCTCGGTGATCCAATCAAAAATCTTGCAAAATCTCGCACCGTTTCTCGTCAAACGAGAGTCTTCGAGATTTCATTAAATATGACCTAAAGGTTGCATTTTTTTAACAATGGCTTTGAAATTAATATATTTTGTGTTATTTATAAATATCTCGAAATCAGTTTTTAATTTTTTGGCAATAGCCACCAGGGGGCGTGGTACCTGAAACACTGTAAGATATCATTTTTCTGCAATATCTAAAATAATTTTAAACATGGCACAATTTTTATCGTTGTATCTTAAACTAGGAACATTGGCTTATTCCTCCGCACATGTAGCTTTGTGCTGTCGTTACCATGGTTACCAAATTTGTGGGTTAAACTTGACGATCTGAAAATATGCAGTTTTTGGCTTCTATCTCGGTTAATATTTATGTTTCAAGGGTCTAGTTTTTTGCATAAGGCTGCTTCCCCTTGGTTCTAAGTCATTCAATTGCAAGTCTCGTCAAATTTCGCTCGGTTTATCGTCAAACGAGAAAAAACGAGATTTCACGGAAATGCTTATAACTCGGCGACTTTTACAGCTACACAGGTCTAGTTTTCGGCATTTCATAACATATGACCAGCTTGACACGCCAGAAAAGAAATCAGTCCAAATCTCGCACCATATCTCGTCAAGCGAGAAAAAAAACGAGATATCATGGAAATGCTTATAACTAGGCGACTTTTACAGCTACTCAGGTCTAGTTTTTGGCATTTGGTAACATTTGGCCAACTTGACATAGTAAAACTGCGATACTTGGCGAAATTTCGCACTATATCTGGTCAAATGTGGAAAAACGAGAATTCACAGAAATCCATATAAGTCGGCGACTTTCACGGCTAGACAGGTCTAGTTTTTGGCATTCATTAACATTTGGACGGCTTGACATGACAAACCTGCAAGACTGGCCAAATCTCGCACCATATCTCGTCAAACGATAAAAAGGAGATTGCCCAGAAATGCTAATAACTCGGCGACTTTTACAGCTAGACAGATGTAGTTTTCGCCATTTCATAACATTTAGAGAGTTTGATATGACAAATCTACAAGACTGGCCAAATCCTGCACCATATCTCGTCAAACGAGAAAACACGAGAGTACACGGAAATGCTTATAACTCGGCGACTTTTACAGCTAGACGGATCTAGTTTTCGCCATTTCGTAACGTTTGGCCGTCTTGACATAATAAAACTGCTCGTCTTGCCAAATCTCGTACTATATCTCGTCAAGCGAGAAAAAAACATGATTTCACGTTTTCATGATTCCATTTCCGGCAAGCGCGTGACCTCTGCTCATCTTGTTTGTTTGTTTGTTTGTTTGTTTGTTTGTTTGTTTGTTTGTTTGTTTGTTTGTCACGACTCTCCAGGTCACACTTTTGCATCAATCAACTTGAAACTTACAGGCTTGATTGACAAACCGATTTCTAGGTGCCCTATTGTTTTTGGTCAACATTGCTCCAAGGTCAAGGGTCAAGGTCACGACAGGTATGGTTAACGGTTTTTGCACTATAACTTCGCCATAAATAGGCTTAACCACTTCTGCAATAGCTCTTTTTTTTCGTCATCACCTGGCCTTTCTTTTGACATGTAGCTTACTTAAATTTGCCGTTACCATGGTTACATTTTTTGGGCAAAAATCATGGAAATTTGAAATAACACGACCATTTTTTGTAACTTTGTCAGTTTTTAAGCTAGGCAGATCTAGTTTTCGGCATTTTGTTCCACATGACCAGCTTGACACGACAGAACTAAAAGTCACGCCAAATCTCGCGCCATATCTCGTCAAACGAGAAAAAACGAGACTTCGCGGAAATGCTCATAACTCGGCGACTTTTACAGCTGGACAGGTCTGGTTTTCGGCATTTCGTTCCACCAATCAAGCTTGACACGACAGAGCTGCAAGACAGGCCAAATCTCGCACCGTATCTCGTCGAACGAGAAAACACGGGATTTCACGGAAATGCTTATAACTCGGCCAGTTATACAGCTAGACACGTCTGGTTTTCGGCATTTTGTTCCACTAGACCAGCTTGACACGACAGATATGCAAGTGCCGTTACCATGGTTACATTTTTTGGGCAAAAATCATGGAAATTGAAAATAACACGACCATTTATTGTAACTTTGTCAGTTTTTAAGCTAGGCAGATCTAGTTTTCGGCATTTTGTTTCACATTACCAGCTTGACACGACAGAGCTGAAAGTCACGCCAAATCTCGCGCCATATCTCGTCAAACGAGAAAAAACGAGACTTTCCGGAAATGCTTATAACTCGGCGACTTTTACAGCTAGACAGGTCTGGTTATCGGCATTTCGTTCCACCAAACAAGCTTGACACGACAGAGCTGCAAGACAGGCCAAATCTCGCACCGTATCTCGTCAAACGAGAAAACACGGGATTTCACGGAAATGCTTATAACTGGGCCAGTTTTACAGCTAGACACGTCTGGTTTTCGGCATTTAGTTCCACTAGACCAGCTTGACACGACAGATATGCAAGTCTGGCAAAATCTCGCGCCATATCTCGTCAAACGAGAAAACACGAAATTTCACGGAAATGCTTATAACTCGGCCAGTTTTACAGCTAGACACGTCTGGTTTCCGGCATTTCCTTCCACATGACCAGCTTGACACGATAGATGTACCAGTCAGGCCAAATCTCGCACCCTATCTCGTCAAACGAGAAAACACGAGATTTCACGGAAATGCTTATAACTCGGCGAGTTTTACAGCTGGACAGGTCTAGTTTTCGGCATTTTGTTTCACATGTCCTGCTGGACATGACAGAACTGAAAGTCAGGCCGAATGTCGCACCGTATCTCGTCAAACGAGAAAACACGAGATTTCACGGCAATGGTTATAACTCGGCGAGTGTTACAGAAAGACACGTCTGGTTTTCGGCATTTTGTTCCACTAGACCAGCTTGACACGACAGACATGCATGTCAGGCAAAATCTCGCACCGTATCCCGTCAAACGAGAAAACACGAGATTTCACGGAACTGCAGCTAGACAGGTCTAGTTTTCGGCATTTAGTTCCACATGACCGGCTTGACATGACAGAACTCCAAGTCAGGCACAAGCTCGCACCATTTCCCGTCAAACGAGAAAACACGAGATTTCATGCAAATGCTTATAACTCAGCGGCTTTTATAGCTAGACAGGTCTAGTTTTCGGCATTTCATATCATTTGGCCAGCTTGACATGACAAACCTGAAAACGTCTCACTGCTTCTTGTCAAACGAGATTAACGGGATTTCATGAAAAAATTTTGAACTTGGTCCCTTTTACACTAGAAAGATATGCAGCTGTTAAAGGTCAGCCTGCATAAATAAACATATTATCCGTTTCTGCTGCCCCCACAATGTTGCTCATTCATATGACTGTTTCTACATGCACTCTCTGTCTATCTGTCTCTATCATTTCCATTTCCGGCAAGCGCGTGACCTCTGGTCATCTTGTTATTAAGGTTGCTTTTTCACATTCATTTACATCACATTCTCTGACAACCATGTAAGATGACTCTAAGATATTAAAATATCTCCTTTGCTTGTCTTCTTCAAATATATTTCATATGTGCCATCCTGTGGTAACCCTGGAGTAATCATCTCCCACCCTAAGGTGTTTTATCATTATTATTTTTTATATTAGTGTTTCCCCATTTAGTAATTGAGGTCTATCATGCATGTCATTAAGATAACGGAAATTTATTATAATATTTTGAGTAACATCTCTTATAATATTTGGAGATAAATGGCCAGTCAGATATTTAGCTCAGCTTACTGAAAGTCATCTGAGTTATAGCAATCACTCTTTGCCTGTTGTCCATCCATGTGTTTGGGCATCCATTAATAGGGCACAAATTGTAACGATTGGACCTAGAATCTTTCTTAAAATATAAGGAAGTCCTTGAAAATCTCCCAGGACACCTGAAATTAGATCGCCGGACCCCCAGAATAATTAAATATTTGATATAAAGCTCCAGTATCTGAACAACCAACACATTGATTACAGTGATTATTGTATCCGCCAAAACGAAGTTTTGAGGATACTATGTTTTTGACCGGGTTCCGCTGCCGCCGTTTTCGGAGATCTCCTCTGAGACTACTGGATGGATTTTTCCGAAGCTTACACCAATTATCGGGTCACATGTGAACTGGTGCCTTACCAATTGGCGTTGACCTCTGACCTTTCCTCTCTGCCCAGCGTCCATTTGTGCGTCTGTTTCCACACATAAACCCACATATCTCGGTAACCGTTTGACCGATCAGGAAAACATTTTGTACAAATGTAGCTCTTGGATAGCTTTATAACATACTCAAAAAATGGTGGCGCTACCTGCAACCATTTTTGCACAGCATTCATCTGTTTATCTGCCGTGGGATTAAATCACTCATATCTTGGCAGTGGTTTGACATATCTGCCTAAAATTTTGCAGGTTTATACATCCTGGACAGCTCTCTTGATTTTATGACAGGTGGCGCCACCTACATTCTAGTTTACGCTGCAGACATCCAAGCTCATATCTTGGGAACCGTTTGACCGATTGAGCCAAAATTTTGTATAGATCTCACATAGCTCTTTATCATACGTAAAACTGGTGGCGCCACCTGCAGCCATTTTTGCTCAGCGTCCGTCTGTTTGTCTGCCACGGGCAAAAATCACTCATATACATGTAGTGGTTTGACTTATCTGCCTTAAATTTTGCATATGTATAAATTTTGGACAGCTTTCTGGATTTTGTGGTAGGTAGCACAACCTACATACACAATTTGGCTGCAGACATCCATGCTAATATGCAACACTTCACTCTATTTCCCCTTGCCACTCAATCCATGCCTCACTTTACCTGTTCCACTCTGATTTTTGCGGATACACGTAGTCGCTTGTCAACTACCCGTATTCTAGTTGAATGCATATTCATGATGGACAGTTTCATCAGATCAGGCCATGGAGACTGGTTGGGCCACCTTTATCTTTTTTTCTGATTTCTAGGCATTTTTCTTTATTTTTGAGACCTTCAGGTGAAACAGTTCAGCCATTAACTGTTAGACCTAGAAACTTCTAACTGTACATCCAGGGAGGTCCTAGGCGAAAGCTGAAATTAGGTCATGCTGACTTATATTCTGTGAGCTACAAGCCAAAAACATGATTTTGAGCACCCAGAGTGTAAGACAGGGCATCAATTGTATCAGTTTGGCCTAGAATCTTTCAACTCAACTTTGAGGGAGGTCCTGGAGAAATTTCCTTGGAAACATGAAATAAGGTCATGGTGACCCACATTCTGCGACCAACTCGCCAGAAATATGAATATGAGCACCCAATAAGTCAGACAAAGGACACATTGTATCTGCATTGCCCAGCATCTTCTTATGTAATTTACAGGGAAGTCTTGGGAAATCTCAATGGAAACCTGAAATGAGGTCATGTTGACCTAAATACTGGCCAAAAACCTAATTTTGAGCATCCAGAAAACCAGACTGCATAATTCTTAACTGTTTCATCTAGACTGTCTAGACTATATGAAGGGAGGTCATAGTAATGTCGATATCCTTGGACATCTGAATGTCACTGTGACCTATACTCTGCAAGATATGTGAAAGAATATGATTTAAAAACCCTGTCAGACAGATTTGCATGATTTGTTACTGCTTGACCTAGAAACTTCTAATTTGATTAAAATCCATGGAGGTCCCTGTAAAATATTCTAGAAAACCTGAAATAATGTCACTGTGTCCTAAATTCTTCAAGCTATGTGAAAGAACATGATTTTAGCACCCTTTTAGTCAGCCAGGCACAAATCGTAGCAGCTGGACTTTCTATCCTTGAGGGATACCTGGTAAAATCTTCTTTGAAACCATAAATAAGATCACTGTAACCTAATTTCTAAGGGCTATGGGCAAAAAGCATGATTTTTAGCACTGTGGAAGTCATTCTTTCATTGTTCAATGTTCTTTAACAAATATTTTTCTCCAGGTCATAACATATATTATTTATACATGTGTCACCTGTTTTTAAAATTCATGGCATACTCGTTACAGGTTTGAGTTTACGAACATTTTATAAAGGACCCGAGGGTACATGGATGGAAATATTTGTTCATTGTTTAAACTGTCACCCAGTTCTGTTGTATATTTAACTACCATCAATTAAAGTCATAAATATAAATTAAGATTCAAAGCCAACTTTGTAACTGGAAACACATGAGCCATAAAGTACATCTAAAATCAAGTAACAGGCAGCAACAGTAAAAACTCAGGAACCATCATATAAGAACAAGTCTACTCTGCTCATATGCTGACAGAATGGAGCAGGGAACCAACCTTAACTATAAAGAGCTAATATTTGAGGCTGCTAAATGGTGCTGTTCCCAGCTGTCTGGCCATTTTTACCTCATGGGCATGTGCTCAATCTACTAAAATCAAACAATGCAAGTAAAAACATTTTAAAATCTTATAATAAGGTTGGAGGGTTCATTTACTAAAACGATTAAAGAATCTAGCTTAATATGTATTTCTTTTCACTTAGAGCCTGATATATGTCACAGTGTTAACAACAAGACAACAATGAATGCATTTTAAAGTATTCTGTCCTTTTTATCACTCAAATATCTCCTTGAGGTCTTCATCCTGGTATCTGTCACACTGATGATACCAGAGCTTTGCTTGCAGCCCTCTGAATAACAGGTGTATTAACTATGGCTTCTGTGAATGAGTATCGTGAGAAAGTCCAGAAGCCCTGCTTGTCAGTAAACCACTATAACAAATCCCATTTCCTGAGGTCTGGTATTAAGGTCATGCATGAGAAACAATGGTGTGAGCAATTGGGATTATTACTATATCACCGTGTGTCATAAAAGGTACTTCTACAAAAACACACACTGCATGCCATAGTGTCTACACTTGTAGTCCTTGATTGCAGCAAATGGGACAAAATACAAAATCTGTCACAGTCACGCAACATGATCGACACGTAGTGTGACCAGACGTTATTTCATACTAATTCGTGAAACCCACATTGTAGGATATGAGGGAAACAGGCAGAATTAGTTGCTTTTATAGCAAATCAAATGAAGACCTCTGGGTCCCTTATAGCTGAGCACATATTTGTGATTCTGTGGATTGGAAATTGTGATTTCTATCAGCTTCATAATGGTGCCATGCTGTTACTGCGTCATCACAGAACACAAAATCTGTGTCTGACCCTCAAAGGAACGTGAACCCAGCCTCGATCCCTATTCAAACAAAATGAAAGCTTCTTTGGTGAGCATGCATTATTTCTATACATCAAAAATAGCTGTTCACCAGTTACTGGACATGAAATTAACAGGAACCGCAAAAATACATGAAAACATTCATTACTTTGCAGGTGTCTTAACCATGGCATTATTTTACACCTTTAGTCAGGAATAATTCACGGTTTGATCTGTTTTACTCCTTTCCCGTTTATATTTTTTTATTCCAGACAAAGTTTGACACTCATTACATTTACAATATACACCATATTTTGCTCATTGTTGTATCTTACCAGTTTTTCAATAATTCCTACCCACAAAGTTTGTCTTGAGTTGATATGAATCCAATAGAACTGAAAATTAATATGCAATATGTATATCCTCATAGAATCTAGCCATATGAGGGAGTTCTAGGTGCTATTTTGTGAGTCTGTGAAAATTAAATAATAACTAGATATATTCAATCATCAAGTGATCACTTGAATGCCACTTTTCAGTTAAAAAAGTTTTATTCATACCTATTTCCTCTGATAATCTCAGGTGTATCATATCTGTTTGCTGACTTGATTAAGTTTTGGTCACATTTTTTCACTAGAAATTTCTGACAGCAACGCTATACTATCCACAGATAAATCAGTTCCCCAGGTCAGTTATAAACCAAGTAAATGTTTTCGGTTCACTCAAAGGTGGTCCTAATTGACAGGTTGTCTGTTATGAATATGCAACTTGAAAAAGCATTGTAGTAAAAGTCTTTCAGTATATATAAACAGATTTGACAACATGCCAAAATTGTGTCTGTATCTATTAATAATTTGGCTGACTGCTAACTATTTCAGATTTGCAATAGGCCAAGTTTCATCTATTTATAGCTTAGGCAGACTGCCAACTGTATCAGAATTGCAACAGGTCAAAAGTTCACTCAGTGCAGCCAGGTACAGGTCAAGAGTTCACTCAGTGCAGTAGCTGCAGCTGACAATTAGCTTCGCTTGACTTGGGGCAACTGTCTGCCTCAGCTGAGCTTTGTCAGCCCAGTGCACCTGACTCTAAAGAAGTTGCATAAAAAAAGCCCAGTGCATCAAACTCCAGACTTTTGTAACCACCTACAGTGATTTTTTAACAGTATGTTCCTGCTTATTTCTCAGGGGGGAGTTGATATATCAGCCCGAAATTGTGCATGTCTATTTATATCGAATAGTTTCGTCGTATACAAGACTGGTTGCGCCACCTACAAAATGTTTGCACAGTGTATGTCCCTGATTATATCTCAGGAGTGATTTTAAACATATCAGCCTGAAATTATGCATTTCCATACATCTCGGACAGTTTTGTTGTATACGCGTCCCATAAAATTGTTTTTTTTTTTGGTTATATGCATCTGTGCACATATCCCAAGAGTTTGAGGTATCTGCCTGAAATTTTGCATGTCCATCCATCTTCAATGTCTTTCTTGCACAAAAGACTGCACAAAAGTATCAACTTTGAAGAAAAATATGCAGTTATTCAAACGTTGTTCACAAAAATCCTGTTTCCTCACGTTTGACCATGAAAACCAAGGTCAAGGTCACTAGACTTTTAAGCAATCTCAGATCTTCATGGGAATATTTTTGTGTAAAATCTGAGGACAAAAATTTGCTGTACTTAAAAAAGATATGGGGATAACAACAATCCTATACATTTGCATATTTGACTTTGTCCACCTTGACCAATTTGCATGTAAAATTAGAAAAAAAAAACAATTTGTCACAAAAATCAAGTATATATTTGCAACAACTTATCATCTCACATCTTTCATTTTTAAATTAAGGAAAAACATCCATCCAACAGAAATATGTTTATATATATATATATATATACGTGGACAGCGCAGGTACCGAGATTGAAAAAAAAACGCAACCCGTAGGCCTACTGAAAACCCTTCTTTGGCGTTACATTTAATCAAAATAAAGTCGGATCGGGTTTATTGGGGTAATATGACCCCTCTGATATAATTATTATCGCTGAGTTACCAATGTAATACGTATAGTTAACTTGATTTAAACATTCTACCAAGCGAATTAGTTTTATATTATTATCATCGCTCATATTCGAATTCAATCTTTAATACATTTTTTACATATTTTTTTTTCGCCCTGGTTTGTTCCGAGATAATTATTTCCTTTGGACAGACCTCTTCAATAGCCATGTAGTATTACATTTCAGTTTAAATCACAATTCTTGTGAAAATACTTGTACGTAAACTATTGAGCTTTCAGTTAAAGAATTTTTTAACGTACAACCTCGTGAGGGCAACGCCATGACCTTGACAGTAAAAGCAGTTCACTATTCGATAGGAAGCATTATTATTACTCTTGTATTTCAACTTAATTCTTACATTGTCACTTTCACTGCTGTCTCATTCATCCACGATTGGGTTCATTCTGTTTCACACATTTGATTGACGTACAGATGCATGACCGAAGGTCGATATTAAGATAACAGGGCTGCATAAACACAACATACTTCGAACTCTTTCACAAAATATTATTTTTCAAGCACTTATCCAAACCACTCTCTCTTTCAAACCCTTGAAATTGAAATGACCAAATTCAAGCACTTTTCAAGGTGCGTATGAACCTTTTGATCCATGTGCATAAAATAAAAGATACTACTATATAATGCTCATTCTATTTTCAAGGGACACTGATGGGGGTATTAAAAAGCAAGAAAACGAGAAAAGAATAAAAGGTGACACCAGAAGTCGCGTGTACAAGTCAAAGCTGTCCAATATATTTGGTCAACTTGATTTTTTTGACAAAACTATGAAAACTTTGAGATATATAAGATTTGTTAGGGAATTTTACATAAAATTGACCTGTTCAAGTTCAAGATCACCTAGTAAAAGGCGGAAAAGGTAATGACCCCAGAGGACATAAAATGATTGTCCTCTCACCCATATCTATGCACGTGTCAAGTTTGATAAGATTCCATGCATGTTATATTTCCTGATTATTTCTGCAGTGGCAGTGGTATCCAGTGGTATCCCCCCACCCCCACCCCCGACTTTTTATAGGCGCTTGACCTGATTATGTTTTGTTAAAACATTTTTTTGCATTTTTTAAGATATTGTCAAATTTATTTTTCAAATATCATGCAATATCTGAAAAAGGATTATTGGGTTCCACCTTATATCAGCCAGACGTGTCTGAGTCAATCTACTGACCTTATTTGGTAATCATTAAGTAGATTTGTCAATTTTCTCTTTGTTATTTCAGCCAAACTACATATTTCTCACATTACAATCCAGCATGGGCTCTTGTAATCGGGATATTTTATGGTTATTATTCAGACATCTTAAGGGTACGTAACAAATTTATTTCTTTCATTATTTATGATGACATCACCTTGACGAACTCCTTTTCTCACTAGCGATAAAGTTCACAAAATATCTCAAAACTTTCCTAATTTTGATGGAATTTTGTTGGCCATATTTTAAGAGAGAACTATTTAAGTTTCAAATATATTTCTTATTTATACTTGATTAGAATGCCATTGTTGATATAGCAACTATGTGTGTGTTCATTCTAAACAGTAAAACTAGATGTCGTCGGACAATGGTCCTCAGAGGGCCCCGCGTTTCTGCTAGTGCTGGACTAGTTTACATATGGGTGAAAAATTAAGTTAAATTTGAAAAATATCACTAATAGAATCAGGTTTTTATCAATATGCATGAGGGAAAAAGCATTACTGGATTAAAGAAGATATGTCTGAAATAATGTTTGCAATAGAAAATCACCGAATGTAGTCTGTTAGCCATATTTGATTTTGAGCAAGTCTGTAATTCAGTAGGTCTGGAGCCCTCATAGGGACCAATGATCCCTGTAAATTTGGGAAAGCTGAAGTATGTTGTGGTTTAGTTATCACGCACGAAAGAAAATCAGCAATTGGGCAGTGGCGGCCATACTGAAATTCCAACAGGTCTGTTATTCAAAGGTCTGGAGCCCTTACAGGTACCAATCATCCCTGTGAATTTGGGAAAGCTGCAGGAGGTTGTTGTTGAGTTATCGCACACGAAAGAAAGTCAGCGATTGGGCTGTGGCGGCCACAATGGAATTCCTACAGGTCTGTAATTCAACAGGTTTGGAGCCCTCATTGGTACCAATCGTCCCTGTGAATTAGGGAAAGCTGCAGATGGTTGTTGTTGAGTTATTGCACACGAAAGAAAATCAGCGATCGGGCTGTGGAGGCCATATTGGAATTCAGACAGGTCTGTTATTCAATAGGTCTGGAGCCCTCATAGGTACCAATCATCCCTGTGAATTTGGGAAAGCTGCAGTAGGTTGTTGTTGAGTTATTGCGCACGAAAGAAAATCAGCGATCGGGCTGTGGACGCCATATTGGAATTCAGACAGGTCTGTTATTCAATAGGTCTGGATCCCTCATAGGTACCAATCATCCTTGTGAATTTGGGAAAGCTGCAGATGGTTGTTGTTGAATTATCGCGCGTGACAGAAAATCAGCGATTGGGCTGTGGCGGCCATATTTGAATTCCAACAGGTCTGTAATTCAATAGGTCTGGAGCCCTCATAGGTACCAACCATCCCTGTAAATTTGGGAAAGGTACAAAATATTGTTGTTGAGTTATCGCGTGCGTAAGAAAATCAGCGATTGGGCTGTGGTGGCCATATTTGAATTCCGACAAGTCTATAATTCGATAGGTCTGGTGCTGTCATAGGTACCAAATTATCCCTGTGAATTTGGGAAAGCTGCAATATGTTGTTGTTTAGTTATCGCGTGCAAAAGAAAATCAGTGATAAGGCTGTGGCGGCCATATTTGAATTCACTCAAGTCTGTAATTCGATAGGTCTGGAGCCCACATAGGTATCAACCATCCGCAGTATGTTGTTGTTGAGTTATTGCATGCGGAAGAAAATCAGCGATTGGGCTGTGACGACCATATTTGAATTCCGACAAATCTGTAATTCAATAGGTCTGGAGCCGTCATAGGTACCAATCATCCCTGTGAATTTGGGAAAGCTGCAGTATGTTGTTGTCTTGTTGCAGAATCCACAACTGTGATAAGATGGAGAGGAGCAGAGCGAATCGGAATAAAGCGTCTTGGGACGAGACAAGTTGTTGTCGAGTTATTGCGTGCAAAAGAAAATCAGCGATTATGCTGTGGCGGCCATATTTGAATTCCCACAAGTCTGTAATTCGATTATACAGGGTTCATACACTTCCAGCAAATCAAAATTTCATGACTTTTTTAAGACCTGCGACAAAAAAAATCATGACTTTTCCTCGTCACTTTGACATGAAATTGTTACTTAGGAAACTGTTGATGCAGATCATCCTTGAACATTATTATATGAAGAAAATAGCTTAAAGAATTCATGTATAGTTTATATATATATATATATATATATATATATATATATATATATATATATATATATATATATATTTAAGAGTCATTGTTATAAAAATGTGGATTTTTTTTTTATTTAGCTTTCCTTTGTTAAAAAAAAATATTTACACAGGCATTAGGATATTTAACCATAAATTTGAACACGGAATGATAAAGTAAAAACAAGCCGGTTTAGTAGTTCAGTCTTGCAATGTGTGCGTGTTTTTTTTTAGATTCAATGTTTTAATGAAAACAGTTTAATATTGAGAGTGAAATATAACACCTGACAAGCTTTCAAACTGTCATTTAAATTACTTTCAAACACAAAGATGTAACAACCCAAGAGTCAATCAGGGTAGTATATGGTTTCAGAGAACAAACACTGTTTAATGGGGGTTAACAAGAGCTGAACCGTTTACTTTGATGTATTACTATTTGAAATTATTCATTGTAATTTCATTAGTTTGATATATGGAAGAAAAAAGATCTTGATTAATTTAACCTTCTTTATTAATCTAACCTTCTTAAAGAGGTCCAGTGACATTTGTTACTAATACTGGATGATTGTGAACCTGTCACTTTAATCTGAGCTCATACCGGCATTTAATTCCTCTATTATCGCTCACATAACGCTTATAATTACCTAAGAAATATTTTGAATCATCATGTCCCTGTCTACATAATCATGGAAAATAATATGTTCTCAATTACTGTTTCAAAAAATAAGTAAAACTACACTTATATAAGTGTTTGGCCGGTTCCTAAGCAGTCAAGTCCTGTTATAACATCCCTTAATTGCCGTCAGCCATGAGGCATGAACGGCTGCACCGCCGCGCACATTTACACGCTGTGGACAGGACATAGCGTTGAAATAGGGCCAGTTGTAGTAAGATTTATTTTCGATAAAAATATGGGATATTACAGTTAATTTTAACCACCGCGCAAATTTCTGCTAGTTAAATAATACATATTATTTAGAAGCATGCAATAATATTTTGCACCAGAAAACACCATCAAAGTTACCGGGGAGTAATAAGGCGGGAAACCTTTGGCGCCCTTGGTTTCGATTACTCATTTCATTGAAGTAGAGCGTGGCTCTTTTTCTGCTGCATCTGTCAGGACAATATCTTCGTCAATCCTCCATTTTTGGTTATTAAACCTTAAATATTTTTGTTAACTCTGCGAATTTTTTATCAGACCGGTTGTGTATTCATAACGTCCCGTCAGTTCTACTGACAGGAGTACGGGCCGAATCAGTGAATACAGGTGTAGGCGGCAATGGTTTCCCGCCAAACCATCTGGAATGCCCAGGCCAAGAAATGTTACACGTGCATACACGAGACCTCATTGGCATTTTGGATAAGACTTTCTCACAAGTATATATAATATTAATCCGTTTTTGTTTAGTTATGAACTTTAAGAGATACAAGAATGCTTGGAGTATGGGCATTATAAATTGGCGATGCAATAGAAGGCCCGGGAGGGCAGGGATTAAGCATTAAAACTTGGTAGACTCCCAGAAAACGGGAGTGTTGGAATCTCTAACTTGATAATATGTTATTTATACCTTTTTAAAAATCACAGAATATTCTATTTTTCTTTTTTTTTATTTTAAAATCTTGTTTTTTAAATGGCATTTTTCCATACACGACAGTCTTTCGTCACTGAAAATTATGTGAAAAGAATTTTTATTTATGATTTAACATCTTAAACTTATAGGCTTAAGTTATTATTTTTTTATTGCAAACGACAGTGAAATACCTACCACTTTTATTCGTCTCATATACGTATCATTTTAAGCTTCTCCGCAGGCCCTGTGATGTCAAACTGCATTTGCACAAACTCGCCATTGCCGTGATAACTCCACTACAGAAACGCTTAGAATTCGGTTCGTTTGGTATCCTACGAACAATAAATAAATCTTGAAATTGTGTAACTTGATCGCATATTTAGCTGAATGAAGACTGCCCGGGCATATTTTTACTAAAGTATTCGTAGGAATGGCATGACGGCAATGGGGGATTGACCGCCCAGATAGGGAAAGGCGGATGCCAACCTAAGTTGCAACAGCACTAAGGGGAGAAATGCCCCAGGTGCAGTCTGGTTTCGGTGGTTTCCATGTATCACGTATACGTTCTCTCTTTAATAAATATAATAAAGTTGATACAAATGATAGTTAAACAGTAAGAAAATGAAAAATCATGACTTTTTCATGACTTTTGAGAATTTTCTAAAAAATTACTTTTTTAAGGACTGATTTTTAAAATCACAAAAATCATGACTTTTTAAGGACGTACGAACCCTGCGATAGGTCTGGAGCCCTCATAGGTAAGAATCATACCTGTGAATTTGGGAAAGCTGCAGTATGTTGTTGCTGAGTTATCGCTTGCGAAAGAAAGTGTCACTGACGGAAGGACGGACTGACACGGTGATCACTATAGGGCACCGCTCGTCAAGCGGGGCCCTAATTAAATTACCCATTCAGTAGAAAGGCCACCACATACAGAAAACCTTCCCGTTAGGACTTTCTTTCAGATTCCAAGCCAGTTATTTAGTCCAATTTATGAGATTTCCTAAAAAAAAGAAACCATAACCTATTATGAATTTATGCTGTTTAAGTAGATTGTAACAGGCAGATCACTTACTCTTTTTGATCTATCATTTGGGCATTATCTCCAGAACACTGGTCTCTGATGTCAAAGTACGTACATATAAGGGAACATCCATGATACCATAGGGCTCCTCTGCCTCCAAAATCATCCAAGACCCTACTCAGATGGACTAATAGAGGAGGACCCCAGTTGGCATGCAGAGTAACCACATTGTTGGTCAATGGATGGCAGCAGAAGGCTTGCATAATAAGAATGCTACGTGGTTGAACCTTGACAACAGCAGTAGAGAGGCAGCTCTGTCCTTTTCATGGACAGAACTGCCTAAACCAGAAAGAGAAAACCCCCCAAAAAACCTGGATTGTTGATTGTGCCCAGTGAAAGCGAGACCTGAAATGTGCGTGCAAAGCTAGACAATGACACCAGATCTCAGATAAACATGGCACTCATAGCGAAGGAGCCTGATAAATACCATATCGACTTTGCTGCTCTCAGAGTAACAAATATGGAAGGCCATGGGCTGATCTAAGCGAGCTACTCTACCTTCTTCTAGATTTGAAAGGCTAATGGGAGAGAGATACTGGAATGGCTTTTGCCATCAATAGGAGCTTTGCGTTGAGACTGCCCAGGCTATCATTAAGATTTTCAGAAAGGATTACAAGCCTTCAAGTTTCTGTGGGGAAAAAACGGCGTTTTCCATCACTCATTTCTCAGTAAGGCTTTATAATGATATAACCAGAAGAAGACCAGGGATCATTAATCTAGAGACGGCTGAAGTAGTGGACAGTGTACCTTATGCAAACAAGCTTCTTTATTCATATTTTGAGACTTTAGTGCATAAAAAATCCAACCACAACCCTTGACATGTCACTGGAAAATTAGACCAAGACAAGAAGAATTCAATGGCAGTCTCATGCTGAATTCCAGTGCTAAATATAACCTGAGCATCATGGACATCTTCTCCTCTGCAATTTTCCTCAGAAGTTTCACAGTTCAAAGAATTTGTCTGCTGGATTATGTTCCACACTCGGCAAATCTCAACATTGGCAACAGTACTCTCAAAATCAGCAATGAGTGGAGCCAAATGCTCATCAGATCATGACATGGTCTGAACACACCAGAAATTGAGACTGCAGATGAAGTTACGATAAACACCTAGTTAAATACTATGAACCTAGCCACCAACAAGCTAGCCAAGTCTGAACACCAAAGAAACCTAGCTTTAGCAATAACATTCGCTTTTGAAAGTTTGAAGGAATTATTTGCCACTTACTATTTTAAGATCATGATGGGGCAGTCAAAGAAATGTTGCACGAATAGCATAAGCTTCCACATCATCCTGAAAGAGAACTCAGAAAGAAGCAAAGCAACCTTCGAGACATTTAGGGCAAAGACACAGATCTAGGCAATGAAGGACATCTGGTTGAGAAAGAGCTGATTACAGGAATAACACTCATGGGCTCTTTTCTGAGCTTAGAACAATGAGACCCAGTACAATAGTGCCTTTTAAAATAGCCGCCGAAAGTAGGTTTTGCTCAAACCTAATTGGGATCAAAAAGAAGGAAAATAACACTTCTGCATCAGCAAACATCAGCAAAAGTGGATGCAGGCCAAGTATTAGAAAGAAGACCAGTTAGAGGGGACTGGGAATTAGAGGAGGTACTTAAGGCACCTTGACAGGATGGCATTTCAGCAGATATCCTGAAGCATGACAGGGCAAAGCTCAAATTGAAGCCACTGAAGCTCCAGAGTCCTTGCTGACAGGACTAAGTCTTTCTTAGGATGTTAAAGATCCCTGATTTTAACCTGCTCCAAAAAGAAAGGGGGAAGACGTGACTATGGAGGTCACTTTGGGATTTCACTTTTGTTGATTACTGGGAAGATAATGGCTAAGATTATGCTGAACAGGATAAAACCTCTATTGTTGCGAGTTGTTCTTGAAAGCTAGTCTGGTTTCAGAGCTGGCAGATTCACAAAATACATGATCTTCGCCTTGAGACGACCCAAAGCGATTGAATAACAGCTGCCACTATTTTTGGTCATTGTGAACTTCTCAAAGGCATTTGATACTGTTGACAGAAAATTCTGGAAAAGTCGTAAATGTCATCCCTATTCACACTTTATCTAGTCACAGTGTGATGGTGGGGGGGGGGGGGGGGGGTCCTGTACATCAGTACTTGAACAGAAGGGAAGCCTCTTCAATCTCCCTAGGCTGAAAGTGCACAGCAACAATAAAAGTTTTGTGTTCAAAAGCTCTTGTATGCAGATTAATCGAGTCTTGGTGGACATTGATCCCGGGGAGATGCAAGATACAGTACTCCTTTTCTCCGCTGCCACTTGGACTACAAATTGGTCTCAAAAACAAACTCCTATACCAGCCCTCCCCACTGAACGACCTGAAGAGGCTTGACCCTTCATACCTGCCCATGGAGCGACTCTGAGCATAATCAAGTGTTTAACACACTTAGGGAGTAGAGAAACAGACAAAACCACCAGAAGAATCCATGGAACCACAAAAGGCATTAGGTACAACCCAGAGATTCTGGTCCTGGCACAAGCTGCCAAGGTATACAACACGACTGTTCTCCTGTCCCTTCTATTAACTTCATGACCTTGTACTGCATGCATACCAAGCAGTTCACCAGGGTTCAGCTTCATCATCTATGCCAACTACTCAGTTTCAGAGGGGAAGACCAGGTCTCCAATGTGTAAGTCCTAAAGTGAGCCAATAGGGTCAGTGTAGAAGCCCTAAAAAGCCTCTCAGCTCAGACTGGCTGGCCATGAGAGAATGCCGAACATGCAACTCCAAAACGCAATCCCCTATGGTGAACTTTATCAGACCCTGCACTTCAAGGATCTGCTGAATCATCACATGAAGAGATGTGGCTCTGATGATCCTAACCGAGTTGTTGTGGATTGGAAAATGACATGCCACAATAAGATGATCAAAGACCAAAGTTGAGCAGACACGGCCAAGATTTGTGGGTGTATGGCTAGGCCTGTATGAGAACACCCACAACACAAACTTCATTCCACTTACTCAAATGTGAATGATACCTCCAAGCAAATGTGGACCTGCATGGATATACCTGCCAAGTTAGATACACATATAGATGTACTTAAGCATGTTCATCAGATTATATATATATATATATATATATATATACATATATATATATATATATATATATATGTGAAGATAAAATCTTTGGAAATATGGTCTTAGTCCCAAAGTTTAAGGATGCATCACCAATGGTTATGAGATTGAGATAACCTACTTACTTACTGGTGAATTAAATGGTAAATTTGTGTGCTTGTAAGTAGGTCAATTACGTTCACAAAAAGCAGTTTATTAAGATCTGCTGTGGAACTGTATGGCTGCTAGATTAATTTATTTGCCCGGATGGTTGTACAAAATGTGCCCCATTAATGACCCGTAACTGAAAGCTGGCAACACTGGAAAAACTGGGGAAGAGGTTATGATATAGGAAATTCTTCAAGTCCCAAAAAACACTATCCAGTCATTGAATAATACAACTCTCTTACATTAAGTATAAAAAATTTAATCAACAAATAAATATTCCTTGCATCTAATGCAAAATTGTCATTTTCACAAGTTTGAGGTATACAACAGTCTAGTCTCTATCATATTAGGTTCTTGTCAAGTGTGACTTGCCCCATGGTGTTAGAAATGTGGAATGGTACAAATGTAAAAACCATTTGGCTGGTTGATGTCATCTGGTTACCATTGACACTTGATCTGATAATCCAGTTACCATGTGATCTTTTAATTGATGTTTGATACCATCAATAATAAAAACATTTCATCTTGTAGTGATGCTAAAGCTGATGCCATTCCGTGACAGTGACAGAAAACCTTGACACAACTCAGACAATGTCAGGACAAACATCACAACAAGACCTTGTAATACAAGTCCATTGTTGAAGTTTCACATCTTCAAAAACTCAACACTATTTACAGAACTCCTCCTCCTACGAATTTCTCCACATTGACAATTACAGAAATAAGATTTATGTTTCTAACGGTCCCTGACAGTACAACAATATCAAATTTCTATTGCAACAAATGTAAAATCATTTTGGTTCTGATGTCAGTCTTAATATCAATCCTTTTGTCCATCAATGTCAGCCCTGACGCTGTAAGATCATTCAGTATTTATCAGTTCCTTACATCTATACATCTATTATCAGACACCACACGCATCACCAGTTGATTCAGACTCCTTTAGGGGTCAGCCTGTCCCCCCTTGCAGAAAAGGTTCAGGATACAAGCCTCATCCTCTGATCAACTGTCCAGCCAGGTGGTACCATATCTGCCCTTACAGTATGGTGTTCTTGTGGTATCAGAGGCTGGCTAAGGTTACTGTGCAACAGATCTTTGTAGTTGGACGATGATGAGGATGGCTGACTCTGTGTGGAGGATCGATGACTGGTGTCTGACCCAGCAGGTGATGACTGTGTGTATGGTGCTGAGTTCATTCTAGTCACCATGAGGTGTGGCAAGGTAGGAGGTGGTGCCGATGTTGGCAATTGCTGAATGATAGGTGTATTTGAAAGGTTAAACTGATTATTTGAAATATTTACAGTAGGTCCATGCTGACTGACTGAAGTCAGGCCTGTGGTAGCAGTGTTGTTGCTAGGTCCTGTACTGCTGTGGTAACTGTGCTGACCACTGTGTTGTGTACTTGTTGAGTAAGCGATACTTCGAGCCACCACAGGGTTACCATACCAGTCACAACTCAATGATCGCAGCCGACCAAACAGTTCATGGAAAGATGGTCGCCTGATGGGCATCTCTTGCCAACATTCCACCATGATACTATAGATATATGCTGGACAGTCTTCTGGACAAGACAAGAGTTGACGAACAGTCACCAGTTCTAGGACCTCTTGGTTTGAGTATCCGTAGTAAGGCTGTAGCCCAAAACTAAACACCTCCCACAGCACCACCCCGTATGACCACACATCACTCTCTGAAGTAAACCGGCCATGTTTGATTGATTCAGGGGGCATCCATCTGATCGGCCAAGGCTGCTTCCCCTGCACACAGTAATAGTCTGAGGAGTATGTATCCTTGCATATGTCAAAGTTAGAAATTTTGATCAGTAAATTGTTGCCAACCAGGATGTTTCTGGCTGCCAGGTCTTTGTGTATGTACTTTTGGCTTGACAAATACTCCATGGCCGCAGCCAACTGTACAGCTATATGCACCATTTCATGCAACTCCATGATACTGTCTGTACTGTTATCATCACTGACAGACACATCAGAATGAGGCGAGTGACACTGTAAATACTCATGCAGGTTGCCATGGGGAAGACACTCATATATTATACAATATGGTTCTTCCCGAGAAACAACACCCAGTAAACACGACACATTTGGGTGTTTTATTTCACTCATGATCTCCATTTCTTTGCAAAATTCATTTTTTAGTTTGGCAGGTGTTCTCTCCTTGAGAGTCTTCACTGCTACTGGAACTGAAGTCTTGTCATTACAATAACCAATTAGTTCTCCTTTGTAAACTTTGCCAAAGCGGTTCTCTCCAAGCTCTTGGTAGAACCTGACGGCTGAAATACCAAACTCTCTGGTCCTGTTTCCTGCCTTTCCTGTAACAGAGCCCAGCTCCAGCTGCTGACTGGGCTGCTTGAATCCCTTCCCTGGGCTGGAACTGTTGCAGCGAATGATACAGAAGATGACGACAACAGCAGTGATGACCAGTGGTACTGTGATGCTGGGGATGATTATCATCATCAGGTCACTAAGCCCAGGTTCTTGCTGAACCGCTGAAATGACAGAAATCAGAAATAAACATAGAGCTGAATGCTTCAGGGTTTGAATCAGCACAAGTTGATTTAAATTTTAGAAATGAGATCCATTACATTAAATAAACTTAAGTGTACATTGGGATGAGACAGCTTTCTCAAATATTTTGTCTTACAGTAAATTGAACTCTTATCTGTAAACAGCTTGTACTCAGATGAATCAACTACTCCTAAGAAAATAAGGAGGGTCACAATATATAATTTCAAAGTTATCACAGTATCTTTTCCATCAACATTCAATCTTTCCTTTATCCCACATGTTAAATTTTCATGTTTTATTTCATATTTAGGTAAAAGAACCACCCATGTCTGACATGTACAACTAAGGCCACTGAAGGTGAGGAGACTCCTTTTCTGACATGGACTCTAATAATCATTCGCAAGACTGTTCAAGCAAGGGCAGAGGGAAATTCTCAATAAAGTACTCACAGCATTGTGGGATACTGCATAATTCTGGTTTCCCATCTGAGAATTTTGTAAAGCACCACGGTCCCAATTCTTTCCCTTTAGGATTCCGGCAGTAGTTGTGGTTCCCTGAAAACAAGAAACTTATTCTGCATTGAAACAGGACAATAACTATTTTGAGTTTATTATCAAACTGTATCATGAACCAGCTATGGATTACAGGAACTGCTCTTGTCACAAGTTTGGAATGCAAGATCCCTTGATTCTGTCATGAATGCATAATGCAAGATCCCTAGAGTTTGGAATGCATGACCCTATGTTCCACAATGAGTGTGGAATGTGAGAACTCTTGGTTCCATCATAAAAGTAGGAAGCAAGAACCCTTGGTTCCATCACCATTGTAAAATGCATTAATCATTGGATCCATCCTAAGTGTAGAAAGCATGAACCTCTGGTTTCATCACAAGTATAGAAAACATAACACTTGGTTCCATCATCATTGTAGAAAAAATGAACACTTGGTTTCACCTTGAGTGTGGAATGTAAGAACCGCTGGTTCCATTATACATGTAGAAAGCAAGAACCCTTGGTTCCATCACCATTGTAGAAAGAATGAACCCTTTGTTCAATCACATGTGTAGAAAGGCAGACCCTTGGTTTCATTGCAAATGTAGAAAATACGAAACCTTGGTTCAATCACCACTGTAGAAAGCATGAACCCTTGTTTCTATCACTAATGTAGAAAGCATGAACCCCCTGTCCCATCATAAATGTAAAAAGCAGAAACCCTAGTTTCTATAACTAGTGTAGAAAGCAGAAACCCTGGGTTCCATCATAAGTGTAGAAAGCATGAACCCTTGGTTCCTTAACACATGTAGAAAGCACAACCCTTGGTTACATCACAAGTGTATGATGCTGACACCCTTGTGTACATCATGAGAGTTGAAATGGAATGCATGGACCTTTGTTTCCTACCCAAACATTGTAACCTGCAGAGCATTTCCTACAGTTAAGCATGAACCAGGTTTCTAGGTAAAATTTTGAGCAGACCAGATATGGGGTCTGAAGATTCCTTCAACTTGCAGGTTGTGGTTTTAAAGTTTTTGTAACATGCATTGTGCAAGAACACACAAGTTACGAGCACTTCTTTATACACTTATTTTTGGATTATTGAACATTAACAAAACCACATTATTAATAAATTATATTTTGGTCAGACACATCCTCTAAGATATGTTTTATCTATACATTATTGACCTAAGTTTATTAATACAGTTGATTATATCATAAAATTCAAATGAAGCAACAAGTCTTGTTTAAGTGTGCATGACAGATTTATATAACCAAATTGACAGAAGTTAAACTTTAAACCATTATTTAACCAATAAACAGGTTTCTTCGAACAATTCATTAAAATCTATTAATAATGGACAGAAATGACTATACCTTACTGAAAACAAAAGGGCAGTACATGCAATTCTAAAATAACTTAAAAATATGGAGTGGTCTAACTAATTAACCCAAACCAAAATTTGGCTTCAGCTGATAACTAACCTAGGTATGAATATGAACTTGACTTTTGTTGTTGGTTCACTGACGTCCACTTTAGACAGGTATGTCCTGATGCAGTGTGGTCCTGTGTCCCCAGGTATTCCCTACCTATACTGTTATAACAGGTGTGATCTGAAATGAGAAACAAGTCTGCAGAATACGACTAAATACTATTAACTTGCCACATACTGTGTCTTTTTTCTATATATTTTTTGCAATCAAAATGTCATTAAATTAACTGAAACATATTTATAGAACTCTGTCAATTATTGAGAAATATTATTTTTATTTAGAAAAAAAAAACATATATGCTAATAAACAATGAGTTATTTAAATTTTAAGATCATACAAAAGCATCTGAATCTTCACAATATTTTCTTACATTACAGATTACAAATTTTTAATTTTAATGATAATAATGACATTCGTTGATGATAATTAACAAAGATAACCTGGAGAAATCAACATAAAATCTATGGAGCCTCATTAAATTAATTACACAGTGCCTATTTGAGGTACTGACTTAAGCTACTTCTAATGTGAAGGAGAAAGCAAGTCTCTGAATTTTCAGGCAGACAGGCAAAGCCTATACTCTGAATGTCTATGTGTGTGAGATAATGCTGGAAATGGTCAGTTTATCAAAATATTAAACTCGAACTGTTTCAAAAAGATTACACTTTAGGTTCACAACTGCCAACTGTTCAATTCTGTCCAGCATAACAGAAGCAATGTGTTAACATGCAAAAAAAAGTATGTTAAATCCACATTTCTAATTTAAAAATTTATTTTCTCAAGCTTTTAAAACAGAAAGAAGAATTGCTCATTTCATGTTTGATTTTTTTATATTAAATAACATTTTATATGCTTTGTGGGATCATGAACAAACACTTTTGTTCTGCATCAATAAGCAGGTTTGATGTGAAAAATTACCTGTTTGGTTGTGAAAAATATAAGTTATTTTAGATGATTCTTGATAGATTACCTGTTATTTTGGTAGACAGCATAATTCCGTGATATACTGAGAAATCTAGGATGCACAAGATTCTTGAGAGCAAATTAAACCACAGTAATTTACACTGGCTTGTATTCCTCTACATCTTGTACTTCTGTGGTCACAATATTATAATAGCAAGGCAGGAGGGCCTGAGTGTATATTACACTGAAATAATTATTGGTGCTCATGTCACGATTGTCTTCTTATCCCAAGAAGGCTCCTGGAAGAAAATTAATTATAATGGCAATCATGAGCGGGCTCTTTACCTGGGTTCACCTTGCCTCTGATGGGTATCCCGATACGAACACACACCTCTGCCTCATCTCTACCAGCTGCAGGCAGTGTAGAACAGTCAGGAAGCCATGCTGAATTCGCTGGAAGATCATGACAAAAACTGGTTAAACAGAAGTCTAACTGAAAAAGTAACCTTGTGGTTTCTGGGGAGTTTTACCTTCCCAAGATTAACACTTCTAGCAATACCTATTTTTGGATTTTAAAAACATGTTTTTATAAGAATAGCCATCCAAGAATAAATGAACAATTAACAATTATCTTGAGTGTTAAGATGTCATGGATTAGTATTAAAAGAATGGTGTTTAGAATGCATTCATCCAATGGAACAAAACTGCAAGCAACCAGATTTGCAAGCTTTAATAGTTCAACCAGTTTGGTCAGTTATATAAAATTATGAATAAGGCTAATTCATTGCATCAAAGGCCATGTTAAATTTGTAATCAGATTAAACACATAGGTAAATTTCATGAAAACCTTGTTAAAGATAATAATCATAACATCAGTGGAACTTTAATACTACTATTGGATTTTAAATTACCAAAGCCTGCTGTTTTTGCTGTAGACTTGTACTCTGCTGCACAAACATCATTCTGCAGGGCCTCGCATTCATCTCGGCAGAGTTTCTGAGGACGAGCCTTCCCTCCGGTGTCGTTACATAGAGGCAGCTCATAGTAGCACAAAGCTTTGATCAGGTAATCCCCGCAGTGCTTAGAGTGAGATGACGAGCCAAGTAAGGTCATCATTGCTGCAAGAACAGACTTTTGAGATACAATTCAAAGTAATACAGGTCTCTTGTATACATCTCAGAAGAGACTTCCATAACTGTAGGAAAATGTTAACTTTTTCATTGGTCAGTTTCTAAGATTTATGGACACATCAGACCACAGTTATCAAAAGCAACATGCACAGTGGTCAGTCTTTCATCCATGGATAAAAAAGAAATATGGGCAAAACAATCAACGCATATTTTCATGGAAAACAATCATCAGTGTAGATTGCTTGGTCTTATCACAAGCTCTGTAAATAAAACAAAACCATCAAATGCTGAAATATTCAAAAGCCATTCAACATAAGTTACATTTTTGTCAAACAAAGTGACCCATGGGTCATGATGCTCAGGTTAGGGGGCCCTACCCTGTGACACCCTGCCTACCATGAACACTAAAAAAAAAAGCATGACTTTCAAACAGCCTGATGGGCTCTGGCTCACAGAATATAAAAAAAATTATAATTTCAGGTTTTAAGGTATTTCAGAAGAACTTGCCTGCTTTAAACTCCATTACCTGTACAAATAATATATAAATATATCAGTCATAAGAGAAATATAAAAAAACTTTTAAATGGTATATAACTGTATGTATCACATTATAACAACAATACTGATTAGTGCATTTAGGATATCAGATGACTTTGCTGTACTGAGTAAACCATTAAACTTGTGTGTGAATTATAGCAGTTCGAGGTGTTCATGTTATTTCTTGTGATGTCAACAGAGGATACCCAGCAGGGAAATCAAGGTATTTTTAAACCGCATCAGGTGTTTTGAAAGCAACCCATCTGATGAAGAAATAGCAAAACTATGAGTTTAATGTGGAGTCATTTTATCATTAATCATGCATTCAGCATCCACTGCAGAACACTCCCTCATTTGGTGAAGCGTCAATCCAATTAGATTTCTTTGGTTTCACCAAACTCCTGCTTATCGTCAATTGGTACAGATCTTTTTGCTAGGACTAACTCGATCAGTCCATTTTAATTACTATTAAATCCTTGTCTGAAGGAGTGAGTTTACGAATTGAGATACCTTCCTCCACCTGCCCAGAAGGATGTAGGCGACAAGATTTCCATACCGATGGAAATGACAAGCATCACTTAGGAGCCATTACCAGTTTCCAAAAGGTTTAATGTAACAGCCTGCAGGATTCATCTTCTAACAAATAAATAAAACCTTATTATCAATCAAAGATTGAATTTCTAAACATTGACGCTTCCTTGGTTTTCTTTGTTGACAATTACGGCTTAATGCAAAGACAGCAAAACAAAACAGGCTTCATGGAGGATCCAGAAATTAATTGTTGGATCGTGGAGTTCTTTGTAAGAGTTGATTGGCTGGAACACTGTTTCAATTCAGGCTGGGGATTCCATCTTTTAAGGAATCGATAATTATGACAGAGCAGTACTCCTGTGGTATTTAATTACAAAACTCATCTGCTTAACTGAAGACATCTCACTGTGATGTGATGAACAGGTCAAACACTTTTATTTGTTTCTGCATGGTTTATAAATTGCTTAACCAGATGTGACTATTTCAGCAAATAAGCTTATAATGTGTAAGAAAATATGGCCAGAGAATAATACCCAGAGAAGGGTCCAACTATAAGGTATTTCTCTATGTTGTACAGATGAATCCGTGTCCAGCTAACTTCAACACATATATATGGGACAAGCTATCAGTTACATATGATGGAGATAATTACCTTTCACCTAAATTTTGTTTTCTGTCATATCTAAGGTATATACATGTATACTTAAAGAATCATCCAATGGAGAGCTCTGAGAGTCTGGGTTGTATTCAGTACTGGGAATTTGTTAATAGTAGGGCCAGCAGTACCTCATATGCTCTACTGCATCTGGTGCAGTTTTGGATTAGTGCTGTAAAAGTTGAGAGAAGAGCTCACCTGAAACCTTTTCATCAATGTAGTACTGCTGATGGTTGTGCCTGACGTAGATTTTTTTGTTTGACATGAACTGGCCACATGCTGCCCCACGGTACAGCTGACAGTACCCCTTCTTGTTCGTTCTCCTTTCGAAGTAAAAGATTACAATTTAGGAAAACTGGAAGTAATGAAATGGACTTTCTAATATAAAGAGGTATACATTAAATCTGACTATTCTATTCCCCTTACAGGTTTTAGATTCTGCAGCACAATATATTTAAAACAAGGGACCCATGGGTCACGGCGCTCAGCTGAAGTTTAAATTTTAACAAATGCAAAAATATGAAAATATTCTATTGTAATTTTTTTCATTTATATAAGCATATGAGAAGCTGAGAGGAAAGGGGCCCTCCTACTTGGTTATAGTAAAGTTCTAAATATATGATTGCAAACTAATACTCAAGACTGTCATGAAGAAAAACAGTAACAGTTTGAGATACTGTGATGCATATGAAAAATTTACAGATGGACAGGCAAGTGGACAGAATGGACTAATAGCTTTATTTCACTTTCAAGAGAATAATGCATTTAAGTTTATATATAAACCTATTTTTTTAGCATATCCACTTTTTCCATTAATAGTTTTTATCTGATTCTTTTTTTTTATTTACAAGTTTTATAAATTTGTAATAAAAAAAAACTGAAAATATAAGTTAAAATTTCAGAATTCTAAGTTGCAATCATTATATATCCAGAGTGTAGCTCATATTGGGTCATATTATGCATACACATCTATTTTATTATTTTAAAATCACAAATGTTTAAACTGAATTTAAAAGAAAATAATGCAACAACATGGCATCTACAAGATTATTCCCTTGAATCACTATTAACAAGTTTTGCACATTGGAGTTTTCAGTACATGCTTAATTTTATTAACTGAAATGAAATAAAAGATTCAGTAAATTTGATAAAATAAAAACATCTTTTCAAATAAAGTATACACACCGCTGGTTGAATCACGAACAAACAATATCATTGTGCTAATTACTATCTCAGCTATAATTCATTTCTGTAATTTATATTCAATTTCACACCTGGGGAAGTTTTTACTCTTCTGAGGTAAGGAATTACTTATCTGATGAACATCCACACTTTCACAGCAATACACCACTTTGTGGACACAATTAAATGTGCTCTTAAATCACTGTAACCCTGGTGGTACAATACAAAATCTAAAATGTAGCATAGCCAAGAATAAAATAAAATACAGAAAATTATAACATTCATCTAGTTAATGCACCATCTGGGGGGGGGAGTGCAGGGCAGAGGGGAAGCCTGCTAGTAGTGGCCAAGCTGAGCCAAGGCAAGCTGCCTGGGGTCGGTTACATAATGCAAGTGAAGGCTGTACTACCAGGTGGGCTAGATGTAAACAACACTTGACATGGTGTATGGAAACTTGAATAAAAGCTGCTCTTTTCAATCAATTCCTTTGAAATTTCAGATTTTAAAAGATTAAATTCTTATGTATGTATGTTGTGAAAATTAAATCAACAGTGCTTACAGGGAAAAAACATGCTATTGCCAAAGTTGGACAAAATTTAAGGTATTGATTTTTTATTTATGCTAATAACTTGACAAATTTGCAAAATTCAGATCTAATTTTGGGTAAACAATTGAAACTTGATTAAATAAAGTTAAATTCCTGAAAAAAATGTCTCCAGCTTCAGCAATTCTCATGTTAGGCGAGTAAATATATTTCCTGATTTTTTTTTAAATTGCATTATATTTGGGCCCATAACTTTAAAATAATACCCAATACTGACCTAATTTTTGGTATATTCATAGAAAATGTATGGAAGTATATGAATACTAAATATGATCAAAAACAGATCAGTGGTTTTGATATTAGGCAGCCTTGAAGTGTAACAATGGCTTTTTTATGGAAAACGGAGGTTTTTCCTTAATATCCCGAAGGAACGAAGTCCTAATGACCCAATTTTCGGTATGGTAGGAGATTTTGGAGACATCTAATGGTATGCAAAGTTTTGGATTTGTAGGTCCAACGGTTTTAAAATGTGCCCTGTTAACGGCCGGACGGCCGGACAGACGATGGACAAAGGACCAATACTATAGGTCAGATGACTTGTAGTCAGCTGAGCTAAAAATACACTTGATGTAACATGTTCTTAACATGTGTGATTAATATACATGGTAAAAGATGCAGTCATAAGACAAGTTTGTACCTTGTTTGAAAAACTATATACAACAACTGCTGCAACCAATTATTAACTGCTGCATTTTCAACATGTGATCAGGAACAACTAGTAAATTAATATATAACTAAAATAATGCAATATACACAGAAAAAATGTGATAATTTGCTTATTCAGTGAATGTTGAGTAATTGTCTGACACAATACACATGTATTATCATAATCTATCAGGCAGTGCGCGTCACAAACTTTATGTTTCTATATTTCTATACATGTCTGTTGACCCTAAAAAACAAATAATGTGGAGAGTGATGTGCCCATTGAACTCCACAAGGCATATATAGATATATCTAGTTTTATCTGGTCTTTTGGGCAAAGATAATGGACAAGTATAACTGCACAAGCCAGCTTTCAAGGACTTGAGGCTATGTTAAAAATTTAAAGTCTTGTACTCTGGATTCTTTGTAGGATTAGTGATGTCATTTATAATATCTTGCCAATGTGTAAAACCAAGACCTATCTGGCTGTGGTGATATTGTGGGGCACCTGAAAAGCCGTCTGAGGGATGTGGGTTAAACTGAAGACCATTCTACTGGCATATGTGTGCCACGGGCGGCCTGGCACTGGGTAGCTGTAGTTTAGATCAGTGTAATACTGTGTAATGACTTAATTCGTAGACCCTTCACCCTGTTTCCAAGGCCCCACTGGCCACACAGAGTTCTATCATGTCCAGCTGGGAAAATACACACAGATGATATTAATGGACTAGAGAATATATCAAACAAAGTGACCTCAGCTGACCTCTATACCACCCACATTGTCAAAACATCAAAATGATAAAGTTTATTTTACAAGTGTCATCTTCAAGAGTCTTACTTTCACTAGTGTAAATTTTGTAAATGAAAGTAATAAATAATTTTAGATATCATATTACCTTAATATTACAGTATGCATGATATATACAAAGAGACCTATGACACACTTATTATATGATATATTACATCACAGTTATTTATTAGGGAGGGGGGGGGGCAGGAGCAGCAATGCATGGTTCAATCAGATCAGGTAAAATTAAATGAAACTGATAAAATACATTGTCCACAAAACAAAGGACAGAAGCTATGAAGATTTTGCTGTCACAATAAACAAGAGCTTTAATCAGTGGGGGCTGCTGTACTTATCATCTCTGTTATTCTTTCCTCCTGCTATAAGTGTCCTTTCTGTAATTTGTTTTGTTCACAGCTAATTCCCTTGTCACATGATAACATGTGTTATCACCTGGAATATCAAATGTACATCAGGGTTTTTTATCGATACACCCAGCTGGCAGTCTAGCTTGTTTACCCTTGGGTGTGTAAATCACCTGTCAGGTCATATCCAACTACATGTATATAAAATAGCATTCTTAAGTTCACTGTGATGTGTCAAGTGAGACAATAGTTACACTCTAGTTACGCCACAGAAACACTACTCTGTTCAGAAGTCGTAACTAGCTACAGGACACACTCATTCATATTTGCATGGCTACCCCATTACAAGTAGCAAAAACATTATTATTAAAAACCTCGCCTTACACCTAACACCTTAGTTGTCTATCATTAAAAGACTGAATATAATATGTTAGGCTTACTCACTTTTTTACATCTTATAGCTTTCGCCTCCGGTAACTGCTTTACGTATTCTACATATAATATATATTCAATGCAATTACTATCAATAGTATTCTCATTTTTCCCATAATAATTTTTAGTTCTCCAGAGTTTTATTTCTTTATCATAACATACAACATTAACCCCTTTGGACATGAGACTGAAATATATTCATGAATATTCATGACTAGTAACATAGTGTGTTGTTTAATATATTGGTGTCAAAGGTTGAAAAGGTGATATCTCAGACCTGACTAAGACATTTGGACCATAATATTATACTTTCTAGATGTGAACTTCTGTGTGCTATAAAGGTTGCTGTATTTAAGAATGGCTTCTACAAGGAATGATATATGACAGTTATAGAGTAAATAGCTGAATGTCAAATTGATAACTGGGTTATTCAGAAAGAATATGGAGGTTTTGTTGCCATGGTAATGGAAATTTTGAATAAAAACATTTAAATTATGGTTTTACTTTTAATTGAAGGGAGAAAGAATAATGGCTGGAAAAAAAAACAACAACAGAATTATCATCATCAAATTCTAAGAGAATAAGAAAATGGTCAATATCAGCTAAAAATCTTAAGTCTCAAGGGGATGATGAGAAATGAAGAGGTGGAATTACCAACTGGTATGACTTTTGTGTACCGGCTGCTGAGCACTGGACAGAGTATCTCTACATGATTACTACAATACATACATAACCACAAGGCTACCCCCACTCACATCACGTAATGATCAATGCTAGCTGTTAACCTCAACAGACACAGCAATGCAAGGACAGGAACAGCATATTTCTCCAAATCCAAAAGACAATACCGTCTGCTTACACAGTTTCTCAACTGTACAGTCTTCAGGGGCAAGTCCAGCCCTGGATGAATATAGCTGGCTTGTACTATTGATCAGCAAACTTACAGGTCTTTTGACGGGGATAGATACCTGCATGGCTTCCTGTTATACCTGGTCAGTCCTTATTGAACGGCTCACCTGAGCATTACAGGTAAATACAAACCCACTACTAGCACTCCTTATGTCAGGCAATAAAATCCTGTGCCTGTTAATTTGTTCAGCGGATGTTCGCATTTCTTAACAATAATGATGACAATAATCACATAATCACTATTCTAATCTTAATTAATAATATGTTCAAACAAGGGAGAAGTAAAGAAAGAAGACTTTGTAATATGAGAAAAAACATATTGATTATATATTAGACTAGAGTGGAACCCCACAGTTAAGACCACCTTATGAACAACCAAAGTGGTCATTATGTGGTCTTTTTTTGTTAAATTCTAAGTAACCTGGGTCATATATTCAGGACCAAGAAAAGTGGGGTCATTATAGTGGGGTGGTCACAAGATGGGGTATCACTTATATATTTCATTGTATGTATAATAAGATTCAGCTGTACCTCATCTAACGACCACCTTGTTTAGGGACCACCTCAAAATAACAACCACCTTTTCACAGTCCCAATAGGTTTTCTCTCTTCATATCAGACCTCTCTTAGACAACCACCTCAAAAATGCAACCACCTTACCTAGGTCCTCTTGGTGGTCATAATTTCAAGGTTTCACTGTATCAG
Source organism: Sipunculus nudus (assembly GCA_026874595.1). Lineage (NCBI taxonomy): Eukaryota > Metazoa > Annelida > Sipuncula > Golfingiida > Sipunculidae > Sipunculus > Sipunculus nudus. The sequence continues at coordinate 58,513,418 of CM049309.1, forward strand.
CATTTTTTCAATCTTATCATTAATCAAAGTTTTTACAAGGCTCATCTATATTTTCTGTGGTAACTACTTAATCTATGGAGGTTATATTTCATTACATGAATATTTTGCCATTTGCTGCATCATGTACCTATCCATGATACAGCCTAAACTGGCATATGTACACATGTCAACGAAGGTAGGTTCAAAGTGAGCTAGTACTTCACTTGAAGTATACCAAAATTCATTACATCAACTGAACTTCAATAAAGTAGGTCAAAGTGACCTAAAATATTTTATTTTACTTGTGTTCAAAAGCACAAGTTTCGTAACACATGCAAAACATCAAACTGTTTCGGGCTGACCACTTTCTCTGCTGATCAAATTATAACAATATGAAAGGCCTGGAAGGACAGACAGGTCAAGAAAAAACAGATACAATATGTCGCCGACAGAGGTCAACTTAAAAAACTGATCAGAAACTGCTTAATCTGCTTAAAATTCAAATCTGCAAGTGATCAGCACTGCATTTCAACTGTCAAGTGTCTGGATAATGTTCTCTACCTGTCTTGCACAAAATGGTCTGTTTCAGATTTGTTTCTTCATATATGTCAACTTCTTTTATCTTATATTGTTCAGAGGAGCATGTTTTATCAAAGATAAAACATCAACACAGCAGAGTATTTTTTCACCAACAAAACTCTCTGAGCCTGGAATTTTGAAATGACAACACTCAATGGATCATATAAAAAACAAGGAATCGCAGTAAAGGAATCTGCTGAAAAAACCTAATGAACAAGACTCCCAGTCAATTAGACTGATAGTTGAGACCAGAGTGAACAAAAAAAACTGATCAGCTGTAAGTCTATTAAATCTCCTTTTCCAGTGCTTTGCAATTTTGTGTTTCACACTACATCTTGAAAGGCATAAATTTCTCAGACTCGCTGAAGCTTTAACTTAACAAAATTAATAAGTTACATGTAAGCTGACATGACAGAAATAACCCAGAATGATGGTATATATAGCGTATCATCACACAGACTATCACTGCCCACCTGTAATCTTTCATTGTTTCCTAAAGGTCAGAGGCTCATGCCGTCACTGCTAGGGACTTTCAAGTATATTCTCTTCTCATTGAGCCAGTCTCTCCCCTATTGTGAGGTAAATACTGGCCTGACTATCAGTGGAAATAGTTTCTAAATCAAGCACACAGGTCTATCAGACCTTATTTCAATGTCTGGCAGCAACAACTTTCGTGTTTTTTTCTTTCTTGGTACCTCCTTGACATGTTGAGATATATCTTTCATTCAGTAACAATAGTTGCATCTTTTTCCACTTTTATATTTATACCCTCCATCACCTTCAGCTCAAAAACCAATTTTCTGTCTATTCAAAATATCCCCTGCCCTTTAGAAAAAGAATTGAAGACCTGTCATTTTCTGCATCGTAATTATTATGCAACAGTTTCCTTTCCATTAATTTGTGAGGAATAGGGCTGGCTGGATATATGTACCAAATTCTGAGACTCGGGGGGAACTCATAGTTCATTTGGCCTTACAAGTGAAGGATTACATAGGAAGTGAAGGATTCATTTCTATATCATATAAAACTAGAATGGCTTTGTTTTTGCAACACAAAAACAAATATATATCTCCCCCTATGGGCCATCATAAAACATTTTGGTTAAAATATGCACTCAAAACAATGATTCTAGATTTCAGCAGATCTGACCTTGTTGGTCGAGGTCACCACATTTCAAACTCCGATGAGATTCTGGCAGAAAGAACTGGTGTGTCAAATTTGAGGACAAAATGTGAAATACTTAAAAAGTTATGGTGTTAAAAAAACTTTACATTTCGGAAGATTTGACCTTGAAGATGAAGGTCAAGGTCACTGGTATTTTTTTTAACTCCCCTGCAATTTCAGTAGGAACAATAAGTGTTAAAATTTTGGAGGAAAATATGCAGCCCTTCAAAAGTTATTGACAATAAAAGAAAATAACTATAATTTGGCTGATTTGAACTTGAAGATCCTGGTCATGGTCAACAGGTTTTGTACTCCTCTGAGAAATTGGTAGGAACAACTGGTGTACGAAATTTGAGGACAAAAGTGATAAATACCTCAAAAGTTATAAGGTTCACAAATATTTTCATTTTGGCAGATTTGACCTTGAAGATGAAGGTCAAGGTCACTGGGTTGTCCAAAATTTTGGGTTGAACAATAAGTGTTCCAATTTTTGGAGGAAAATATCCAACCTCTCATAAGTTATCGCGTTCACATGATATCCAACAGACGATGACTGAAGACAACACAGAAAACAACATGTCTCCCCTGGGGGGGGGGGGGGGGTGGTTATAATAACTGTATCCTTATGAAGACCCTTTTGAGTAAAATAGTGCATTTCTTTCTATATCACAAAATAACCCTAACTTAACAGCCTAAGAAGGCAATGGCTTTGACTCCATCCCAAGCCTTCTAGCATCACAAATCAGATCTGCATTCTTTGATTATTAAGATATCATATGATATTATAGTTACTCATTAAGCAGGTACAACTGTGTCTTATTAACTCTCACACATGGTTTATATGTGCTACATGATACATACAAGTTATATACAAATAAAGTATCACATTTTATATTAAACCATCAAATATCATATATGATATTATACTCATATACAATATTACCAGGCCTAACTTCCTGAACAAATATGGTGCCAAATGCCTGGCTTTAATTTAGAACAAAAGTTAAACTTTTTGCTTAAATAAAATCTATGTGATAAGATCCAGATGTATCATTCTTTGCTTATAGTGGACTTATTGTAAGGGTGATCTAAACATGTATGAATGTAGACAATTATATTTAGGACAGTATGATATGTTACAGGAAACAAAGAATGATAAAGGGAGGTTTTTCAAGTCTATAAGTTTGTCAGCTGAGGAAGATTTTTATAGAATGTATCTTGGTAAATTTAATTAAATCAGTTGCAAAGCTGTTAACCTTTTACTAGTTTTTTGCCAATTATAATGACAGGGGTTTCTTTAAACTGGCTATAATAAAATATAACCAATAAACAGAAATTTCCAATATCTCTGGTCATTAGAATCATTTGTCTTATTTCATTTTAAACCACAATGATTGTTCATTATAAAATGTTATGCAATCCTATCATTAATGTTAGATGTAATGGAATAATCAATGTAATCAGTTTCTTTAAACATTCCAGATCAATCAACCTTTTTTTCATATAATTATGTCCCTGATTTAATTATTCACAGGATGTTCAATACATCACTTGTTTTCTGCCCCGAATTATTTAAGTACACAATATTAGACCTATCACTTACTGATTAAACCTGACACAAATCAGTGTTACTCCTGAAATCAGGCATACATTTTATGTAGGTAACATCACTGGTAGTCAGGAATTAATTTATCAGTGGTAACTTGATCACAAGGTTTCATTACATGGGGTAGGTCAAGCTGATCAGCTGATACCCCCCTCCTCTACTGTTCTGAAAGGCACATAATCTTTTGCAATAGAATGTGTATCAACAATAGTTCATTTTACTGAATACATAAGTGTCCAAGCAAACCATCCCAGAATATGGACTTACTATCTCTGATTCACCTGTTTTATATTTTGCTATGGTTCTCAGTGTAAGTAGATACAGTCCATGTTGGTCTGTGTAAAGGGTCAGGAAGTGTTTTGAATCAACATGCTGAGCTTTCAAAACAGTTTGTTTAAAATGGTAGGTTAAATGGTAGGTTAATGTTTTGAGTTACAATGTAAATGCCCAACATTTTTTAACAGTTTTGCCTGTGCTCTATGAAAGGGGTAAAATGCATTCAATGCAATACTAAAACTATGCATATGAAGAATACTTTCAGTTGGAAATTATCAAGCTGCAATTAATTTATCACCTAGATTAGCCATCTAGCCAGAGTAAATGAGCTCATCCATATTTATTAGGTCACCGATGTATAGAGTCAAAACATGTTGTCGTCAATGTGTTTATTATTGAAACTTGGCCAAAACAAGCAAATTTGTGGAATATATGTCCTCCGCTTCCACCTCTTGTTGTCCCCCAGCTTGCCTTCTAAACATGTTTTAGTTTTTAATTTCCCCTAAAGATGTCTCTACATGTCATAGAGGCTATGTTTTAGTTTTCATTGTCCCCTGAAGATGTCATCACATGTCATACGCTTTGTTGCAAATTGGGAACAAAAGGGGAAATTTTTGTTTGTTTTTGAGCTGGTCATAACAAATTTTCAGACATACACTCCAAAACCAATCCCAACCAAGGTATGCATAAGAGCAATCACTGAGCAAATATTTGAATGAAATTGGATAATATTTAGGAAAGTTATAGCATGGAAAAGAATACCTGACAGATGGACAGACAGACAGACAAACTGAAATCAATGTCCCCTGCTTCTGCTGAATGGGGGACAATTATGGCCACATGTGGAGTTGACCTGTAGGGATAGATTTAATTCCTGGTATGTAACCTGCTTGTTATGGTCCAACTGCAGGGGTTATATACTGATATGAGTTCCTACCAATAAAGTCAGTTTGTCCATTCAACAAAGCATTGTATATTGAAATTATTTATATTTATTAATCATTATCACAAATTCTTGGTTTATTGCAAATAGCGTGCACTGAAAGAATAAGGTATTGGAATAATGAGCTGGAAAAAAATAAATGGCACTTTGCAAAATATTTAATAAACTAGATATTTCTTGGCACCGCAGGTGCCATAGTATCCCTAGACAATTACCCCACCCCTCCCCCCGGCCCTTGATAAGATGCATCTAACCTGTAAGATTGGTGACTGTACCAACAATTTTTTTTTAGTTATTGCATCATTTTTACATTATCGCTGCTGTGACCTTGAAAAACTATCAAGGTCATCCATGTTCAAATTTGACCTAGCCGTTGATAAGATGCATCAAACCTGTGGGTTTGGTGACTGTACCTCAAATTCTTACAAAGTTATTCCGTTTAAACATCATTTTAACACAAAAATGACACAAGGTGGCGCCACCTGTCTTCTGCAAAAGAAAAAGCTATCCAAGATCTTCGGTCAGTTTGATTTTTGGATCATTCCATGTATCCCTTACTGAGATATTAAAGATTTGGTGTGAATATGGGAATATTCAAGGTCAAGGCCACTCTCATAGGAAAGGTCATGACCCCAATTTAAATAAACATCATCCCATAACCCATATCTATGTATATGCATAATATAAAAGAAATCTGTCCATTAGTTTTTGATTTATATTGTTCACAGTATTGTCAAGTGGCAATTTTGGGGGTATTAAAAGGTTCGAAAACAAGTAAAGAATGATAGGTGACGCCACCAGTTTCTGGAACATAACAACCCTATCCATGATCTTCGATCAACTTGGTTTTGGGATCAATCCATGCAAGATTTCTTGAGATATTTAAGAATTTGTGTGATTTTCCCTAAAACTGGAACTATTAAAGGTCAAGGACACTCTCCTAGTAAAGGTCATGACGTCATTTTAAAGAGGCGTCATCCTCTTACCCATATCTATACATATACCAAGTTGGTAAAGATCCGTGAAATATTTTTTGAGTTATCGCCCCCAACAAGATTTATATGTGGCGGCGGGGGGACCGGTATGAAAACATAGTATCCCCCGACTTTGTCTGGGGATACAATAATTATGCAACAATTTATTCTTATATCTTACCAGTTTGGTTGCTGGATAAAGCTGTGTGGTTCATACGATTGTTCACGGGGGTCTGTTGTAGACTTTGGTGCTGGTGCTCTTGCTTTTTTACCTGAAAGAAAAGAGACATAAACAATATTAGATATGCCAGATATGACAGCATTAATAAGTGATGTGGGTCCTGAGACTGGGCTCCAGATGATATTTGACTGTTTTGATGGTTCTGGTCTTGGTAGCAGTCTTGGTCTTCACCTCTATTCCAGTCCAACAGTAAGAGTTAACACAGGATGTATTACATACATGTACCATGTGTCAGGTTGTATACATATGTGATTTGCTCTTAAACCTTGAATCTTTCTTTCCTCAGCAAAAGAGCTTTTATGTCCACATTGCTTGTTTGTCTGTTGGTCATATATAACACTAACTGATCATGGGGATTCAAATATATTTTGTGAGAAACACTCATGATAGCTAGGTAAAAATGTGGTCATTAGGTCTTGGATTATGTCATGGTCTTAATCTTGGTCTCAGATCAAATGTTCTCAGACCCCATGAATTCTTTCTAGGTCCCAGACTGGCCAGTCCAAACTATATCACAAGCTGTTCCAGCACACTTCCTGCAGTTCTCAGCTCATCATGCTATCACTTTGTATCTAACAGGATAAATGCTGTAAACCTGTGGATGATCATATGATTAAGTATTCTGTTGATATTGTTCTTCAAATTTTTTATGAGGTAGTTAAATACACACTACAGTCTTACATCAAACTACTGCCTTCATTTAATTTAGGAACAGTATCAGTGGATCCTGATGGTCACAGTTGATAATGACTTTAACTCACAGAGGTTATTTAATCATTTACTGAAATCAGTTTTTCTTTCACTTTTTATATGCAGAGAACAAGAATCTAATGCAAGCTTTCTTCAGTTAATGTCAAATTATGTCAATTATGAACAAGGCAGTAGTTGTGATGGAAATAAATAATATATACAAAACCCTAAAGTGTCCCAAGAGGTTCAACAACACTCAACAATACAAGCCCTGTCCACCTTTTTTTTGTGATTACCTCCATATAAGACAAACTTGCAAAACAAAACTTGCACCAATGGCAGAAAGAGGAAAATACATAAGTTTTGGTACCATTCATGTTTATGATATAAATATTATTTATGGCCAGGATGACATGTAACATGGTAACATCTGTGGTTCATGGAATCCATAACAAATGACCTTTGTTTATCCTCCTTTAGTATGTAATGTGACAGAACAGCGAAACGCTTGCAGTGAAGGAGAATTCAATTCCTCGCTATAAACAAGGGTAGGCAGCTCTTAATTATTGGTCCATGAATATGAGTGCCTCTTTTGTGTGTCATGGCTATTATGATGTCATCGATGTTCCCTAATGTAAATTTCATAGATTGCTGCCAAGATGTCACTAGAGATTAGAATTGTTACTCATAAAATAGTTTTAAATTGTTTACAGGAAAATGACAAAGATAAGGCTATTATTTCCATAGTAGTTTATTATGCATTTTCCTCTTTCTGCCTGAGGGGCAAAAAGTTTTGGTGTTCTTTGACTTGCAAAAAAAATAATCACAAAAAAACAGGTGGGCAGGTGTGGTAGAGCGGACTATAATCACATAATAATATTCAAGGCACTATGTATTTGATGTGCTTCTTACCTAATATAATAAGGTTTAATGCAAAGTAGAAAATGTTACTGGAAATAGTTACTTTGGAAAAGTATATGGATATATAAAGTGAAACCTGTAGAATAAGACCATAATAGGACTGGCCAAAAGTGGTCTTAATTCACAAGTTGTGTAACTGGAAAGGTTAGTTTTAATTAATAGGTCCACTCAACGTCAGGTTCACTCAAAGTTGGCCTAAATAGGCAGATGACTTTTATAGACAGGTGGTCTTTCAGACAAATTCCCCTGAATAAATGTTACACAATCAGCTATTTAAATATGACCTTTCATATCACTATCACTCTACCCAAAGATATATAACAGTGGTTTGTCTAGTTTTTTTCATATTTGTTGGCTGACCATATTGCTATATATTTTTAGTGATCTCTATTTCACCAGAAGTAGTATACATGAGCTAATTAAGTAAACACTGCAGTGGTATGAAAAGTGAGCAGTGAAGCTGGACTCAAAGGAAGTTTCAATTACCTGGTAAAATCAATTGTCACATGCCCCCTGTCTCTGTGGAATGGGGCATTTAAAATATTCATGAGGGCCAATTGTGGTATCCTCATAGAGTGAAGAGTGATGAATTCAGTACTGTCATAAAAAGCTGATCTCGGGGGTTCTATATCAACTCAGACACATCAGAATGAGCCTAAAGTCTACAGGGCTCCCGGCTGATTAGCCGCACTGGTGCAAATGTTCGGCCATTCTCGGAATAGCACTGATTGGGTGATTTAGCAAGCAGCCATGACATTACCAAGCTGAAATAGCCGAGATCAACCAATCTGGTGTAATCCTTGGCATCCTGACACGGGATAAGCCCAGACTAGAGTCAGGATGCCGGCCTATACATCATCATTAACACAAGATGTATCGTGGCCACTGTCAACCCAGATCATAACTCAGGAACGCTTCACTGTGGTAACCAAAAAAACGCCGCACTGCTGCATGTCACAGGTATGATTTAACACCTCAGACTCATGGCGTCTTTCTGCTTCTTTATTGACTAATTGCCTCCCAACAAAGAAGGTCACATGATCTAGCTATACTGATACGTCTACCGAGATAATGATAATTATCCCTCAGCATGGATTTAGTGACACCTATACTCAGGAACACTTGTAGACATGAAGAAACACAACCCCCAAGAGACCTGCTGATGATTCAAGACACGCTTATAGTTAAGTAACAAATTCAACCTTCAATCTGAGTTTTTTCTGCGACAGATTCAAGATGAAGTGAAGTAGTATACTTCCTGAGATGTATCAAATGCTTTCTACTCAAACAGATCTAGCAAATCTGGCTGACTTGTTGCTATGAAAGGCCACCCATATGAGGCTTTTTTTCACTAGTCCAGGCCAAATGGTTAACCCACCTAAAGCAAGATATTGATTCAAACTTGCTCGATGTTCTTGCTAAAGTTTAAAAATTGCCAGCAATCTGATAAATAATCACTATGAGTTTGTCACATAAATTCTGCATCCTATTTTCATGTTATCAATTACCAACTGATCCTTGTAACAGTAACCATCCAGTCACTATAGCAGGGTTCCTGTATGCAATCAACACGGCAAAGTAGTGAACATACATCCACCCCATCTGATGATCTAATGATCTACTGACATTGAAAGAATCAACTTACTGTTGTGACATGGGTACACAACTTGCAGTATATCCAACCTTCTCCATTAACTAATATCACAGTTCTTTATTCTACTGCCTCTTGAATTTTTGCCTCTGCCTCATGCAATCACGAATGGAAACTCTTGAATTTTCAGGGCATTTTGGGAAGAAGCCAATGAAGATTTAATTAGATTTTGGTGTGGATCTAGCACATTATCTGGATTCAGGAAAGCCATCAAGGAATATTCACAAATGTAAAGTCACTTATGCATAAATGAACCTGGGAATATGGACAGAATAAGTGAATGCAAACACATGGCAGAGGCTTGCATTCTTTAGAATCCAGATTTCTTTATTTTCCAGTTCCTTAATTTTTTATCTTACCTTTCATGTATGAACCAAACATTACACATTATGACATGGTTTTTAGTGTCCTTATAATCACAAAATATACTCTTCCTTTCCCTGGCAACCTGCATGGTCACAAAGCTTTGCTTGCCAATACACTGACTGTCTTTTCAAAATCTCTAGAACAAAGTATTCTATTATTCTTCACACATTCCCCTCCTTTGGATCTTTTTCTGTAAACCACATTTCCTTTGCACAGATCTTCAATATCCCCCTCCAACCTCTTTTACCACATTTCCTTTGCACAGATCCTCCTTAACAACCTCTCTTATCACATTTCCTATGCACAGAACTGCCATATTAACCTTCAACCTCTCTTAAGTACCTCATTTTTTTAAAAATTTCCTCAATGATCACACATTAAGTTGAATTACTATGACTTACTATGATTTCAAGAATTAACAAATCCATATGTATAAACTAACTATTCAGGTTATTTTTTACATTATCTTTCAATCAGTTATCTCCTTCTTTGGCATACAGAATGTTGTGCTGATCTACATATTAATAAACATATGTTTAAAGCATAAGATTTGCAAAGCCTGACCTTTCTTTACATGAAGATATCCAGAGGTTTTCTTCTGGCCATAGTTGTTTCTACCTTCACAGGTGTAAAATCCTGAGTCAGACAGCATCAGTTCATTGATCTTCAGTCTGAAAATACGGATAGCATTATTAAGGATAATAAGAACCACATATGACAATGAATACCAGCAATGTAGTCAAAAATTTGCCATCCATGACCAAGAATGAGGGATCTAGGACTGAGACCATTGGTTCCAGGAATGAGACCTCGAGACCATGTATGTTTACCAAACTCTCAGCAACTCCCATATACCTGAGTTTGTCGAGGAAAGAAAAAGTTTAACACAGTGCAAATCTCATACCAGTACGTAGGCAGCTTATGGTGGAGACGGCGGTGACCGGTGATGAAGGGTCAATGGATATGAACAACCTGAACTTCAAGTCCTAGATGTTGGAGTGTTGGGACAAAAAGTAAATGTGACCATATATACAAACACATAAATGCTTCAATTCATGAAATGGAATTTTCTGCAGTTACTCTTCACCATGCAGCAAATCATCTCATTGTCCTTCTAAATAGCGAGTTCTAGGAAGTTTCTATGTCATTCCCCACAAGCAGTATCTTTGTCATTAATTTTTTCACACCTTTAAATTGCATAACGTACATGACTAATGAAAATTCAAATCACAGATTCCAGGCATGGAAATTTTGATGCTTGAAGGATGTTACTTAAACTAATTTACTGGACTGATTAAGCTAAGCTAAATATGAAGAAAGTAAAATGAATACCTCTTGTTTTACCATGAGTGCTAATCTGTTTTCTATTCCACATCCCAAAGTTCCTAAACAAAGTTAGAAAGTTATGTAATTGAAAATATTACAAGAAAGACTAAAGGCTTTCAACAGGTCATGAGAGAATGGGTGGCGTTTTGCTCATCAGGTGTTTTGCTGTATGTGACATGATCTCTCTATAACAAACAAGCTGTTGTTGAATAATTAACTCACTGTTGGAGTTCCCGTATAACATGAATACCCATAAAATGAGCAAAACTTGACTCATTTGGTATTTTCACCCACTCCATGTTAACATCTATACAACAAATATATCTATCTTCATTCTTTGAAGTCGGGAAAAATATGTTCATTGCTACCCAGTCACTGTACATCAGTCAACTTTTATCTGAATGTAAAACTACCCGCTGTCACGTTGTCTCATCATCTCCTTTGATGCTGAAGTAAAACTTGTAGAAAATCAGTCTTATCAAAAACAAAAATTTAATTATGAAACTGGCATGGATAATAAGCAAGTCTCATCAGTGGATATTTGCTCTGTCTAAGAAGTTTGTTACCAAGGAAACAGACAATTTAGACATAAGGTTTCCTTATTAAGCAGCTGTTTTAGGGTCATTATTGATAAGCAAGACATTCATCTTGGTGAACGAAGGTTCCTTTAATGAACGAAGATTCATACGCCCTCGAAACAAAACACATAAAAAACATGGAAAACCACACCTTGTAAAGGTTAATGAGGAGGAATTCATCCACACATCTCACATATGAGGCAAACCATTGTCACCATATACATCTGCCAGTGGCACTTACATTTTACTGTTACCCATACACAGATCTGTTTACTTATTATGACCCCTGACAAGGACACTGGAAGGGGACTGTTTTTGGCCATGTTTGGCTGTCCCTGTCTTTGTTTTTTTTTTATGTTTGTCTATGTAACATATCAAACAACAGCACTGCAAACATGTATAATACGCCCTTCTTATGTCTTATGACCTCATTAAATATGCTTGAAATCTGCTGAGGAATTTAATTGAGATGATCAAAAACATGATCGCCACAGTGCCTCAAAGTGCGGTGACCTCTGACCTCATTAAATATGCTTGGATTTTACTGGAAATTGAACTTATGTGAGATATTTTATTGATTAACATTTCTGATGAGTTTGATCAAATCCTTCATATTCTTCGTTATTTATTGCAGCAGCACCACAAAGTAGCCTAGTGACCTTATTAAATACGAGTGGATTTTAACCTGTTGGTAAGTAGTTATGGTGAGTTTGGTGAAAATCCATCAAATCCCCAGTAAGTTATCGCAAAGACACTAAAAGTTAACGGACTGTGGGTATACCATGATACTCCCGACATATACAGGTGTAAAAAAAAGATAATGGTGCATTAAAAAATGTATGTTAACAGGTAAGCATTTGTGATGTTAATGAGGATGGAGTGTGTGACAGGAAGTGCTGATTTCTTACTGTAGGACCTAAAGAGACCAAATCTGTTGATCCTTCATTGTTAGAAGAGCTGTTTCGGATGGAGGAACAGATTATCACTTTAAAGTTCCGTATAAACCTCAGTGTGGCTAATTAACAGATGTAAAAGAACAGTTCTTATAAATCAAAATCAGAAACGGATCTTGGAAGGGGTTTATATTTTGCAATCAGACCCCACCCCCCTTTTCAGCCGCTGCAAACTAATTTTAAAGGCTTTCTGACCAATTTTTGCTGCCTGGACACTACCTTTCTGGACCTGGCACCCTTGTTTTTAGTTTTTGCCATTTGTCCTCATAGGTTGGACCCTTCCTTTTCCTAAATCTTGGAATGGCCTCTGAAAATCATATTTTGAGTGTTCTGACATTTTCTCTCTTTCATTATCTAAATTGACACAAATTCATGAAATCTCTTAAAATTTTGTCACATCTAATTTTTTTTAAATTAAAAGGACATATTAAAATTACCATTACCTATAACAGGCTGCACATTTGGCCATAACAGCCGATAAATCCATTTTAACACTTTTTTAGGATCTGTTATGGCTGAGACCACCCAGAATCATAGGAAGCAATTACATATTGTAAACACAGCAACAAACAGGAGCGATCAGGCGGAACAGCACTGCAGTGCTGCCATGCTGTACTGACAGTGCTGATGCTGTACCAACTGTGCTGCAATACAGAGGAGATGTAATTCAAAGAGCTTCTCTGTGGGGCTGATATTGCTGAAAGAGCTCATGTGGTGTCAAAATGAATAGCCACGCCTGGTTATGCTGGTTTTTCTTATCAACACAATCTAGCCCCCTAACAGCACTGTTTATAGCAAACACAGCTTCTGATCGTGTACTGAAACTCAGTATTTTTATGATGAAGCTGTCAGTGCCTGCCATAATATACTTGTTCAACATCCCTCGACCACCAGTCTTTGACACTTTCACTTATTCAGCCTCTAAAACTATACTGAGGCGGGGATTTACAACCAATAGCAGCTCTTTGAAGAACAAAGGCCAATTCCCCTGTTATGATATGTAGACCATTGATATCATCCTTCTATACTACTGTACCTACCTATTCCACTCAGGGGTATAGTAAAACAACTGCATATTGTTTATACCTACAGCACCTTCAATATACTTCTTTAGAATAGGATTAGGAACATCTGGGGAATGTGCCTCAATGGAATACAAGTCTGCACTATGCAGGTCTCCTGAGAGAGAAACTATTTGATGAAGGAAATGAATATTTGAAACAATATTTAAACAAACTTTAAAACATTTGTTTGAATGACTGATGAGAACATGATACCACTAAGGCACAATATATTCAATTATATTATTATTATATATATATATTAAAAACATATTCTTCATTAATCTTTTTTTAATTTTCTAAATTAAGTATTCATTCTTTAGTAATGCAAGTGCAGCTAAAAATCTTAATTCAAAGTTATCAAGACACTGGATTAAACCAACCAAACTGAAAAATATTTCAAACTGAATATAACTGGATAATTTTAATCAAAGTTTAGATTTCTATGACACCTGACAATAGTCTTCTCTAGACTGTTGGGTAATATATACTGCATGTTAGTGCACAAGGGTCAGAGTACCTTTATGGCATTTATGCATCATCACTAAAACACAGTTTCAAGAAGGCAGAACCTCTACAGGTCACCAAAAGTCAAAGGTCATCAGAGGTTAAAGTTCAATAAGCAATGTAAAAACTCAAATGCAAGTCTAATAGTTTATGACCACTTTATGTGCACTTTGTTATATCAAGGCTATTCTAGTGACAGCTTGACTGGAGCTTTGTCTGGTATGTTTTGTACAAGACAACTACAGGTGAACCACTGACAGGAGTCTTCTGGACAATTCTAAGGCACCTGAGATCAAAGGACTCTCACACTCATAGGGGTCAGCCAAGAGGGGTAAAGGGTTATATACTAAACAGCTGAAGATAAACCCCTGCAGGGGTGGCCTGGTTGACTGATACTACATGAGGGTGTCATGCCATCAGGCTGACCTGGTCTTTGAAGTCAGTCTTGACCTGGTGTTTTATATAAACCAGTTACATTATGTGTAATCATCCTTGTCAGACCAGTCACCCTCACTAAACTAACCCTCCCATCAAAATACAGGACCAGTACTGACCTCCCACAGCATCCCTCACTGAATGAAGGTCCTGATTAAGGCACCAGGTCAGTCATACTCAACAAACCCTCCCCTCAATGTTAAAGTCCTGTACTGGCCTCCCACAGCATCACTCACTGAATGAAGGTCCTGATTAAGGCACCAGGTCAGTCATACTCAACAATCCCTCCCCTCAACGTTAAAGTCCAGTACTGACCTCCCACAGCATCCCTCACTGAATGAAGGTCCTGATTAAGGCACCAGGTCAGTCATACTCAACAAACCCTCCCCTCAACGTTAAAGTCCAGTACTGACCTCCCACAGCATCCCTCACTGAATGAAGGTCCTGATTAAGGGACCAGGTCAGTCATACTCAACCAACCCTCCCCTCAATGTTAAAGTCCAGTACTGACCTACCACAGCATCCCTCACTGAATGAAGTTCCTGATTAAGGCACCAGGTCAGTCATACTCAACAAACCCTCCCCTCAATGTTAAAGTCCAGTACTGACCTCCCACAGCATCCCTCACTGAATGAAGTTCCTGATTAAGGCACCAGGTCAGTCTTACTCAACAAACCCTCCCCTCAATGTTAAAGTCCAGTACTGACCTCCCACAGCATCCCTCACTGAATGAAGTTCCTGATACTCAACAAACCCTCCCCTCAATGTTAGAGTCCAGTACTGACCTCCCACAGCATCCCTCACTAAATGAAGTTCCTGATTAAGGCACCAGGTCAGTCATACTCAACCAACCCTCCCCTCAATGTTAAAGTCCAGTACTGACCTACCACAGCATCCCTCACTGAATGAAGTTCCTGATTAAGGCACCAGGTCAGTCATACTCAACAAACCCTCCCCTCAATGTTAAAGTCCAGTACTGACCTCCCACAGCATCCCTCACTGAATGAAGGTCCTGATTAAGGCACCAGGTCAGTCATACTCAACAAACCCTCCCCTCAACGTTAAAGTCCAGTACTGACCTCCCACAGCATCCCTCACTGAATGAAGGTCCTGATTAAGGGACCAGGTCAGTCATACTCAACCAACCCTCCCCTCAATGTTAAAGTCCAGTACTGACCTACCACAGCATCCCTCACTGAATGAAGTTCCTGATTAAGGCACCAGGTCAGTCATACTCAACAAACCCTCCCCTCAATGTTAAAGTCCAGTACTGACCTCCCACAGCATCCCTCACTGAATGAAGTTCCTGATTAAGGCACCAGGTCAGTCATACTCAACAAACCCTCCCCTCAATGTTAAAGTCCAGTACTGACCTCCCACAGCATCCCTCACTGAATGACGTTCCTGATACTCAACAAACCCTCCCCTCAATGTTAGAGTCCAGTACTGACCTCCCACAGCATCCCTCACTAAATGAAGTTCCTGATTAAGGCACCAGGTCAGTCATACTCAACAAACCCTCCCCTCAATGTTAAAGTCCAGTACTGACCTCCCACAGCATCCCTCACTGAATGAAGTTCCTGATTAAGGCACCAGGTCAGTCATACTCAACAAACCCTCCCCTCAATGTTAAAGTCCAGTACTGACCTCCCACAGCATCCCTCACTGAATGAAGTTCCTGATTAAGGCACCAGGTTAGTCATACTCAACAACCCTCCCCTCAATGTTAAAGTCCACCAAGACCTCTAACAGTATCCTTCCCAGAATGAAGGCCATGATTGAGGGACCAGACCTGTCATACTCAACTTTATTTTTTTTTTTTAATAAATTTTGACATTGTTTGCCTGGTTTATCTAACTTTTACCAGAACACTTTGCAGAGATCTGGTGAATCAGATTTAAGTGGATACAATGCACACAGACACCTATCAGTATAAATGTGATGGATATTTATACAAAGAAATAGTCTCAAATTTTTATAATGAAATATTTCTGTATTTACACTTTAATAAAAGTTCCACAATAAAAACAAGTCTGAAGAGATATATACATTTCAAATTAAATTTTTAGATACACTTAAGAGTATTTTAGCATGCAACAGTCAGGTGATATTTTAACTAGAACGTTCACTGAGTGGTATGCAACAATCATAGTAGAGCCAGGACCATTCTGAGTACACTGGAGACATAAAACTTAATGTTCTTTCAGATGTGTCAAATTCTGTTTCAATAGAGAGCAGAGCTCCCTTATTTATTTATACAAGGCTGTGTGATTAGTTCAAGGTGGGCGGGGATGGAAGTCAACAAGGGCAAGCTATTAATGCCCACAATCAGACAGAACTATGTTTGAAGTCCGTGGCACAGCGATTTAGTTGACGATACAGGCAGTTAAGGGTAATAAACATTTTGTGAACACCATTTTTATGGCCCAGAAATATGAGGGCTGATTGCTCTTTATGCTTTCTGGGATGTGCAGGGAGGGTTGTTATGATTTGGGTGAACATGTCTATGTTATATTATGGTTACATGGGGTACTTTTTGCCAAGCAGATATACAGAGAAACAGCTTACATAGACATAGCATGCAATCTTTAATGCTGATAAAACATACATAACTTGATGATAACATTGTTAAAATTTATGGGTTTCTGACTTGTCTGAGGAGGTAATCTTGTATACATGTATATGTAATGTTCTACTATTTTATATTTTGCTGAACATCAAAACACTTCAATATATTGGTATTCTACCATTTATACTTGTTTCAAAATTAACATCAATATTAACAAAGCTAGAATACATAAAATCTAATGTATTCTGTATTTTGTTATATGTCCCACTTAAAATACATAAATATATCAATACATAAATTAACAAGGCCTACAGGCCTAATGCAAACCTGTGCAAAATTTTGGGAGTATGAATGGAGGTTTATTTTTAAGATTTGATATTGATCCTCTTAAGTCCTACATATCTACCTTAGTCATTATGATTTCAGCAAAATGGACTTTTCAGACCTGCAAGTTTCAGACTAGGACATTTTAAAACTAGAATATCGGTAGTCAACAAGCGACTATGTGTATCCACAGAAATCAGAGTGGGACGGGTGAAGTAAGGCATGGATGTCTGCAGAGTAAACGTGAATGTAGGTGGTGCCACCTGTCATAAAATCGAGAAAATTGTCCAGGATGTATAAACCTGCAAAATTTCAGGTGGACAAGTCAAACCACTTCTGAGATATGAGTGATTTTATCCCAAGGCAGATGAACAGATGGACAGTGTGCTTAAGTGGTTGTAGGTGGCGCCACCAGTTTTGCCTATGATGAAGAGCTATGTGAGATCTATACACATGCAAACTTTTGGCCTAATTGGTCATACGGTTCCGGAGATATGAGCTTGGATGTCTGCAAAGTAAACCTGAATGTAGGTGGTGCCACCTGTCATAAAATCAAGAGAGCTGTCCAAGATGTATAAACCTGCAAAATTTCAGGTGGATAAGTCAAACCACTGCTGAGATATGAGTGATTTTATCCCAAGGCAGATCAACAGATGGACGCTGTGCATTAGTGGTTGCAGGTGGCACCACATGTTTTGCCTATGATGAAAAGCTATGTGAGATCTATACACATATACAATTTTGGCCCAATCGGTCAAACTGTTCCCAAGATATGAGCTTGGATGTCTGCAGAGTAAAACCTGAATGTAGGTGGCGCCACCTGTCATAAAATTGAGAAAGCTGTCCAGGATGTATAAACCTGCAAAATTTCAGGTGGATAAGTCAAACCACTGCTGAGTTATGAGTGATTTTATCCCAAGGCAGATGAACAGATAGACTGTGCAAAAATGGTTTCAGGTGGCACCACCATTTTTAGTGTATGTTGTAAAGCTACCAAAGGGCTACATTTGTGCAAAAATGTTTAGCCTGATTGGTCAAACAGTTTCAGAGATATGTTTGTTTATGTGGAGAAACAGACGCACAAATGGATGCTGGGCAGTGAGGAAAGTTCAGAGGTCAACAAAAAATGAGGGCGCAGCAGTTCACATGTAACCTGATGATAAACCCGATTCGCTTAAAATGCAAACCAAGTTTTTTTTCAAACAGTTGAAAGATATAGTTCCAATAATCTGGGAATTCTGCATCTAGACATTGTGTCTAGACGTCAAGACACTGTGTCTAGACGTCTAGACACATTGTCTAGACACCTGCCAGAGCCAGGTCAGTTGCCATGGTGATGTCTGGACCCCACCTGTTTGTACTGAGTGACCTCTTGACTTGGCTGCTGAAACTCAGCATGTTGTCAAATCTGTTTTCAAACACAGAAAGCCTTTTTCAATTGGCTAGAATGCTTTTTTAAAGTTGTATTTACCCAATCTGTTCTTAAAAAACTGGCAGAACCCTACCATAGAATAATTCTTGTAAAGTTTAAACCAATCAGCTGAACAGTTTCATCATAAATCAGTGTATAAGCTAGAAGAGTTTAAAATTACATTTTCACTTGTAAAAAACACATCAATGTAGGTGGCGCCACCAATGCCTCAATTTCAGATATGACATATGTGACAAACATTGGTGTAAAATTTGGTGATTATAGCTCTAGCCATTTCTGAGATTTTAATTTTAGTGTGCTTTTTTTGACAGATGACAAAGTTCAACCTCCTGTAACTTAGCCAAAAATCTCCAAACTGGAACCATTCGAACAAACTTGAGAAAGATTGTTCCAGGGATCATTTCTGTGAAATACTGGACGATTTGGCTGGACAGTTTTGGAGAAGAAGATTTTTTAAGCTTTTTTAGCTTTTCCCTATAAAATCTAAGAAAATGCAGTTAGAAAAAAAAAATCTGTGAGAGTTTTTCAGACGACTGATTATTTGCAAAAAATTTGGTGATGCTAGCTTCTGCCGTTTTTGAGATAGCTATGGTTAACGTACAGACGACGCACGACAGATGACGCACGACAGACGCCGCACCATCACATAAGCTCACAGGTTCGCTAAAAACTCTCACTTTCTCAATATATTTTCAATTCCCTGGATCTTTTATACAGTAATCTGTCTTATTATTTTCCAAACTGCATGATGTAATGTTTTAAGTAGAAGCAGTTTTTAAGCATATCATAATATACACAAAAGCAACTTAATTAAAACCTCATAATACATAAAACCGCAAACCTAATTCAGGTGTTTTATAGTCACCTGAATAATACACATGCTGTGACAATAAGCGAGAACAAGATCCATTTTTTTTCCCCAAATATCTGAACTATTAGAAAACAAAACCTGGATATTTCATGAAGAAAAACTCAATTGTGATTGCGAGGTCAATTACAACTGCTTTATAAATATGCTACCTTGTACTTTTCAGTCTTTAAATATCTATATATAATTAATACTGTTAATTGAAATATTTTCTTTTTTATGATGAAACAACCCTGGATATATTAATCTTACATGAAAAAAACTATATGTTTAAATAAATTTTTATTAAATTCAAATGTAGCTAATTTAATATATAAATCAATTTTATGTGTACACGTGCAAAACATTCTGGCAAAACATGAGTTTCCACTCCAACATGACATCACTTATGCATGCTTGTACATTTTTATGAGTTGACTTTCATGTAGTTTTTATTTGCACAAGAAAGGTAAGCTCTATTAAGCCCGAGGCACAGATTCATCATGGATAAAAAAATATATATATTAAAAATAAAAACATTCCCACTGGGAAAGTGGCAAAAAAGCCCACTGGCTGCTGTAATAGAAAAAATAGCCTACTGGCTTGTAGCAATCTGAAAAATAAGGATAGTCTGGAGTGTCACCTCATTCTTAACAATACATTCATCTCAGACATTCTTAATTAATGTTCAATTTCCTCTGCAGCTAATCTGATCTCTCCCCAGTAAATCATGAAACACAATTACTAGCCAACAAAACACAAGTTCCCCTGTCGCCTGAATCATAATTGTCCAGTTGTCACTAATCAGATCACACTAATTCTAATTCTGCTCTGGTATTCCATCACAGGGAATTCTGTAATTGGCATTATGTCTGCAAGACTGAATTTTCTACATTCAATATTCAGTGAAGGGATCCTTTTCCACAATTTTGATCATTATAAGCTCATTACTGTCTTGAATTTTTCTGATACACAATAAGCAAACACACGGTTAGAGCTTCCTTGAAAAATATGAACTCCATTTTAATCATCAGAGGAGTCTCATTATGGCAATATTGGACATGGCACTGAGCAGCTATGTAGCTATTTACTGACTTTTTAATATATATATATCACAGTCAAAATTTGTGTTCTTGCCTAGGTAAGATTGCAATTGTGATCTTGCCTGGGCAGATTTTATAGACTCCTCCAAACCAGATTCCCACCCAAAATGAAATTGATAAAAGAATAATGTGCCCTTTTTCTTTAAAATAAACTGCAACCACATGATATAACCTAGTAAAACAAGTCATAACTGCATATCAGCCATGATCAATGGGATGGGGTTGGCATTTTGAACATGCATAATTTCAGGAAAAACCATGTAAGGCCAAAAAAAATAAAAGGTATGGTTCTCAGGCACCGCCCGCGTCAATTTTAACCCCCCGCATCAAACATTTTTATCGTGATTTTGTCATTCAAAATGGTAAGATAATACAATTTCGATGAGATAATCTTTGTTATGTAGCCCTTTTGCCTGTTTAGCAAGAAGAAACCTGTCATTTACATGCTTTTCCCTGATCATATGACATTTTATCAAAACATACAAAAAAAGGTCAAAAATAAAATACCGCCCGCCCGCATTGATTTCTGAAAAAAAGTGCCTGAGAACCATACCCTTTTATTTTTTTGGCCTAATATGTGGAATTTTTATCTGATTTTAAGACAAAATTGAAAATGTATAGGCCAAGCCACAAATATGTAAGGTTATTTCACAATTTAATGAAGCTTCCTTACCCGACTTTTTTTAGTACATGCATGAGATTTAATACATGAATTGGAAAGAATTAACTGACATTGTTGTTAAGCAGTTGTTGACAAGGAATTAAAACTGTGGAGAAATGATGGCAAGTGGCTTCAGCAGTCTTCTGTACCAGATAAAGCCGAGGGAGATCTTTGGACGTGCAGCTTTGACCACAATCCATGACACCACTCTCAAATATGTAAGATTCTGTGTGCTTTTAACTCAAAAGGAACCTTAGAATTTACTCTAAAAATGAACCTTTTCACTCAAAATGAACCTTTTCACTCAAAATTACCCTTATCACACAAAATGAAACTTGTCACTCAAAATGAACCTTTTCAGACAGCACACAAACAGAGAAATGATTCTAGGTGACACAATCAGTCTTGTAAACATGATTAGGCCATCCAAACGTGCAAACCTTGAGGGCAATCCACGTTAGCACTGGTGAGATATGGAATGTTTTTGTTATATTACAGTAATCAGATTTCACACAAATGGAATTCAAATGAGGACCAAAGGTAAGAGATTACCTTATGAAATGAAGGACACCAGTTTACAAAATACAATCGTTATTTAAACAACACAGAATTGGAGTCACACGAGAAACGTTTTAATTAATTCTCTTTGGCGCCACCTGATGCCTGCGGTCGCGCCATCTGTGTTCTTCTTGTGGTGCAAGATTAGTTTTATATCGATGTAATTACTAATTTGAGATGGATATTTATGTATAAGGGTAAATTGCAATATGATGACGAATAAAGGCTTTACCAATTTTATGAAAATGTTTTGAAGTTGTGACAAAAATTTATTAAAAAATTAAAATTAAGGTCACAGCCTATTAATAATAACAAGGGACCTATGGGTCACGACGCTCAGCTGTTATATATGATAAAAAAATATTATTTAGAAATGAGGCACATGCTGGTTTTGTGTGGTAATAAATATAAGCTGTATTATGAGTTGTTGTTGTTTAGCTTATGTATGATTTTGATAGTACCTTTGGAGACAGGGAAGAGGATTGATTTCATTTATTTTATTAACAAATGGAGTACTACTGTCACACAGATTTTGACTTGGCCATATAACTTATAAGCAGAACATATAATATAAGAGTTTAACTATTTATTAAAAAAATTACAAATATTGTCCCAAATATAATTTTTATTAAAAATAATAAGAGAATCGTATGATTTTTTAAAATGAAATATAACTGATATGATTATTAAAATAATATTAAAGAATATATTCATGAATGCATTCATGAATACATTTTGAAAGTATTTGCACGAGAATTTATATACTTTCATTTTTACCTGAATTCCCATTCTTTATGTAAGAAATTTAATGGAGTACATAATCATATTCATATTTAAATACAATTACAAAGTATTCGCACCATGTCTGGTATTTATTCAGTTTTCACCAAACAATGATGTTGAGAATCCAGAATATACAAAATTCACACATTTAAATAATGATCATAAGTACCTGGTTTTATGGCTTTTATTTATATTAAAAAATAACTGTAAAAAATTCATTCTGGACTTATTTCACATCAATGTACACACTAGACACAGTAGGAATCTAGATTAATATTATCAACTGCATCTTTGTCTATCATTAATTTCCTTCATATAATCCCTAATGATTAGTAATGAATAATATGATTTACTTCTTTATCATTAAAATTGAACTGAAAATGCCATAGGTGACTGCATGGTGTTATTTGGAATATGTGACATTCTACCCATCGATACAAGATTCTTATATCATCAGTAACTGCAAGTTAATTTCCTGTTATTATAAACTAACAAATTCCTTTTCTATTTTTCTTTAATTTGTTATTAAAAACCAATAAAAATTTATTAATTTATTGTTTATTGTTATGTTGTTGGTTAAAACTACTAGATGAGTTGGGTTGGACACCTGGATCAACTGTGGCTGGCCATAAGCTGCCTGGATTCTTGCCTCAAGCGTGCATAATTTGATGAAAGGTCAACAAGGTCAACATACAGGTGACTCAAGAGGGGCTGGAGAGAGCCAAAGTCTGACAGGGTCTCATAAAAAACATTAATAAAAGCTACAATATTTGGCCAATTTCTTTAAGCTTTCTTAACTAAAAAGCTGAAATCCTTATGTGTGCATGATATGAAAATTATATCAACAGTGCTCACGGGAAACAAATGTGCCATGGTCACAGTTGGGCAAAATTTAAGGTACTAATTTTATATTTATACTAATAACTTATAAAATATGAAAAATTCAGAACTAATTTTGGGTATTCAATTGAATCTTGATTAAATAATGTTACATCCCTGACAAAAAAATCTCTAGCTTCAGCAATGTCCTTGTTAAGGGAGTAAATATATTTCTTGATTTTTTACAAAGTGCATTATGTTTGGGCCCATAACTTAAAACAATTATGCAATACTGACATCATTCTGGCATGTGCATAGCGAATGTATAGAAAAATATGTATATTATTTATGATTAAAGTCAGATCAGTGGTTTTGATATTAGGCAGTCTTAAAGTGTAACAATGGGTTTTTAATGGAAAAATGAAGTTTTTCATTGATATCTCGAAGGAATTAAGTCCTAGTGACCAAATTCTTGGCATGGTAGGGGATTTTGGAGAAATCTAACTGTATGCCAAATTTAAGGAACTTAGAGCTGAAGCTCGGGAGCTGAGCTCTAGCAAACTGCATAACACTAACAATATGTGACATGGTGCTTGAAAACTTGAATAAAATCTACAGTTTTTGATCAACTGGTTTCAAATTTTTGGTGTTAACAGTTGAAATGCTAACAAAAACATGCTATGAAAATTAAATCCACAGCAGTTACAGCAAAAAAACGTGCCATGGTAAAAGTTGGGCAAAATTTAAGGTACCAATTTTTTATTTTTGCTAATATTTTAAAAAATTTAAAAGATTTTGATCTAATTTTGGGTATACAATTTAATTTTGATTAATAAAAGTAATATTACTGGAAAAAAAGTGCTTAGCTTTAACAAGTTTTGTGTTAAGTGATAACATTTCTTTCCTGATTATTTACAAAATGCATTATGTTTGGGCCCATAACTTTTTTAAATTATATAATACAGACCTAATTTCTGGCATGTACATAGGAATTATATAGAGGAATATGTATGGTAAATATGAGGAAAAACAGATGAGTGGTTTTGATATTAGGCAGTCCTGAAGTGTGAAAATAGGTTTTTAATAAAAAATTGAGGTTTTTCCTTAATTTCTCAAAGGAACGAAGTTGCAAAGACCCAGTTTTCAGCTTGGTAGGAGATCTTGGGGACATCTAACATTATGCTGAATTTTGGATTCCTAGGTCTTACGGTTTCAAAACGTGCCACATCTACGGACGGACGGACGGACGGACAGACAGACGGACGGACGACGGACAATGGACCACGACTATAGCTCAGATGACTTATAGTCAGCTGAGCTAAAAATTAAGACAAGATATCAAGTTTGAAATCTTATTACCAAAATGTTACAAAATATATTAAAGAACAATAACAGTAGCTCAGAAAACAATATCAGATCACTATTTCAACCTCAGCTAGGCAGATTTTAAACTCACCTTAATGACACAAGACTGATCCTAAATTCACCTGTGCAAAATTAAATTCTGGGCTGCACCATGATAGACTTACTCTATAACAGATATGAATGCAATTGTGATCTATTCAGGACAAAGTTAAAATTTTCCAGTATTTCAAGCTCAACTTGGACATATACATATGTAGGCATGAGCATTATTTAGAGGAAATTTTATAGGCTTTTTTTTAATATTATTGATTGACAGAAAATCTACCAGAAAGGCTGGAATATTGTCATTTTCATCTTCATATTAACATACAGCCCCACCTACAGGCTACTCTCCTGAACTACCAAAATCCCAGGTAATGAGAGGTTATACCTGCATCCCCAGGTGGTGGTCTTTGATTTGATACGAGTGTTCTCCTGCAGAGCCTCCCCGTCCTTGAACCAGCTGTAATGTGGCAGCGGGTCACCCGAGATCTCACACAATATCCGCACAGATTCACCGGTATACTTTGTCATGTTCCGCATAGCAATGTCCACATTCACAAATCCTGTAAAACAAAAAAAAAAGAATGCTTTTACACACATGACTACTTTTTGCTGGGTGAAGCAATTCCAACGTTCATATATCCTGTAAAACATGACATAGTAATCTTAAAAAACCCAGAGGCAATGGTGCTCAGCTGAATAATAAAGCATACTCTGTATAACCACTGCAAATGACCAAACAAAGTAGCTTCAGTGTATCACAATACTCTTACACAAAAGAATATGGTTTTCTGGGCAACCCTATTAATGTTCACATATCCTGTAAAATAAGGGCAACAGTGATCAGTTGAATTAAAATGTAAAAGGAACTGCTTAATCAATCATACATTAGTAAATTGTGTTCTTCAATGTTTCACACAGCAGAGTAGACTAATATATCCTGTATCAGAGTAGACAGCTATTGACCTGTGGGTAACAATGCTCAGCTGAATTAAACAAGAATGCATATATGAACCACAAATTAGAATGAGCAAACAAAACAGTTGCTTTGCATCAATATATCAATATTCCTTTTAAACAAAGCTGTATTTTTTTTTGGGGGGGGGGCATGCAGCAAGTTATTTTTTCAATGCTAACTACTGCAAAAGATCCATTAACATATCAGAAGAACAAAAAATTATCACCTCTAAAATGAAGATGGCATAAAGAATTGTATTCACAGTTATCAGTTCATTTGTTTTAGTCATCCTGTATGTGTATATCATCCCTTAAAAGAGTTTCAGTTGGATCCTGAGTAAAAGAACAAGTAATTGTGGAATGGAAGCCAGCTTTTTCCTGATTCTCGTATTGAAATGAATGTAAAAGATTCTCAAATAAGAGCCTTCCATGACTTGCAATAGGATAATGGGCAACATCACCCTGCTTTTCAACAAACTGATCAGGGCAAAGTGATTTTGTTGAAAACTCCTGATACCAAATCATCAAAAGACTCGGTTGTGTGGCTCCGGGGTTCAGCAAAAGACTCAAAGCTGGGAGATCATGAGTTTGAATCTCAGTCGGTGATATTTTTCACAGTCGGCCCCCACCCACGGTGAGTGCTCTGCTTACTTAAAGGGAAGACTGAGACCAACGTCCAAGTTTCACCCACAAACGAGTGTACCTTTTGGGTGTTCCTTGGTTGAATGACAGAAGGGACGATTACACACCCAGGGACCATAGGTGCAGTAGTTAATCTACCTGGTTAACACCAGGATATGAAATGACAATAAGTGTGTGAGACTTTACTGTCACTGAGCAATGTTATATGTGGAGTTGCTAGACAATGTTTGACAATGTTTTAGTTTTAGGGGTGAGTGCAAAATATTTGTTTTGCACCCACAACACTAACACATGTCTGATTTTCTAAGTGCTAAAAACACACAAAAATGCATGCAACTTGAAAAATAAAGGTCACATTAAGCTAACTTTTGTTATGGAAGGGGATTTACCAAGGACCCACCTGGATATTAAGTTATATGCTTCTAGGTCAAATGGGTAAATTTGTGCCTTGTTAATGGACGGATGGATGACTGGACAGTCAACGAACAAGGGGTGATTGCTATAGCTCAGATGACGCCTATGGTCAGCTGAGCTAAAATTGGAGACTGTTATCTCCACCATAAAAAAAATCTATGAAAAAAGTAAAGAAAATAAAAACAGTCATCAAAAGCATTGATGTGAGTTACTTTAACATTCAAGATCAAATAGTTTCTATTACAGTACTTTGAAATGGAGTAAATATCTTCATTTGGTTGTTTGTAGAATACAACTGACTAGATGACTGACAATGGTGCTGACATCTTGTGATGGAATTTGATACTATTAAAGTATATATGTAAACCAAAATATTTAATAATTATCAAGAAAATGGATACTGTTATATAAAAACCCAGTTGCTTCAAAAGGGGTCTGAACATAATCGCTGTGATTCAGCATCAATGTAATTGGATCAATTTAAGATACATAGCTATCCTCATCACAAGGGCTCTGATCACACCAACTATATGCCAATTATGGAAATCAAGGCTTTGCAGTTACAACTATTTGCTGCATCAGACATGAAAGCAAACGTATTATATAAGACTGGTGAAAATATAAGATTACAAATGGGGATAAGTTTATATCACTTCACCCAACACTTCAAGCAAAGTGGTGTCTCTCTGATCAGTCAGACAGATCTGAATTAATGTTGCTTCAGTATAATTAAGCGATGATGCTATAACAATGTTTCAAGGTTTGCATGGGGTTTTTTCCAAAGACACCAATGAACAATCAGCGAGAGTCAACTGGATTAAGACAAACTGATATTAATTAACAGAAGCATCCCAGCTAATATATACATCACTTATATTAGTGAGGACTACATCCCCTGACACACCATATCTCATTTAACCCCCAAGAGAACTTATTTGTATTAGTTGGGAGGATGGAAGGGTTATCACTTCTCCAGCTGAGGTGTTACCTGCCCCCTGTCATGTTCCTGTAGCGGGGACAAGCTCTGCAGCAAGGGGGCAAATGAACAGCAGCCGTGTTACAGGGGGTCCCAGCCTTACTCACAGCACTGGCTAAGCTGAGCTTAGGTATTTTCCTTCTTTTTTTTCATCAGCACAGGAAACTTTTTTCTACATCTAGTGGTTCAAAATTGTTTCTTCTCCTGTTAAAGGAACCTTTTTACTTCAGAACCCTTTCCACATAAACTTTTTCTTCCCAGTACGTTACAACCATTTGAAAGCCATGTCTCAATGAGAATGAAATGAAAAATTAACATCCAGGAAATAAGATTGTCTTCTTTATATTAAGGTCCAAAACCATTTTCACTTAGGATTTACTGAGGTTATGTACAAGACATCTGCTTTTTTTTTATATATGAACTGAAGACTTGGAAAAAGCACCTTGCCTACTGAATGTTATACTCCCACACAGGGGCATGCGGTGTATGCCTGGTATTTATATGTAATGACCACTAACCCACCCACGTCCTCTCTTATATAGTACATTTACAGGAAAAACAAGAGTTATCATCTCAGGAAATGGACATACTCACCTTGGAGAAAATAATGGTTCTGACATTTAGTGATGTTATAACGTTGATATACTGTCTGGTAGAACACGACCTGTACTCACTCAGACTATATACTATGTCTGGTACTGACATCCTACATTTCAGCTGAACAACTATTGTATAAACATGAGATCTGTACTTTCTTGTGTTTTAAAAAGAGATCATCAATTATTCAAATAATAAATGGCAAAAATCTTGAATATATACATGCCATTCAGCAGGCAAATTTATTAGTTATTTGGAATGGACATGGTATTGCAATTCATTGTTCGTAAGAGGCACCAATTTTACTTAAGTGTTATGGTAATAGATGGCACTGCCCACAAAATGACAATAAAATGACTGCAATAGATGCAGTTAAGTTTTATGCTCTCTCCTGTACAAAAATTGTTTACCAAAAATGAAAATTTGCTTAATAAAATAAATTTGTTAAAAAGGAAAAAAAAAACCCAAAACTGTGCATCCTAATATAAATCTGGGGATTGCCGACTCCTGAAAACAAAACTTTTTCACCATAAGGTGTAATTACTAAAGTAAAAAACACTTATAAAATGTCCGGTTCTATTGCTACATGGAGATTATACTTTCACGTTAAATTCACTGTATTGTAATTCTGGATGACATTAATCTGACCAGGTTTTGACCTAAGATGAAATCACTTTGCTGTATGGCTGTCATTATCATGATCAGGCTGGGCTGTGATTGGTAAACAGAATAACGCATCACTGGACAGGGCTGGTGTCTGCTGGGAACAGCCATTGTGTTTCTGTATCCCCTGAGACTGTTCCTTAATGGTGAGGGAGGATGCCTGAATGATGCCACCTAGAGATAGTCTGACGTGTGATTCATTCTTAATTACCACAGTGATTACAGGATCATCTTCATGCCATGTAATCTGCAAGTCATGCCTAATTAAGGCCTTGACCTTGAAGTTGGTGTGGTTGTACCCCTCTCATTTGTTGTAATTTGTTACATATGTAGGGTTTATTTTACATAAATTACTGGTCAGGGCACATTAATATCTCTGAGCAGATGTCACTCCAGGTGACTGATATTAACAGATGAGATTAACAGATGATTCAAACACAGAACATACAGTCCATTAGACATCAGTTAAACAGCTCTAGTGTACAGATTAACTCCTGGTCTGTCATACTTCCGGGAAAGCCACAGGGCACAATCTTCCACTCAAAAAGTAAAAGAGTGTGGAGACAAGAGTGAAAGAAAAGAAGGTTCAATTTATACTCCATGTAATTTAGGTAATGTCCCTTATTTAAAGCTTTGTGCTCTCAACCATATCTGTGAACAAACTTCGGAAATAATCAATCAAACATTTATTATTCTTGCATTGATTGTCCATGTTAATTGTTGTCGGCAGCAGTTTGGCAAAAGTCGGAAACCATAGTGCCCCTTACTTATGCATGACAGACTGTTTGTCCTGCATGGGATACAAAACATGTTCAGTAAAACCTTACCCAATGACCACCAAATGACCACCTCATTTTAACAAACACTTTTTCAGTCCTAATTCTTATTTCTCTTTATATCACACCTCACTAAGAGGACTCCCT
This sequence comes from Sipunculus nudus, assembly GCA_026874595.1. Taxonomy (NCBI): domain Eukaryota; kingdom Metazoa; phylum Annelida; class Sipuncula; order Golfingiida; family Sipunculidae; genus Sipunculus; species Sipunculus nudus. Next base: position 58,543,343 of record CM049309.1, read on the forward strand.
CGAAAATGGGACCATTTTATCGAAGTCCAGTGGCAGTCATGATTTTGAGGTTTCACTGTTTATAGAGGTTGATAAAACCGTACTTGTATAGGTTGTGGTATGGTCGAGATGTCGCCACTTAACTAAGTCTTTACAGTAATGTTTAACGGTACTTTACGGTAACCGCATTGCATCATGGGTCGACATTCCTGAAAGTGATCGCCATCTTGTTGAGCGGAGTTCGTGCGACATTGTATGTTCAGCGTGTAATAAATAAGTTTGGAGTGTTGTTGACATTTGTCTTTTTGTCACGAACTCTACATAGGTGGCGTTTACCTTACCTCTTGCATCCTTTATACATATATATACCAAGACAGTATATATAAGGTTATCATTATAACAGAGACAGCACCACCCACTGAAGGTGCTGTGATGTAGATTGTGCCACATTAATACTGTTAATGTCATCATAAACCCACACATAGCATCTGTAGTCACCTGTACAGAGGGACAGACAACCTGCTGTATTAACTGTAAGGTCTGTTGCAGCCATCAGAGATGCTGGGGGATGACAGCAACATGATATAAGACCATCCGTATCCTGCCCACTATGTTTATTCCTTATGTTGATGCATCAGGTGACAAGACATAAAACAATATTCCCCTGATGATGGTGATGCATTTGATTTAATTTACAGAACGTCTGTGAACCAATGAGCCTGACAGACAATGGTTGTTCTACAGATGTCTCTATGATGATAGAGAGTAAGGTTTTCACTACTCCTGATAATTAAAAATTCCTCCAAAGAGATTCTTAAAGAAACTTTTATTTAAACTTTCTCCCCACCTTGTTTTACCTAGCTTAAACTTTGTTTCTCATATTAATCTTGTTATTTTGGCATTTGAGCAGTGTAACCATTTAAAATGACAATTCAATATATACAGGCTCACAATCATAATTTCTATACTTAATTATTGAAAACAGATTTTATATAATATCTATATTTTGCTCTATCTGCAGGCAAACAGAAACTTTGAGAAAATAAATGTCAAATTGAACCCTCTCAACTGAAAACAAAAATTTTCCATATTAAAAACTCAATAAATATACAACCTTAGAGAATGATAGATGACATTTGATGACTATTTCACATTTACCTCAAGCACACTTACATGTGATAATATACATCAATAATAAGTTAAGGTTAGCTGTATCCTTTTTCTACAATTTTACTTTTATATGAGGAGGTTGCAGAGAAATGGGAAGTGATTTCCATGTGAGTCTGCCTTTTATCCCATGGGTAAAGACCAGTCAAACTATACAAATCACTGTCAATTAACCTAAGTACCACACAAGAGGGGTGTGTTCACCATGTGCTGTTCCTGGTCTTGCCTCAGTGCCCCGGGACAGAAGGAATAATCAGTGGCTGCAGAAACAGCCATGTTACAGTGCTGTAACAGGACTCAGGGCTGCTGCAGAAGGCATCTGAAGGTTACCAGCAATTACTCAGGAGATGCGCTGGTAGTAAACTAGAGGTCAAATAACAAACCATGTCAGGACTGATCGTGGTGGTAAACATCAGGTCTGACGAACTTGTGTTTATTGTGTGCATGTCAATTGTAAATGGGCTATACACATAAAGTATATATCTGATCTGTTTTTAGCTACATATATATCATCTAATACTTATCTTTACCCTTTCTTAATCCTTATCTTTAGCTTTTCAATAATACCTATCTTCACATGACTGTTACCTTCCTTTTCCTTACCTTACTTTATCTTTCACTGTTCTATATTTAAATCTTTACCTTATCCTTATACCTTACAAATACCTTATCTTTTAACTTTACTTCATCCTTATCTTTACCCTTACTGTATCCTTATCTAATCATCTGTTCCTTTAATTCCCCCTATAGTTAATCTTTGTATATGATTTAAAAGCCTTTTTTAATGACTTATCTGAAGGAAAAATGGGAAGACCATTTGGATCACAGAAAGTCATTAGACATAGGTGGCACCACCTGCAGGTTATTATCACATAAGTCATGTGTTGGGTATATTTGTACAATTTGGTCAAAAACAAAAGCAGGGATTTTAGACACACTTGATAAAAAGAAGGGGGTGGGACAGAGGGATGGCCAGACAGACAGACAAAGGCCCACACTGACCATTTCAGTATATAGTCCTCCCTCTAAATGTTGAAGACAAACTAACCTTGATAATACTCAGTCTCTACCCTATATACCACACTCAATAACACTCCAGGACACACCAACAAGTACTGATCAAGGCCATATACCATACAGTGTATAACAAAGAATTAAATAAACGCTCCCTCTTGGAAGACACAAGCTCCACAGGGTATCAGGAGAGACAGATCAAGCTGATCAAGTTAATAGGACCACCCAAAATACTGTTCTCCAGCTGCAGCGTTTGAGCGCTGTTAACATCTGCTTGATTAAACAGCTATCGCATTAAGTATAGTACAAGATCAAATAATAATCTTATTGTGAACATTGGTCAATATCAGCCAGAGGACATAAGAACACTGATGTGGCTGGAGCAGGAAGTACTTTTATTTTCTGTGTTTGAATAATGCATGATCAAACAATCTTTATTATTTGATAAAAGTCAGCTTGAACACTAACTGTTTAAAGCTTTAAGCTTATGACCACTAATCCTCTCATTTTTTATCCCTGCTCATACCCTTACTTGTCTCCAGGGGCTGATAAAATGTTAACTGATCCTGATATATCTGTCTGTTGCATCAGTGGCTCATTCCTGGTCCAAATATACAGTTAACTTGAAAATGATGCAGTGTCACTTTTTACAATATTTAGCCTGTCATTAACCCGACTAAAGATGATTTAATTAGGTCACACTCACCTCTTACATTTCCAGAAGGAAATTTCACACAGACCTTTTTGGTTACAGCTAGAGGTCACATATAAATGTTCCAACTGCCTACCTTTTAGACAGAATGTAACTGAGATATTATAATAGTACAGCTCAGACTACTACTCTTTGTTGTGATTATCAAACATCAGGTAAGTAGAGAGTTATGTTTGTCTCTCAGCATATTTTTAAAAAAGAATATATTTAAAGGTGCCAATTCACCTACCTGTTGAAAAAGAATTAATGTAATTTTGGCTTCCTCTGTGTATATATTAAATATATATTAAGGGTAATTCTGGTTATGAAAAGTCTTTATAAGGCCGCATTGAAGCATGTATGAACTTGTTTATCAACAGTGAGTTTGTTAACACAACACTGTTGACAAATTGAAAAAACATGTAACCTAAGGTGGTAGGTTGCATATATGCAGAGGTAGAAAGGCTTATCTGACTTCTTGACAGATGTCCTTGTTGAATTTGTTCTGATTATATTGGCAGGCTCCCTCATATTACAAACATGTTGATATAAACAAAACAAGCAGCCTGTGTGCTGTGATATCCATGTTTTTATGGCCTATTTTTATAAAAGCTCTAAGGGATTACCTTTAGTTTATAAAGGTCAAACAGGTGATTGGGCCCAATTAACCTCCATCACATAACCCCTTATTGCTACTCAAATACAAATTTAATCCTTGAGGACCAAAAAGTATTTTTCAGACCTTATCTTTCATTTTCTTGAAATTTCAATGATTACCATAATTCAGTGATAACATTTTGGGATTATGTAGTTATAGTTATTATAGTTAAAAGACTTTCAAAATTCTTTATTCATACTCAATACATGATCGAGATTGTGCATTTGATACCAAAATCTGGTATTCATATTGGGAAATATTTCACTCTGCAATACCTTTAAAATATTCCTGCAATACCCATATCTATTTATGTTTAAACATATCCTATAAATCACAAGTTGGTGCTGGACAGACCAACACTGCCATAGCTGTACCCTTACCTGTGTGAACACACCTTAATGGTGCTGAGTGGCAATACAGTCTCTATCCTTCTGCAGACAGACAGACAGACTTAAAAGTACACACCAAATATTTCAAAAGCCCTTATCACCTGCTTCAGGCACTCCTTACTTCAGAGGAAAACATATCAAACTGGAGGGTCTGTGGGAGTGTAGGGCAAGAGCCTGTATCTGCCCCGGCCAGGCAGGAACCCTACGTGTCATGATAAATCCTCTCTGTCTCTCTGATGCCACTTGAAGGTGTCAGGTCCACTCCAGTACATAACAGACAGACTATGCCCGAGGCAATACCTTGTCCTGATACTTCCTCACTCTGCAGGATTTCTTCTGTAGAGGCTTTCTTTTCAGACTTTTACCTCAGATATATAAAGCCAATTATTACAGAATACCTTATACTGCACACTTTTTGCACATCTTGCACCTATGAGATATGTTTTATCTCCCTTAAATAAGTTACATGGAGGTTTTGTGTTCACCCAGGTCAGTCTTTTCATTAGTTTGTTTTTCAGGTAAAAGTTTATTTAATTGGTTAATTTATTATAACCCAACATGTATGTGGAAAAATAATTTTTTTTTGGTATTATTTTCACATTAAAAAAACTGTCACTGGTGCTGACATCTGGTGTTGACAATGGTACTATAAGAGAGGTGGACCACAGGATAAAACTACAGTTGAATCTCTTTTTACTATCTGGCAGATGATGCGGAAAAAGATGCTGCCATTACCTGGGAGGTTAATGGCCTTTTTATACAATTTCTGTGACAGTCTAAAAAACTGGGAACCACTCAGCAAATGATGGTAAGGGTAATTGAGTGTCACTGCTAAATTCAAAACAGAAAATTGAAAGCAGTGACAGCCAGAAAACAAACATAAAACAGCAATATTACATTACTGCACACTAATGTACTAAGAAACATTATTAATAACATTATTAAGACAACTTCCAAACTTGAAAACATATCAAAGAGCTTTTGCGCTATTTTTAAAAAAAATACCATAAACCAGCTACATGGATATAACAATGGTTGTAAATTGATTGATATTTTATATCTATTCCATTCCACTTTAGGTATAACTATATAATCTCTACCAGGTTTTAGCATTTTTTGGGAGGAGATTTGCTGGTAGCTGAAAATTGATTATATCCTCATGACATGTTTGGGTTTTATTAATTTTACCTTTTTACCAATGATTCCAAGTCATTACTAGGCTCATGCAGTTAGAAGTTATAAGGTAAACCAAATCAAGGCAACATTCTCTGAGGTATATAAATTCCTGCTGTTATCTGTCATTGGACCAAAGCCACCTGGTAAGTGGCAAAACACCTGAATCATATACCATATACTCTTACATTTAAATCGGTCGCTGTAAAATCTAAAATTATAACTACTATTTCAGTTATTGTTATTAATGCATAGGTAATTCAGTCGATCTGGCAACCAAATTGTTTGCGTCTAATATTTCAATGAAAACAATCTTATCCATTAACATTTGGAGAAGTAATTTCATGAAACCTACAACTATTTCCATTTGGTCAATAACCCAAGTATAAAGTTTCATCAGACAATCCTGTCATGATGTGATTTAATGTCTTCATTCTTCTTATGACAGACCAAAGATCCTAACTCACAAAACACAAGGTTTGGCATTTATTTTGAAAATATTCAGTAATATTTCTTTACTGTAATTATATAATTCTACTCAATTTATACTGTAACTGATGACAGGGTTTGCTACATTTGATAGAATTATCTGCAAGAAATACATGTCTGTCAAGCTGAAAGATGGCTCCTAATTTACTTAAATAATAATACCGCTGTAAAAAGCCTGGTTTGACAAACTTATAGTTCTGAAAGATAATTCAACATAAAATGTTATTTGGCTGGGTTTTATATATCTGCTGTCTGTTCTTTAAAACTATCAGAAGATAAATGACCATGTTATTATTTTCCTCACTGATGAATGATGGAGTATTATTTACACATCACAGCTGCAGGCACCTTCTTTTTCATGGTAAAATGATGAATCACCCTTAACCTTTTGTTGTTTTGAAATAATAGGAGGGGATTTCATGAGACCATTTCCTCTGCTGAATGTAGCCTTTCTCTTCTGCTGGATGTGCTATAGCTACTTATTTAATATTTTTTTGTTATCTAATGCAAGTTAAAGGTAATACCAACTTGTTAAAATTTCTTTATTATTACAGTAATAGGACAGGCATTTTGCAGAACATAATAGTGCTGATTTGGATTTATTTATGGGTTAAACATTTCAGCATGACTCAAAATTGAAGTAATTCACTCCCTTAAGTTACTTTGTTTTCTTTTTATTTCTTCACAACAATGATAGCCTTCCTTCAGAGTATATAATCAAGATATCATTCCACCACATTCTAAACACAACTAAGGTTATTCAGACAATAAAAATACCCTTGTCAGAAACCACTTTTTGAGGTATAATAATTATGTTGACTTTAATGTCTAAACACATTGTAAAGATTGTCCAACTAGATAAAAATAAATCTGGACCATTTTTCTTTTGAAACACCAGGAATTCTAATGTCCTCAAATAAAGAAGTACAAGTACCCATTCTCTGAATAAATCTCTGGTGCAAACATATCTGACAAAGTTTTCTCACATTCCTTTGCAAAATAATTCGTAGATATATATTTACATGTTAATAGGTTTTGGGTGTTGTCAAAAAAAAAGTTATCATGAATATATTGTTTAATACTGAATGTAGAGGTGGAAGACAAATAAGATATCCAGTTACCTGCAGGTGAGGTACTTGGTATGGTGGCTCCAGATGTCATTCTGAAAGAGTAAAATTACAAAGTTACAGCAGGAAACTTATGTTGTACACACTTCTTGATATATGCTTGTGACATAGCATGTTCTCATTCAGATCTCTCTTATTACTACTAAGACAAAGGAAGGGGAAACTGAAAATTCCAGAAGAACAATTAAGAATAAAAGGAAGATGAGGAACAGAAGATGACAGAAGAGAAGGACAAAGAATAATGTGGAAACAGAAGACCCCTGAAAAAAAAAAACATGAAAGACAAATGAAACTGAAGAAACAAAGATTCCAGAAGAACAAATCATGACAAAAAGAAGATAACAAAACAAAAGATTCCAGAAGAACAAGTCAAAGTAACAATAGATTCCAGAAGAACAATTCAAGAAAAAGAAACAAAAGATTCCAGAAGAACAAACAAAGACAAAAGGAAGATAAAGAAACAAAATATTCCAGAAGAACAAATTGAGACAAAGAAACAATAGATGCCAGAAGAACAAATCATGACAAAGGAAGATGAAGAAATATGATTCCAGAAAAAAACAAATCAAGACAAAGGAAGAGGAGGAAATATTCAAGAAGAACAAATCAAAACCATGGAAGGTGAGGAATTATTATTCCAGAAGAACAAATCAAGACAAAGGAAAATAGAGAAGCATATGATTCCAGAAAAAAAAAGACAAAGGAAGATGAGGAAATATGATTCCATGAAAAATCAAGACAAAGGAAGAGAAGGAAACATACAATTCCAGAAGAGCAAATCAAGACAAAGGAAGATAAGGAAGCACATGATGCCAGAAGAATTAAGAAGGGCAACTGAAGATGAGAAGTAACAGGGGATGAAAGACAAAGGATGAGAGAGAATGCCAGAAGAACAATGATGGTTAATGAAGATGGGAACACAAAATTTTTCAAAAGGAGAAATGAGGAAACAAAGGAAGATGAGGAAACAGAAGACCCTAGAAAAACATCAAAGTTGATGAAAATCAGATTTTCTCACTGGTGCTTTAAATTCCCAAGTTTTAATGTCATGTAACAGAAGAATCCCCACTGTAGAAGGATAACTGTGAAGTAACACAGGACACAGGAGTAAGACTCCAATGTCAATGTAAAGTACTAGAACTTCCAGCAGCTGGACTAAAGTCAATGTCCGATACAAAAATGCTCTTGGAGCATATCACATAATATCTTTTCATGAAAAAGACAAAAGCAAAGCAGTTCATGATACATACTGCAATTGTTACTATTTCTCGTTTTTTCTTCAGTGACACAAAGAAAACCCTTGATACACCAAGTGGTACATAAAACAACACAGGAGAGTGACATTTTTATTGTATTTAATCTGTCATTGCTAGGTATACCTCCTGGGGTGAAATGTTTTTATACAATGACTTGATTCATAACCATTCATAGACTGCAGCTTTTTGTTATCATTATACCATACAGAGGACTTTATGAAGGTCTACATTAATATGAATCCTGTATCCATCTTAAATGTGAACCACTTTACATGTTTTTATAACATGACTCAGCACAAATTTGAATTTAAGTTTGACAAGTAGTCCCAGCCAGCCCTCAGTGCCTAACCAGAATAGCTTCATTTTGAGCAGAATCAGTCGCTGGCAAAAGGGTGTACATATGGTGTAATATCAATACCAAGCAAGAAATGTCACATTTATTCACAAACACAAAGAGTAATCATGCCTTATTTAACCTTATCTTATGCTAAATCTGATATACATGTACAACATCATATAAGACAGGCAGCTGATATGCTACATCTATAATAACTGATATATTTTTTCCTATCTGCAACTGAGGATCCTTTGGTGCACAACCCTGCATTGTCCATAATTACATAAACTGGCTTTATTATTGAGAAATGCCACATCACACTCTCAAGGCTTATTTTGCCTGAGGTCAGCTTTTCTATTCATTATATGTACCTTATGACTTCCATGTATAAATACCCCCCAAGGTTGACCAGGGCTGCAGTGAAAACAAAGAACAGGCCAATCGTGTCAAAAAGGGCTCAAGAAAATCTCCAGATCAAAGGGGCCGATTGTATGTGACATGTGTACAGAATGCTAGAGGCCTATAGATTACACAGCAAGGCCAAGCAATGTGGGCAACAGGGGAGAATTAATGACTGACTTATATGTGTTACCAGGTAACAAATCCCTCCAGGCACCCTCTCCCTTCACCCATCAGTACTTGCTGAGAACTGTATCATTAATATACTCTTCAATAATATATCTCCCCAGGACCAAAACCAGCTGAATAGGACCTGTAATGACAGCCACTGCCACCTGCTGGTTTTTTTTTACATTGTGTTGGCGGGACTTTCCTTTCTGCCCTTGTGATGACGAAAAGTATGGATAGAACACCTGCTGGACAAACAGTGTCCACTGCTACCAGTCTCAGATACCTGCTGGACATTTACAAGGAGTTTTAGGCACTGTTTGACAGCAGCAGGATTACACACTTGCTGTAGCCAACAGAAAACGTACATCAGATGCAGCACGGCCTCTGAATTAGCACTGTATTATTAATTAACTTCCAATCGACTTCTGTTTGATATTGCTACTAAAGGTGGATCCTGCGTTAGCTGGGAACAGTTTCTAAGCCGGAAGGGATTGTCATGTTGCTATGGCAACTGCACGCTGCAGAAGCACAATGTATAAGCAGATCAGAGGATGCAGGAGATGACAGGAATGTGATGACCATTAGGGATGGGGTACTCCAGCATCAGTAACAAATAACCTTGACACAGAGAAAGTGACTAACAAATGAAGAAGAAAATCTGGGAACAAACATCCTCCCATGGTTTAAATATTTCTTTCCTCTTTTGGATTCTAGGAGCAGAAACACTAAAGACAGAAACGTTTTAGAAGCACTAGGATAAGAGGCCAATGGACCTTTGCAACATTGCTGAACTTCTACTAATATTCATGGCAGATGAAATGGCATAAAGTCTGATAAATGGTCTGAAAACATCATAAAGTACAACTTATGTAGTCCAAATAATAATTTTCCTTATATTAAGTCTGAAAAGACTAGGATATCTGACATTGCAGATATGGAAAATAAGTATGCTGGCCCATTATGAGATTCTATTTCATATGCATCTGCCATTAGGATACAAACTATAATCTTAAATATTGCCACATAATATAGTCAACAAAATAACCTGAAGGTAACTCGCTATTCAAAAGATGCATATATAACTGACTTTGTTCAGATAACACATAATTAACACTAAAACAGTGACATTAATATAATCTTTTTAATAACATTAGTCACACTAAGCATGATTATGCAGTAAAACTAATGGGTCTCCATACATGAGCTAAGCTACTGCACACCACACCTTCGTCAGGTGAAGTCACTACAGCTCCACTGGACCTGTTCATCTGCAGGTGCTCTATACGGAGGAACTGCATGCAGCAATGCTGGCAGCTGGAAAAGCAGCAGCTGCTTGCTGTACTGGGAGGTCTGTGCTGCCCTCCAGTCTGTCCATCATGCTGTAACCTCAATCGAAACTCTTTCATCTTCATGGAGTTCTTATTACTTTTATTTGTTTTGACTGAGAAACATTTAGGCCAAATGATGATTTCTAACTCACAAAGCTTCCAATAGGACAGGTCAGAAAAAAAGACCAAATCTGTACATTAAAACTTGTTTCAAGAAAAGGAACAAGAGACACAAACTGGGTATATATACTTCTTTAACAGCAGAGAAATGTGAGACCAAATATAGTTTAAAGCATGTGAGTTAACCAAAAGAACAAGAGATCCATTAAGGATTTGCTTCTAAAAAAAAACAAGAAGAGGCTAGCTTCTGATCAAGAAACAAGAGATCCAATCAAGGAGAAAGGATTTGCTTCTAACAAACAAAGAAGAATGAAAAGCCATCCAGGTGAACAAATTTTGCAGATTTATAACTCATATAGGAAAATACAGCAAACTGGCTCAGTTCAGCTTCCCGTAACTCAGCAAAATGCACTGAACCAAAACCATTTGAACAAACTTGAATTATCAACATCTGAGGATAATAAATGTGTGAGATTTAAGAATTTCGCCCAGTGGTTTTTGAGAAGATCTTTGTAGCCAATGAGCTAAAATGGGCTGTTATGGCATATGACTAAATTCACCTTCCCATAACTAAGCCAAAAGTCACTGAACCAAGACCATTTGAACAAACTTCAAAAGCACTACCCTAGGATCATTTCTGTGTGATATTAAACACTTTAGCCATATGGTTTCAGAGAAGAAGTTTTTTGACCGATGATGCCGCACCATTGCATAAGCTCACAGGTTCTAAAAAGACTGGATTCTATTATGAAAATGTGAGACCTAAAACAGGGTTTGCTTAAAACAAAGATTGTAACTGTAAGGAAAAGGGGACTGGCTTCCAGTCTCCTTATCTAGGTAAAATAATGACTGGTTTCCAAAACAAAGAAAGACACACAGTTTAAATAAAGATCAATTTGCTTCCAATGATGGCTGTCAACTGAAAGGACTTACTTTCAATGATGTCAACAAGAAATCAAACCTAAGAAAATGGACTTCTTTCTAACAATGGCAACAAGAGACCTAATCTGGGTAAAAGGATAGATCTGCATTGATAGCAACAACAAGAGGCAAAATTCAAGTAAAGACCTTAGTGCCAATAATGGCCCATAATGGCAGACAAAAGACCTTATCATTGTAAAACATCTTGGTTCTGCAGAGTGATTGTAACCAAGAGACATAATGTGAACACTTTCCTTTCACAAAGAAAATAAAGAGACCCTGTCTAATTAAAAGGCCTTTCAGGTAAAAAATTAAACATACGTTTCTCTGAGACTTGGAGATACAGCCTCTTAATGAGTTGTTATAAATACTTCTCTGAATCTGCCATGAATATTTTTTGTCAAAGGTGATATTGCTCCACCTGTTCTAGATGCAAACACTAACGGTAACACTGGACTTATATTATTACAATAGAATAATCTTGTTTAATATAGCCTTGAGTATGATCTGGAGTATGAGCCACCAATCAAGGCTTGTTGAAGTTGATAGGACAACAAACACCTCTGGGAAGTGAATGTTGGAATAAAAACAGACCTGGAGCTAACAGGTGAGAAGGTACACCTCTACATATGCTGTCAATTATCACATGATGGTCAGCCAGTCTAATGGTCTGTAGATGATTTATGTGGTCATCTGAACTGACCAGCAGCCTGCTGGACATCATCCAGCATTCCAGGACCAGGACACTGTAACAGAGTGGCAAAACATACCCCACCCTGAGGCACAGCAGTAAAGCAAATATTCATAAGTAGTCACAGCACTGCCACAGTACTGCCACTCACAGTTATGTATATGTATAATCCTGCAAGGGCCCAGCAGGATGCAGCACTGGAACACAGTTACACATGTCTGAGGGTTCAATCTGACACATGGCATTATATATAGCAGGTGGTGATTTAAATGGGTGCTCAGGACGAAGTGTATATTTTTGCCCACTGGTTTCACATTTAACTTATTATTTCTATTTCACCAAGATCCAGGAACCTTGGATTATTAAAATGTCACTTGAATGACCTTAGATCTCGGAAAGTTAACATCTTTGATTAGTACATTTTTCTCATTGAGTTTCCTAAAAAAAACTTAATAACAATAGAAAATAATACAATGCACAGTGGTATCAGCTTTTATGGAATTACCTTCAATCCTGATTACTTATTAAAAGTTCTGTATGAGCCATCTTCAAAACAAGAAATTGAAAGTTCTATGCTATCTGAATTTCAATTACTACTGAAATTACAATTTCAAGCTATTGGATTTCAATTGAATTTAATTTCTACAAATTTAATTTAAAAAAAATCAGTAACAGAATAACCAATTACTTAACTGCAATGAGTGATACAACATTACCCTGGATGATTACTCTCCTGAACAATGCACCTTGGATCATTGCTTGTTGGAGCATACTGTCTTTCTTAGACATGTTCCTTTAGTCCATGTCAGCTGACTGTTACACTTTTAAATGTTTTCTGGATCTTAGAATAGTTTCAAGTTTCTTTGTCAATGCCTTGAGCTAACTTAATCTTAAGCTTTTCTACACTTCTGGACATGACATAATCCCAAAGCTGACTTTTCTACAGCTGATATATATATAAATCAAAATTTCCCTTAATTTTCTATAATATAAAATCTTGAACATAAAGATTGAAAAGGTAAACTGCTAATATGAAATGTTCCACTCTTTTTTATTTCACATTCAAGAGCTGAGAGAGCTCTCATCGCTTTCTTCAATCATTTCATATCACTGCATGAAAGCAATATTAAAAGTTTCCTTTGTGGAAATCAAAAGTTTTCTCAAAAATACAATAATAAGCAATGTGTGAAAGCTAAAAAACACACACACACGTCTGTCATTCAAAGTCTCCCCAGAACTTCCCAGGCAAAGCTCAGCCCCCAGAGACTGGATTCTCAGTAGACCAACTAACCAACTGGGCATCATTAAAGCATGGTGGCCATGTGTGGCAGATCGAGCACCAAACCCCCTGCTGGCTCTGTTTATGTAAGGTGTAGTTTTCCTCAGAGACAGGCACAGGGGGAATTTTCTGCATGGTGAGCTAAATGATAGCAACCCATCACTACCATCAACAAATCAGCTGGAAGAACAGACCCACTGACCTGAGTTGTTGACCACATTTTGCAGTTAACCTAGTAAATGTTTAAACTAGAAAGTTTAAGTATTAACTCCGTTGGTTCAGAAACTGACCTAGCATGGTATAAAGTAAATGTTGGATCTAGAAGCCTCAGTAACCAGTAACTGACTTAATGTTGGTAATACTCTGTAATTGTTGGACCTAAAGAAGCCTAACTAGCTCACCCAATATATAGTCTTAACTAAGTAAATTTTGGAACTAGAGAAGCTTCAGTAGCTGCATGAGCAAGCTTTGGTTTTAACTCAGTAAATGTTGGATGGAGAGCTCCAAGTTCCAAGTATTAGTTTTAACTTTAAAGCAGCTGACCAAGTCCTAGTATTAACTAGACATGGGTTGAAACCCTCTGAGGCTGACCAATAAATTAACTCTACCAGAAGCTAAAGCTCAATAAGTTCTGGTGTAAACTCAGGAAATATTGGAAACCTATTGAGGCTTAAGTTCCAAGCAGAATTTCAACTTTTCTGCAGCTGACTGTGTTCTTTCTATATAGTATTACCAGGCAATTAGGTAAAAGCAGAAAAATCAAGCTACAGTATCTCACAAAGTAGGAACTCATGAAACAAGGCAACTATAAAAGTCTTGGTGTGGCTAAAGAAGTTTAGTATTAACTCAGGACATGTTTCAACTACAGGTTTCAGCAGCTGATTAAGTTCTATAGTATCAACCAAGTAAACTGAACGTGAAGCTTCAGTGACTGACTCCTTGTTATCTCTGCAAATGTTAGATATATAGAAGCCTCAGAATAAGATCACTGACTCGTTTCTGTTATATAATGCCATTTGATAATTAAATCAATGTATTTCAAAGGAAACTGACCATGAACAAAGTCCCTTATTTTGAAGTGTCTGATAAAATAGGATACAAATCAGTTACACTTGATGTATTATATTAACATTAACATTTTTACAAGATCACTGCTCCAGTATGTTTTGTCCCCTTCAGTTTTTAACACGTAAGTTCAAGGGTGTGTTTCTTTAAAAGAACTGTTTGCTTTGGGCAATTTTGGTTTACTCAGAATAACTAACAGAAGGCAGCACATATGTAAGTAATACCCATGAAACAGGACCCTCCCTGGAGTGACTGTATATCATTTGCTGATATATTTGAGACTGACCAAAGACACAGGCAACACAATGTCACTTTGTGAGCGACCATTTGGATGCAGTAAGGGACAGACATATGTCATAAAACCCTGGTGAGGAATTGTTCCCTAAGGCCAGTCTCTTTCACTTCCTATATAGTTCTGCGTGTCCAGTGACAGTAATTAGCTACCTTTAACAAGTGTGAGAGCTGCGGATGTAACAGACACTGGGTGGTCTGGTCTTAGCACACCAGTAATGAAGAAATGTATATGCCTTCAAATGAAAGAGCGAAAACGATACAGGAAGCACCGAGGAACAGCCCCAGGTGTCCAATCAGGATCAGGGATCATCAGGAGCTGTATCAGTTCACTGCTCATGAAGAGTAAACCGAATATCATCAACAGCTCAAAATCAGTAGATTAAAATATACATTAAGGTAAAACATCACTGTGTCCATTGTCTGCTCTCTGGAGGGTACAGAGAACGGATATACCAACAAGGTTTTATCAAAAAGTTCAGGTCAATATAAATATCTAATGACTATATAAGGTCCAGTTTGGAAGATATTATACTGGTTCCGAGTGAGACTTCTGACAGTGATATCTTTGGACACTTCATTTGACTGGTGAACAAACAGAACGTTCCTAGTACTATTGTATCTTTACTAGTTCTGTGATGTTTATAACTGCATATATGTATAGGATCTGCAAACACAGATGAAAACCACTGATGGTAAAACATACCATATTTTGGACATTTTTTTTCTTGTGAAAAATTTATTACTTACAGAAATATCCCATGCAACTACTGGTGATAAATGCATCTTCCTTTAACATTAGTTAATGCTTGGAAAGTCCAACATTTCATGAATTATATATTATACTTAAAAATTTTAAATGAATTATAATGTAATGGTAAACTAAATCACATGCCAATTCTTTGAAAACTTTGCTTTTCACGCTTTCCCATGTTTCTCAATAAATTTCAAGATCCTAATAGCAAGATGGTTGTTAATATCTGTTTGTTTAAGCAACATACTGTAAGCAAAACTTTTGTACATTAAAATCATGAGCTTCCATTTTACCCATGGACGGTCACCATCTTCAGCTGTCATGACCACTGGAGCTTCACACCTCTTATACACTAAACAGATACTAAGCTGTTACACACTGAGAGTGAAACATGCTAAACTTTCTTTAAACACAAGGCTTACATGTAACCAACAGAGGCAGAGACACATTTAACCAACAGTTGTACATAATTTCTCTCTATATGACATCATACAACACTCTCTATAAATTTATACTAAACAAAATACTGTACAAGCAAAATCAACCCATGACTGCTCTGTCTGCAGCTGTCACTCCACTGAAGCAAACAAGATAGTATTAATATCAAAGAGCCGATCTACACAGCCTTCCAGTGTTATGTGCTTGTAACTCTACAAAACTGTTTAACTAAGGGTGTAACAGAAGTTATTTGTCATAAATTTAAACACGTACTTCTCAGTGTTTGATGATCTGAAAATCAAAGAAGGCTGTTTTTTTTATCAGCACAGACAAGGAGACAGCCTTTCAATGTGCTAGTTATGTAAAAGAGAATAAATTAATCTGATTATGATCATGTTTGTCCCCACCTAATTAATTCTAACTAACCACCTGTCATATACTCAGAGGGACATGCAGGGTCGCTCTGCTGGGAGTCAGGTCACTGCTGTACTACATCCATAAAAGGAAGCATAATGTATATCATGCCAACTGTTCAGTTCCCCAGAATCTCATATCACAATCACATTAAAAAGATTAACTTTTTTTAATCACATTTTTATCATATATTCCTGACTTGCCAATCTGGTATTACAATGGAAGAGCATCTTAAAAAAGAAAATGAAAAATTGAAAAAAAATGCAATGTAAAAATGGCAACTATTTTGATATCTTGAGTATTAAAATGATAAGAGCTTATTTAAATTATGATAATTATAAAAACATTATATAAATGATAAAAGCTGATAAAAATGCAAATATATTATATGCCTGAAAGAGTTTGACTATATAAAGAGAAAAAGAGTGGCAATTTCCTTTAAAGAAAGTTATGCTCAAATTTACTTCATTTTTTTAAATCATTTTATTTTTAAGCACTGAAAAGTTAACCCCAAGTGTTCAAGGTTTTAAGTGAATGTTTCAGATATGAAATTCCAGTTCCTGGGCAACATCTGTCCCGAATGAAGTCTATGCAAGTTGCATCTGGTTATGTGTGGTTAAATATTGATCTTTTGATCAACCAGGTCATAGGCCTGTATTAATGAGATGGTCAATTCATATGGACAATAATGGTCAGATTGATATGTACATTTTGGCACGATTTTTGTACAATCTTATACATGTGCAGTTCCCAGGTCGTAAAATATTCATAGCTGTGTTTTGTATGATGATGGGGGAGTTGTGATCTCCAGGTACATGCTGCTGCATATATAGATGTTTACATAAGGGCTATAGCATACAGAAGATTTATGAATGATGTATAATTATGTAAATGAGCCCACCTGGGTTCCCTCTGGTATGTCCGCTCTGCCCTGTTGGACCCACTGGCCAGGCTGAGCACTGAAAGAATCAACACAAAAGTATTGGTTTACAAAACTTTAAGTCATGTATCTCCCTTAATGTATTCTATAAAATATTTAAAAGATAATAGTGACAATCTTCAAAAATTACCTTCCTAAAATCACTGCCACTGTAATTTGCAAAACTAAGACAATTTGATTATCACCATACCTGTATTCATTTATTGAATTCATTTATTGATTACACATACCTATTAAGGTACAAATATGAAATGTGTATTGGTACATGGCGTTTGATTACTCCTCAATGAGTTAAAGATTAATTTAAAATTTTGTTACTTAAAGATTCACTGATAAAATGGCTGTCAAAGTACCATATCTAAATGTTTACAAGTCTAAGCTATCACTGGCACAGCTCATGGTCATTTAAAGTCCAAATGTTCCAAACCAGCTCTGCAAAGTCTGACACTGACCACTCTCTGGTCAGACAGACACTACTGACCCCTCAGGGCTGGTCAGTAATTGTGTATGGCCAGTCTGATGGCTGATCAAGAGGTCACTTCAGGATAAGACAGAAAGTCATCAGGTTACTGGACCCTGGCGGTCAGTCCATCAAGTGAGCCTGATTATAACCTACAGATGTTCCCCACTGTCCAGGGGCCACAAGCTAAACCATGAAGAAAACAAAGAGGTCTCCACCTTAAAGAGGCTTATTGTGGGTTACACCATGGTCTGTATCCGGGGTTAATCTGCATAGGCGGAGGAAGGTGCTGTTGTGTGTGGGGGGATACTGTAGAGTGTGATTGAAGTGAGCACAGCAAGTACAAAACATGCGATGTAAATGTAAACCTATGATTTAGCATAATAATCATAGCTGTGTTTACATGTATACTTGTTTTAAAGTACAACAAAATTATTAACAATGAATTAATGTCCGTTCCTGAAACATTTTAATTTCGATGACATAAAATGCAAAGTTTCATTATACCCCATACAACAAGTGATACCTGCAAACAGGCCTAAAACTCTATGCCCACATACAACATAGGTATAGTTTAGATTTCCTGGTGTAAAATCAGGGGGGGGGGGGATATAACATATGATATCCCCTCCACTTTAATCACTGGGGGGGTCATGACCCCTCCATCCCCCCCCTCCCCCCCCCCCCCCCCCCCCCCGTCTCCGCCGCCTATGATCTGCCTCCATAACACATACTAATAAATCTTCAAATAAACACTAGTCATCAATTTGGTCAGTTGTTAACTCATTACTACCCTACTTTGGGAACGATAATGAAGTTACAAATAGATAAGTTCAAGGTCACAGCAATGCTCTCCTTGAAACAATTATTGTAACAAAGGTCTACTTTTAACCAGAGTTTACTTAGAACTATATGATTACATCACTAACTGTTTCTGTCTGGTCAATTTCAGCACATGGCCAAGCTTCATGAGGAAATAACTACATCCATTAATGTTAACACAATAAGCGGACTTCAGTTCCACTCAGTCTTTTAGGTATATAGTTGGATATTTAACATACTAACCATACTTCCCACACACCCTGTGTACTCAAAATCAGTTCCCTTGACAAGCATCTGTTAATACACAAATCCCTGTAGTAAACATATTCGTCTGGGGGTATTTAGACCAATTAATGATATCAGATATATTCAAGTTTATAAAATACACACTATTTTTCTTAATGACTAAACATAATAAGCAAACTCTGATATGACGATAAGATTTCACTGCATATACACTGCAATACCTTTTGGACAATGATTATAGACATTGCTAAACAGTCAAGTTAGTTGTGTTTCAGGATTGTAGTCAGATAATCACTTGCTTTATGATCATATGACCCATAGGTCAAAGGTTAAACCACAACATCAGCATGGTATGGAATCCAGACCTGACACTGTAGACATAACATTATACCCTCCCAAACCTTATCTGACAAATGTCCACCCAATTCACAAAAGCAAATTTGACTTTGGTGGTCTGCTCAACATCACTTTTGCTACCATGCAAGAAATGGGATGATTAACCATTTACATATATACTACAATAAAATAAATACACTATCCATTTGTGTTATTCTTTAAGTTGATGTGACCAATGAGGAGAAATTTCTTTTCCTAAGGGCACTGTTTGAAGTCTGTTTCAGGGGCAGATACAGAATCCTAGAAAAGGGGAAGTGTGTTAGTGTGTGTGTGTGGGGGGGGGGGCACACACAAATGGTGAGAGATGCAAAACTGGTGCTTCTTTTCAGTATTCACGCTATATATTTTTTTTAATGTTTGAAAATGATGGGTGCCCCCTGCATCCCATCTTAATTCTGGACACGTACATTCATTGAAATGAAAATACATGAAACAAAATAAATATGAAAAGGAATATCCTTCTTGTTGCTGTAACTTTTATCATAATGAGCTACTGCACTAGCAAAGCAGGTCTGTCCAGCAAATTCTACAATTTGTCTAAGAAAATGTAATGGATTTACAGGACCCTTGTATGAGACAATGTTGCCAAAAATTTATTAAACAAAAAAAATGATTATTAAGTGCATGCACCACATTATCTAGAAAGATGAAATAAAGGTATAAGCTTCTCCCCCCTACCATTTTTGGAAAATACATGACAAATCTAAAATAAACTAAAACCAAACATATCAATGTGAGAAACAGAAGCTGTACAAACATTAGTCTATCTCTGTCCTACTCTTTTTAATTTGCTCTGGATGAACTTTTAATTGTTTATGAAATGTTACAAGTTTCCAAACTCTTCTCAGTGAATATAAGCTTCCTCTAAGCAGCATAACTCTGTGACATTCCAGGAACACTTGTAATTTCAAGAATTCTTGAAATTCAACAAGAAACAATTTTCCAACTTCCTGAAGTTCGACTCCTGCAAAATTGGAATCAGTAATCTGGTAAAGTAAACATGCTCTCCAATATCTCTCTTTTTACTTCTCACAACTGTTATTTCTCTATCATGAGATACAATGTCTTAACATGACCCGGCATGATCCGTTTTGTAATCCCTTTTAAGGATATCCATTTACTCCTGCCTTTGATATCCAATCTGCTCTAACGTATGCAAAATAAATACAAACTTAACATTTCTTTATAATACCATCAATCAGTATTCTCTTGATCCTGTAACTCTTGCGTTGTATTGTACATTTTCTCTAGGGAGATCCCACACATTACTTTAAATAACTTGGTCACTAAAGTTGCACAGTTTCTCTTTTAGATGTCAAGATAGCAATATATAAACTGATGACCATATCAATGCATAAGATAGTGTAACCTTGTCTTCTGCCCTGGTGCCCACCTTAGTCATCTATATGTGACAGTGTTACCCAGTCTTATATCCTGGTGCCCCAAGCAGTCATCTACATGTGTTACTATTAGCTGCCATATGTCCTGTTGCCCACAACAATAACCTACATCTGACAGTGATACCATGTCTAGTGTTCTGGTGCCCACAGCAGTAACCTTCATGTGACAGTGTTACCCTGTCTTGTGTGATGGTGCCCACAGCAGTTACCTACATGTGACAATATTACGCTGCCATATATCCTGGTGCCCACAACAGTCACCTGCATTTGACAGTATTAGCCGGTCTCATGTCCTTGAGCCTACAGCAGTCATCCACATGTAACAATATTACCCTGTCTTATTTCCTGGAGCCAACAGCAGTCATCGACATGTGAAAGTATTAGCCTGTCTCATGTCTTGGTGCCCACAGCTGTCATCTACATGTGACAGTATTATCCTGTCTCATGTCTTGGTGCCCACAGCTCTCATCTACATGTGACAGTATTATCCTGTCTCATGTCTTGGTGCCCACAGCTGTCATCTACATGTGACAGTATTATCCTGTCTTATGTCTTGGTGCCCACAGCAGTCATCTACAGGAGACAGTATTATCCTGTCTCATGTCTTGGTGCCCACAGCTGTCATCTACATGTGACAGTATTATCCTGTCTCATGTCTTTGTTCCCACAGCTGTCATCTACATGTGACAGTATTATCCTGTCTTATGTCATGGTGCCCACAGCTGTCATCTACATGTGACAGTATTATCCTGTCTCATGTCTTGGGGCCCACAGCTGTCATCTACATGTGACAGTTTTATCCTGTTTTATGTCTTGGTGCCCACAGCTGTCATCTACATGAGACAGTATTATCCTGTCTCATGTCTTGGTGCCCACAGCTGTCATCTACATCTGACAGTATTATCCTGTCTCATGTCTTGGTGCCCACAGCAGTCATCTACATGAGACAGTATTATCCTGTCTCATGTCTTGGTGCCCACAGCTGTCATCTACATAGGACAGTATTATCCTGTCTCATGTCTTGGTGCCCACAGCTGTCATCTACATGTGACAGTATTATCCTGTCTTATGTCTTGTTGCCCACATCTGTCATCTACATGTGACAGTATTATCCTGCCTCATGTCTTGGTGCCCACAGCTGTCATCTACATGTGACAGTATTATCCTG